>CM050165.1:123279085-123619085 GCA_027410445.1 Discoglossus pictus | reverse complement strand
TTTCTGACAAAAGCGGTATGTATTCGATTGTAAAAAGTTACAAATAGGAAACCTTAAATATCCCTTTAACGCCTATGCAGTGGATAGTATTGTTGTTTAAGAATACTACCAAACAGACAATTATAAAACATATATTAATATGATACTCCATAAAATATATTCAAGATTTTATTTCTTTATGTTATTACTTTGTATGCCCCTCCTTTTTGGTTTTGACTCCTGCGAAATATACATAATATCGAATAGATTTTTAGCGTTTGTATAATTTATACAGATGCACATGGTAACAGTATCATTA
Organism: Discoglossus pictus; assembly: GCA_027410445.1. Taxonomy (NCBI): domain Eukaryota; kingdom Metazoa; phylum Chordata; class Amphibia; order Anura; family Alytidae; genus Discoglossus; species Discoglossus pictus. The sequence continues at coordinate 123,618,787 of CM050165.1, read as the reverse complement.
AAAGTGTCATGTCTGGTCTTTTTCAGAATTAATAGTAAATTTCACCTTTCCATTTAAGCTCTCATTTCTATGGAATCTATATTAAATACAAAAGTCTACACCGCAGGTTGCCACAGTTAAACTATGTTAATGCCGCTCTATACAGGAAGTTGTGTTTTGTCATATCCGTATTCTCCATAGATTTATTATCTTTATGTGGTTTTCTTTCTGCGTTAGTGTGCTATGGATTTGTATCTGTATTTACATAACTTTACAGCATATATTAGAGCGGGATGACTCTTCCCAAGATATAAAGCACAGTACGTTAACTCTAAAATGTTTAAATATATTTTTATGCTTATTAATTTATATCTCCTACAATGGGAGACTTTATTACGTATACAATTCTGAAATTTATAGCTAGTTTAAATATAGTTATCCATAAATGTTGTGTAGTTATTTTGGGATCTATATGTTCATTATTTTTGCTAAATCTAAATATTTCATGCCTATTGGGGTACTCTATAAAGATATTTAAACTTGGTATTATATATGTATTTTCATTCCTGACAAAATGCATTGGATTTTATTGCACTTCTATTCAAGATATACAGGTAAATCCCAACGCTGCGCTGATCCGCTACAGTGCTCTTTTCTTCTCTAGTTCCCAATATTGCATTTTTTAGCGCAACAAATCTCATTTGGCCCTTTAAATCCCAGCTTAGCGCTCACGAATTCACCATAGCGTTGTCTGAATGCTACAGTGTTAAAATGCTCTGTTTCACGTAGCACTCCTACATGCAAAGAGGCATGTGAATCGCTAAACGGGGTACTCCTGTATTCGATACATAGGTTTTTGGGTGTAATAAAATTCCATCTGTATGGTACACTATAGTGATTCTTTGTTTAATAAACATTGCACAGTAGACTCTCAGTTAACCAGCACCCATGGCGATTGGGAGATGCTGGATAAATATAGTTTCTGGTTGCTTGAGACTATTAAAGCAACCAGAAACTATTAAAAGAGGCCTAGATTAGCTGCACATAGGATGCTCTGCTATGTATATTTGTCAATGAAGGCTGTTCTAGCAGCAGCAGCTTTCACTCCTCACTTAGATACGGGTACGTTCGGGCCTGAGGGTGTTGTGCTGAACATGGGGAATGCAACGCCAACACTGCCCTCGCTCAGTCACTCATGCTTGTCTGCTTCCAGGTAAGAGTAAATTGCAGAGATGTACAGTGGATGTCATCTAGGTGCCTGTAAGCATTTTGTGGCATGACAACCTGGCTCCTGGCATTTGTTGAGTCCTGTAAAATGTAAATGTTTATTTAAAGTACAATATTCAATTGTTTTCTGGTTGCTTGAGATTTCTGGTTGTTCGAGTTCTGGTTAACTGAGAGTCTACTGTAGATAATTTTGCTTAAAGGTGGAATAGCCATTTATGGTATTATAATTATTTTGTTTATCTAAAATTGATTATCCTCGCTAAAAGACATAATTATTGCATTTTTTAAAGCCCATTGATAAGTCCTAAAACATCAAAAGGAGCTGAATTTTTATTTGATGTCACAGTGTGAATCTTATCTCTTCACACCATCAATGTGCTGTTCATCCTATTTGTCTGTGTAATTTACTATAATGCTGGCTGCGGATGTATATATTATAGGAGATTTATTTCACACCTTGTCTGACAAAGGGATTATGAGATCCTAAAAGCTTGCACTGTAATCCCTCTTAGTCATTAAAGGTATCACCTTCTAGTCTAATTATTGAGAAATGCAGCATAAACAATTAAATAATTAAAGTTTAGAAATAAGACACAGACATTGCAGGTAAAGTTGCCTACTTCCATTCTGACCTATTAAATGATTCAAAGGAAGGATTAGGGAATGCCATGTAAAAACACAATACTGCATTTAATAAATATACTTGGGTATGCATAAATAATTAGAAAAGAAAACATAAGCAAACTTGTTTTCCATTGTGTTTCATTGAACAGTCCAGGACAGGGGTGGAGCAAGCACTTGTATTTCTGTGTCCCTTTAATGTATATTTCCTACAATGTTAAACTGCCCATTTGTTCAGGTCAAAACAAATATTTCAATGCTTAAAATATGGACTCTTAAATTATAGTATACACAATCAAAGAATTAGGAATTATATAGGGAAAAATGAGCCAGGTGGAAGTACAAGTAATGGCAGTCTTTTCAGTCCCTTAGTATCCTGGAGAAGAAGTCCATAGTGGCAAAGACACCACGGATTGTTACTTCTTGTGTCCTCGGTATCAATAATGTCATCATGATCAAACTGAACCTTGTCTGGAACTATGAAGACAACCAAGGGCTGCAGATACCAACTACAAACTGGATGAACTAAAGGATTACATAAGAGCTGTGATAACTTTGCTATGCACAAAGTACTGCTTCTGAGAAGCCTGAAGACCAATCCAAACAACAGAAATGGAATATTCTAAGAATAACAGCTCTTTTTAGGCTAAACATTTCACTAATAAGTAGTATAACACAACCTTGCACTTACCTCTGGATCCCAACACTTCAGTGTCCCAGTCAAACTACCTATCTCGCGTGGCCACAAATAAACTCATCATATGTGACCCACTTGAATGTATGTGTGTGTGTGTATATATATATATATATATATATATATATATATATATATATATATATATACACACACACATATATATATACATATACATACACACACACAGCAAATAAATAGTACATTTTAATTCAAATTTGAATGTCTAAAATGAATTTAAAAAAAAGAGTATTATCCACTCAGAATTCCGAGAAGTACTGCATTCTTGGAACCTGGGTAGGCACATGCAAATGAGCCCACAAACGCTTCTCTCCCATTTTAAACATGGCTCATTTTACACATATGCCTGCTGTATAAACACAGATTTAAGCAAAGCCCAAGATGGATTATGCATAAGCCAGGAAACCCACCCACAGACAGCACTGTTTCGAGGTTACTGCCTCTCATCAGTGTGGGGTTGGTACATGTTGTATATATAATTTGGTGCCTTTATGTTATTTGTTATTTTTCTTTTTTAATTATATTTCTACCAAGAACAATATTAAATCTAAAATGAGCAGACCACAAACGGATACAAATTTAGATTAGAAAAAGGTGTTTAAAATGATGTGATAAACACATAATAAAATAGTAAAAAGGATACCATTTTTTTCCAGTTATTAATGTTTTTTTTTAACTTCCTTTTCCATGTGCCCTTTACACTGACATACTTTTTGATAAATTGTGCATGCATTTTCACATGTACATGTTACACTTCATTGAAGTCCCTATTCCTTGGAGCAATTAGAACATGGCTGTCATTACATGTGGTATTTAGCACAAGCAGGCCTTGGACAGCACTAATTAGGTGGTTTCCTTTGACATGTGAAAGACAGTTGAAATCTGGATTGATTTGGGTAACAGAGTCATTAAGAATCCCTGCAACTGAAAGAGCTCACTCACATTAGTTTAAATCCCACGATTACAGCATGATATATAGCTAAAGACCTTGCTGGCAAGGAGACGGAAGATGTTATATTTACTTAGCATTGCTCTTTCACAAATCCTTGAGGACGAAAAAGAAGATCCAAGCACACAATAAATTGCAAATGTTTTCAATTTAACTTCATTTTAAAGAACAGCTGTACTTTAGTTAAATCTTCACATTTATAAAGTATGTATCAGAATAACAACATTAGCATGGACATAAAGCATTTATTTATGAGAATGTGTTTGGAAAGTTTCTACATTGTGTGACTTAAATATTTGCTGCAAGCTTGGAGCCTGAGGGATGTATTTATCTTATCTATCAGTTGAGGGAAACGAGGCAGAGAAGAGAGAGAGGGGGATTTGTTAAATCATTCGGATTTTGAAAACAAACACTTTCTTGCACATGCCCATAAGTAGGCAGCTTACAAATTAACTGCAAGCCTACCCCTGCAGTAATGTAAAGACCCTTCTCACATGAGCAACCTTCACCAAATGATCATAGATACACAGATTTAATTTTATATCTATAGTCCTAAACTGTAATGACCATTATTAGATAGATAGATAGATAGATAGATAGATAGATACAAGGACCCTTGATCATTGTATCAAGGCTGACAAGGACTAAAGCCAAACTATGGTGTGAGATAACAGTGTCCCACTTTCAGAGAAGAGCTGCCTGATACCTCAGGACTACACACTCTGTTTGGATGAAACAGGTTGATATACTCCCGAATATGTAAGTGTTTTGTATGGGACAACCAACTGTCTAGTCCCACATTCAGTAACTAGACAGAACATCACTTGAACAAAGCAGATTTTCCCCTGTTGGATAATAAGACATACTGACACATTTCCAAATAAAGCATTTTTTAAATACATGACAGAACTTTTGGGAGTTTCAAGTTCCATTAAAGGGTTACTTAATTCAGCATAGTGTGGACCAAATCAGAGTAAAGATCTCCTAAAATCGTGTTGAAATACCTTTGGAATTTTTGAAATGCGCGCATTTTTCACTGATAAATCAAATACAATACAAATCTGTGTTTACATGTTGAATAGTCCGCCCACTTTCTTTTGCATAACTGCAGCCAATCAGGTCCCATTTAAGTCAATAGTAAGACTGTGCTTACATTTCCAGTTTAAAGGGAACAGACATAATTATTGTATTTTTTACATCAGGTTTCTGCTTTCCAGCCTCTCTGGAATTTGAACAATGCAGATCAGTGCAGACCGGTGCTCTCCGGGTGCTGTATGTGCATATATAAAGCAAAAGAAAAAAAAAACATAACCCTTAACAAATCTATCTGTGCAGGCATGGAATGCGGAACTCACCCGAGCAGGTCAGCTATGGGTTAATTGGTCAGAAAAGTCCTGAGCCCAGGGAAAACTGCTATCAATCGCTGTCTTCTATATAGACAATCACTGCATGCTCCTCGGCTATCTGTTAACACTCATGAAACAGACAGTAGGCAGGATACACTCTGTATGTAAATAGATTTTGTATCTGTTATTAGTGTAATTACACATATAATATTGTACTTTTTCAAGCCATGAAGAACACTTACAGTGAGGTAAATGGCACTTTTAGCAACTCCCAACTGTACTGTTTGAATTTGGTTCCAAACCACTGTATACTAACGCCCATAAATAGAATTGGAGGACCACTGAACAATGGAAAAATAAACACTCTATTCTCCCCAGGAGGATTTAGGCGGATGCTCCACCCACTTAATCTGAAGCGCTGTGATGTGGCTGGTCAAAACTACTGTGTAGAACACCAATATATACTGTATATATGAAAACAGATCACAATTAAGCAAGCTTTTAAATAAGAAAATAAATTGTGATGCCTCTTCTAGGTCCTGATACTTTGGTGGAAGTTGTAGGTGTGAGAGGGGAAATTGCATTGCATTTCCTGATGCAAGCAATTTGCTTCTGGGCCTATGAGTGGAAAAGGGACAATTTAATTAAATCCAATTATCTAACAAATTATTCTAAACTCTCCCTGTCCCCTAATCATCCCTTCGCTGACAAAAAAAAAAGGCCCATCGTCACCATGTTATTACTCAAAGACATCATTGATTCCTGAACTCATAAAAAGAGTCCTCAAAATTTCAGATATTCCCAAAAAAATGCTTTATGACAATGGCTTACACAGCTGCGACTATTGTTAGTTTGTTACATACTTCACAAACAAGGGTCTCTTGTCTTGATTTACAAGAGCTCACATATTTGTGACAAGAATCTGCGTTATGTTTCCACCATCGTGAACTTTTAAAATGTCACTTAAGTTTGGATTATAGCACCTGTGCTGCAACACAAAGCAATGATCATCCTTGGCGACCTAAAAAATCAGAGATATTTCAAATAGTTTTTCACTAAAGAACAGCTGTAAAAACAAGTCAAAATTGGACAGAAGAATTAGAGAAATAACTTCATAGAATAGATCCACTTGAGTCAGAATTTGTCAAAATATATTTTATATGTTTTTGTGTTGATGACAAAACTAGTTGTTTCAGTTCCCCATGGGGTTTTAATCAATATAAAATATATTTACATGATACAAAATGGCAGACTACAGCCACTTAGTTTATAGAAATGGTTTACTGAACAAATGTACTGTATTGACTGATACAATGTACCGTAATTCACTTGTTGTCTACTGAAGTGTCTTTCAACAACTTTAGCATGTACATGTTATTGGTGTGGATATTACATATATACATATAAACACACACTCATTGATATATAGAAGAAGATTATATTGAGAGTCTTTTTCTACACTTCTAAAGCACTATGGAAATATTGCCTTTTTTGTTGAAGAGCACAATAAACTGACTTAAATGATTAAATGCTTTGGGGGCTATGTCCTGTAAGCTAGTGAGCAGTAATACAGCTGCATGAATCATAACTTTCTGTACAGGATGTCTGCAATTATAGAAGAAAACTTAAAAAAAACGGATATCCTGTAAGGACATTTGGACAATGAAAATAGACAAAATTATATAAATTGAGAATTTATCCAAGATCATTATCATCAATATTTTCTTAAATTATCTCACTATCTTTATTCTCCTCACTTCAATTTTATTTATTTTTATAACTATTCTTCGTTTATTCACTGTATTATAATATTTAGGATACTTAACCAACTTATATAAAAAATTAAGAAAGAGAAAAAATTTAATATATATATATTTTTTATTTTATTTATCACTGTTAATATTATAAAAAATAATATAAAAGAACAAAGACATTTCTACATTTATGTACATCTACAACATAGAGGTTAATAATTTGCATTTCTTTTTGATTACAAAAATAAATAAATACATGCTCTTGAAAAAAATAGTTTTTGATGCTCTTTGAATCTGCAGTTTTTTGTAGAGTGGAACTCTAAATAGCTCTATAAGTCCAGTGTAAATAAAGTATCACTGACGCATTGTTTGACTATTTTGCATTTGCTATAATTAGGCAGCAAAACATGTCAGGTCCCAGAAGGAATTGATAATACTCAAGTGAAGGTTCTGGTGAGGTGCATTTACATTTTATGTCAGAGCAGGGCTTACAGTTATCACTGCAACTGCATACTTCTGAGCATGCAGGAGTAGGTTTCAAATATGAAGGACGCCGCCATAGTAACCAGGAAGCAGCACTCAATTCTACATCACATACAGTGCATTGCAAAAGTATTCACCCCACTTGGCATTTTTCGTGTTTTGTTGCCTCACAACCTGGAAGTAACATGGATTGTTTGAGGATTTGCATCATTTAATTTACAGCACATGCCCACGACTTTGAAGAGTTTTTTTTTATTTTTTTATTGTGAAGCAAACAACAAATAGGACAAAATAACAAAAAAAGTCAATATGCATAACTATTCACCTCCCTAAAGTCAATACTTTGTAGAGCCACCTTTTCCGGCAATCACAGCTCCAAGTCGCATTGAATAAGTCTCTATGAGCTTGCCAAATCTTACCGCTGGGATTCTTGCCCATTCCTCCTTGCAAAACTGCTCCAGCACCTTCAAGGAGGATGGTTTCCGCTTGTGAACAGCAATCTTTAAGTCTGACCACAGATTTTGTATTGGATTGAGGTCTGGGGTTTCACAAGGCCATTCCAACACATTTACATGTTTCCCCTTAAACCACTCAAGTGTTGCTTTAGCAGTGTGTTTGGGGTCATTGACCTGCTGGAAGGTGAACATCCATCCTAGCCTCAAATCAAGCAAAGAGTGGTACAGGTTTTGCCCAAGAATATCCCTGTATTTAGCACCATCCATCTTTCCCTCAACTCTGACCAGTTTCCCAGTCTCGACTGCTGAAAAACATCACCACAGCATGATGCTGCCACCACCATGTTTCACTTTGGGGATGGTGTTCTTTGGGTGATGTGATGTGTTGGGTTTGCACCAGACATAGCATTTTCTTTAAAGGCCGAAAAGTTCCATTTTAGTCTCAGAGACCAGAGCACCTTCCTCCATACATTTTGGGAGTCTCCCACATGCCTTTTCGTAAACTCACAATGTGCCATTTTGTTTTTTGCTGAAAGTAATGGCATTCTTCTGGCCACTCTGCCATAAAGCCCAACTGTGTGGAGCGTACAGCTTATTGTCGTCCTATGTACAGATACTCCAGTCTCTGCTGTGGAACTCTGCTGCTCCTCCAGGGTTACCTTAGGTCTCTGTGCTGCCTCTCTGATTAATGCCCTCCTTGGCCGGTCTGTGAGTTTTGGTGGGCGGCCATCTCTTGGTAGGTTTGCTGTTGTGCCATGTTCTTTCCATTTGCTTATGATAGATTTGATGGTGCTCCTGGGGATCATCAAAGATATGGATTTTTTTTATAACCTAACCCTGACTTGTACTTCTCAACAACATTGTCCCTTACTTGTTTGGAGAGTTCCTTGGTCTTCATGGCAGTGTTTGGTTAGTGGTGCCTCTTGTTTAGGTGTTGCAGCCTCTGGAGTCTTTCAAAAAAGGTGTGTATATGTAATCACAGATCATGTGACACTTAGATTGCACACAATTGGATATCATTTCACTAATTATGTGACTTCTGAAGGTCATTTGTTTCACCAGAGCTTTTTATGGGCTTCATAACAAAGGGGGTGAATACATACGCACATGCAAATTTTCTGTTTTCTATTTCTAAAAAATAGTTTTATGTATATATATTCTCTCATTTCATTTCACTAACTTAGACTATTGTGTTCTGATCCATCACATAAAATTCAGATTAACAAAACATTGAACTTAAGGCTGTAATGTAACAAAATAGATAAAAAGTCAAAGGGGGTGAATACTTTTGCAAGGCACTGTATATTTTCTCACTGGTGTCCCATATAGAGTATAAGCCGACCCGAGTATAAGCAGAGGCACCTATTTTACCCCAAAATACTGGGAAAACTTAGACTCGAGTATAAGTCGAGGGTGGGAAATGCGCTGCCCTCTGTGTCTTTCTTGTGCTCTCTGTGTCCCTCCTCTCCCTCCCCTCTGTGCACATTTCTTGTGTCCCCCCTCTCCCTCCCCTCTGTGCCCCTTTCTTGTGTCCCCCCTCTCCCTCCCCTGCGTCTCCCCCTCCCTCTTGTGTCTCTTTCCCTTCCCTCCCTCATCATCACTCCCCCCCCCCCTCCCGCTTACCTTCATCATCAGCTGCTCCTCTGCCCATCTTCTGGCATATGCTAATGACGTGACGTCACCTGCGCGTCATGTCATTAGCATATGCTGGGTCCCAACACAGCCAGAAGACGTGCAGAGGAGCAGCTGATGAAGGTAAGTGGGGTGGGGGTGGGGGGGTAATTGGATAGGGATAGGGGGGAAGTGATGAGAAGGGAGGATGAGTCGGGACCCGGCAGATGCTAATGACGTGACGTGCATGTGACATCACGTCATTAGCATATGCCGGGTTCCGACACAGTCAGAAGACGCGCAGAGGAGATATATATATATATATATATATATATATATATATATATATATATATATATATATATATATATACACACACACACACACACATCCCACAGACTTTATTGATGATTCCTACAAAGAAAAACAGTTGGTATTTGCATCTACTTAAGTGTGATCTTGATCTAAATTAGTCCTAAAAGAAAGTACCTTTAGATCACCTTTGTAGTTATATTATTATAGAAATATTCTTCCCTTTGTGTGGTTTAGAAATATGAATAACATATTTGTACAAACTCTTTACTTTTACAGAATCTTGTTTTAGTGCCGTTTTTCACATTACATAAAACAATTAATGCAAGTGAAAAGAGGAAGAGCAAACTTGCAAAAGAGTGAATCTTACAAAATATTTCACACACAACTTTCACCATCTGAATTATTTCTCAACTCATTTCCCTGGTCAAAAAAAATAGAAGAACATGGTTTATTAACTTTCTATATCTTGTAGTGTACAGTTATGCTCAAGTTTGCATACCCTTGGCGGATTGGTAATTCAATCATAAAACAAAACATGGCAACAAAGAAAATAAAATAAACTGATCCTGTTCAAAGGTTTGCATACCCTTAGTTCTTAATACTGTATATTGACCCCTTCAGGATCAATGACAGCATGCAGTCTTTTGTAATAGTTTTATATGAAGCCCCTAATTCTTGCAGGTGGTATAGCTACCCATTCGTCTTGGCAAAATGCCTCCAGGTCATGCAAAGTCTTTGGTCGTCCCCAGAGTAGCTTGATGATATTAAGGTCAGGAGACTGTGATGGCCACTCCACAACCTTCACCTTTTCTACTGTAACCACTGGAGGGTCAACTTGACCTTGTGCTTAGGGTCATTGTCATGCTGGAAAGTGCAAGGGCATCCCATGCGCAGCCTTCGTGCAGAAGAATGCAAATTGTCTGCCAGTATTTTCTGGTAAGATATTGCATTCATCTTGCCATCAATTTTCACAGGATTCCCCATGCCTTTAGAGCTCCCGGCCCCCCAAGAGACACCACCATGCTTCACAGTGTGGATGGTATTCTTTTCACTATTGGCCTTGTTGACCGCTCTCCAAACATAGCGCTTATGGTGGTGACAGAAGCTGTGAGGCGTGTCAAGGTGTTGTATATTGAAACAAGGATGTTTTGTGGCATTAGAGATGAAAGGCTTCTTTCTGGCATCTCCACCATGCAACTGATTTTTGTTCAAGTATTGTCGTATTGTGCTCCTTGAAACAACCACATCGTCTTTTTCCAGAGCAGCCTGTATTTCTCCTGAGGTTACATGTGGGTTTTTCTTTGTATTCCAAACAATTATTCTGGTAGTTGTGGCTTAAATCTTTCTTGGTCTACCTGACCTTGGCTTGGTATCAAGAGATCCCTGAATTTTTCACTTCTTAAGTGATTTTTCTATCTTTATGAAGTTCCATTACAGTGTTAAACATGTCTTTTGACAGTTCTTTTCTGCTCCCCATTGCTCAGTATCTAGCCTGCTCAGTGCATCCACATGAGAGCTAACACAAACATTCACTATTTATACAGACACTAAATGCAATTTAAAAAAACACAGGTGTGGGAACTTAAGCTTTAATTGTCATTTTAACCTGTGTGTGTCACCTTGTGTGTCTGTAACAAGGCCAAACATTCAAGGGTATTTAAACTTTTGATCAGGGACATTTGGGTGATTTCTGTTATAATTATGATTTAAAATGGAGCCAAACAACTATGTGATAATAAATGGCTTCATATGATCACTATCCTTCAATAAAATACATTTTAATGCATGATCGGTCATATTTTCAAAATAAATGCCCAAATTTCAGAATTTCTGCCAGGGTATGCAAACTTTTGAGCACAACTATATGTTATTTGATGTGTGATTGTCACCATGGCTTCTTTAGGGTTTAATGGGGATACAGCACAACAAAAATATGGGCCCTATTCGATTCAAAGCCACTAACCCGTAATTTTGAATGTGAGTGTTTTTTTTCTCTACATGTTTAGATGTATTCTATAGACTCCAGCTTACAATTTATCTCCTTAAGCCTACAGTGGATATAAAAAGTGTACACACCCCTGTTAAAATGTCAGGTTTCTGTGCTGTAAAAAAATGAGACAAAGATAAATAATTTCAGAACTTTATCCACCTTTAATGTGACCTATAAACTGTACAACTCAATTGAAAAACAAACTGAAATCTTTAGGGTAGAGGGAATAAAAAATATAAAAATAAAATAATATGGTTGCATAAGTATGCACACCCTTAAACTAATACTTTGTTGAAGAACCTTTTGATTTTATTACAGCACTAAGTCTTTTTGGGTATGAGTCTATCAGCATGGCACATTTTGACTTGGCAAGATTTACCCACTCTTCTTTGCAAAAACACTCCAGATCTGTCAGGTTGCGAGGGCATCTCCTGTGCACAGCCCTCTTCAGATCACCCCACAAATTTTCAATTGGATTCAGGTCTGGGCTCTGGCTGGGCCATTCCAAAACTTTAATCTTCTTCTGGTGAAGCAATTCCTTTGTTGATTTGGATGTATGCTTTGGGTCTTTGTCATGCTGAAAGATGAAGTTCCTCTTCATGTTCAGCTTTCTAGCAGAAGCCTGAAGGTTTTGTGCCAATATTGACTGGTATTTGGAACTGTTCATAATTCCCTTTATCTTAACTAAGGCCCCAGTTCAAGCTGAAGACAAAACAGCACCAAAGCATGATGCTGCCATCACCATGCTTCACTGTGGGTATGGTGTTCTTTTGGTGACGTGCAGTGTTGTTTTTGCGCCAAACATCTTTTGGAATTATGGCCAAAAAGTTCAACCTTGGTTTCATCAGACCATAACACCTTTTCCCACATGCTTTTGGGAGACTTCAGATGTGTTTTTGCAAAATGTAGCCTGGCTTGGATGTTTTTCTTCGTAAGAAAAGGCTTTCGTCTTGCCACTCTACCCCATAGCCCAGACATATGAAGAATACGGGAGATTGTTGTCACATGTACCACACAGCCAGTACTTGCCAGATATTCCTGCAGCTCCTTTAATGTTGCTGTAGGCCTATTGGTAGCCTCCCAGACCAGTTTTCTTCTCGTCTTTTCATCAATTTTGGAGGAAGCTCCAGTTCTTGGTAATGTCCCTTGTGCTATATTTTCTCCACTTGATGATGACTGTCTTCACTGTGATCCATTGTATATATCGAATGCCTTGTAAATTCTTTTTACCCTTCTCCTGACTGATACCTTTTAACAATGAGATCCCTCTGATGCTTTGGAAGGTCTCTGAGGACCATGGTTTTTGCTGTGGGATGCGACTAAGAAAATTTCAGGAAAGACCAACTAGAGCAGCTGAACTTTATTTGGGGTTAATCAGAGGCACTTTAAATGATGGCAGGTGTATGCTGACTCCTATTTAACACAATTTGGAATGTGATTGCTTAATTCTAAACATAGCTACATCCCCAGTTATAAGAGGGTGTGAAGACTTATGCAACCACATTATTATTATTATTTTTTCCTCCACCTAAAAGGTTTAAGTTTGTTTTTCAATTGAGTTGTACAGTTTATAGGTCCCATTAAAGGTGGAAAAAGTTCTGAAATGATTTATCTTTGTCTCATTTTTTTACAGCACAGAAACCTGACATTTTAACAGGGGTGTGTAGACTTTTTATATCCACTGTAAAAACTCTGCCTTTTTAAGAAGGATTTAAGGGAATGTGGTCATATGACCTGACAATATTTAGGCAAATCTGTAATTTACTTCTTAGACACAGCCATTAATAAATGAGACCGTCATCATGATATGACTAAAACATGGAAGCTACGAATTAATGTGTGCTAATAAGTAATATTTGCTGATATTGCTTGCAATCAAGCAATCTGTAAGATGCTTTAGATCATGTATTTTAGTCCATGTGGGTTTCATGATAAGTATTAACCCATTGAGTATCAGGATCTACATTACTCAGAAATAACATTTCAAAATAATATTTTTTAACTGCATGTTTGTGGGTTTGAGACTGTTCTGCAATTAATTATAATGTCTTTCCATGCCTTCCCATGCTTTTGAAGTACAGTCGTGTGTGTGCGCAATTGCTGTTACAGTGTGTTTGAAAAAGCCCTTGTGAGTACTCATAATATTTTTGACAGAAACGTAATATTTTTTTCAGTTGCTGGTTAGACTTTATTTGCGATATAGAGCTACAGGTCTAATAGAATATTGATTTTGTGTAATTATTTAGCGCTCGTAATATTCGAGCTGTGCTAAAACCAATGAAGTTCCAAGGACAAATTTGCGTCATGGCTGGTCCGTAGTGATTGTGGGTGGGGACCTCATAATCAGATTGCTAGTAGCTAATAGAATATGTTGCAATATTAAGAGCAGTTTTAAGAGTGTATATATTTAAAAATTGGGCAATATAATAGGGATCTTTGTTTTTAAAGTACACTAAGTAAATGGCTATACAGACCTAAAAATGTAAACCGTAATTAAAGCAAAAAAATAGATAATTTTAACATAAAATCTTCTGCTCTTTAACACCATGAAGCGCACTTATGGTGAGGTTTACTGGCCCTTTAATATACGTTTTGGTATTTTTTCATGCAAAAAAAATGTTTTTATACACTACTGATTCTCATCTATCAGATGCATTCATAATCCAGGAAACTTAAATATGGTTTAAAGTCAGAGCTAATTTAAAACTCTGGATCGCTACCTTGCTGTGGTGAAAGGGCTTGTGTTCCTCAATGACGCTGTGAGCAAATCCAGGTAGGGTCATCCAAGATCAGGCAAATTGTGGTCCACTAGAGAAGGAACGGATAACGTACTCCAGTATCTTTGCAATGATAAACTTATGGATAAGCACAACCAGAAACACAGATATTTTTTTCCTGGAATGCTGCGGTCCATATGGTCATCAAGCGCTGGACATGACTGAAGAACAACAACATACTTATAATTTCGTGATTGTTTGTAAGCTTGCCCAAGCTCCGCTATGAGGGTGAATTGGAAAATATTAGAATAAACATTTATGTGAATTCAGAAGAAAGCATTATATTCCTGTGCTAACAAAGATTGCGGATTCGACTGGCAATGCATCACTGGTAATATTAAAGGCCTAAATATATTGAAGTTAAAAAATATTACACATATATCTGCACTACACTCAACAAAAACAGGCCCGCGCTATTTAGTCATGTTTTTAATAGCAAAATGTTTCCTTTCAATTTAAAATTTTTATTATTATTATCCTCTTCATTTTTTGTGTTTATAGAGTGGTTTTGGGTGAATTTATCACTTAGTCTTTACATATTTAACACTGGCCAAATACTCTGGTGGACTCCACAGCGAATGCAAAGTCATATACAAAGCAACTAATTATGTAAATTGATGTGATTCTAAAGCTGCATTGATCATGTTCAAATTATAATGTAATTCACAAGAGAGGCTGTTAATCCAAAATACATTATCTATGTGGATATAAATGTGAGTTTATGATTCTCAAGCAATATTGCAATCCAGAAAAACTGAAATTTCTTCAAGACCAGCGACTACAGCAGTGCCCTACAGAAATCATTGAATTCTGATATTTTTTTATGTCATCGCCTCTAAAAAGCACACTACAGACATAATCAATTCTAGCCCCAATCTAATTTGTTACCTGAGGCGTAGGGAGATAAAGGTAGCAATTCATCAATGTTTTGCAGTCCATTAACCTGATAAAGGATTGCTTCATTTTTCAAGTAGCTAGAGCACTTTGGCCACCATTTTTTTCTTTATGTGAGATCACTAGTCACACGCACACAGCTAGTGTACAATCTGTGTGTGCACCAAAACAGCACTGGTATTTTAAAAAGCTAAGTATAGGATGGACATGAGACTCACTAAAAATGAGATTTCCCCATTAAAGTGATGTTTGAAAATAATGTGTGGGAGATTTTATAATTAACCAAGAATAAAGTTAGTTATTTATCATTTTAATAATTGATTGTATAGCTCATTGAAGTCCTACCACAAGCATATATATAGGTAGCAAGGTTAGAGAGTCGGCCATAGAACCAATGAGATACTCCCTGAAGCCAGCAAAGCAAATGAATGCAATTGGGTTGGATAAGGACCTGACAATCAGTTGTAGTGTCCAACAATCAGAGCTGTTCATGTGTCTCCCATCCACAACAATAAGGCAAAGAATAGATAAGCTTGACATCAGCACATCAATAGTAGAATTATTGGCACAATGTATCCTTTAGGCCAGATCAAGAGGTGGCAAGTGATGTTCTGTTATAAGGGTAAAGAGAGATAATCTGAAGGTGTGCATTAGAAGAATGAATGACGGACTATCATTGCACTGCAACACTAATAAGTTCAGTGACCCCTTAATTCTTCTTCCTAGGCTCTCTCAAATAATTGGTGGTAATTAATATGTAGACTGGAAGGACATGTTTTTACAATAACACTAGAAATTTACTAAAACGTTCATTAGATGTTATATGGCTAGGAACTTGAGGATATATGAATGCATGTGATAAGGTGTACACCACTCATATGCAAATTATTCAAAGGGTTTGTCTTACGTTATTACAATGATGAAAAGCAGAGGGTATCAATATCCTGGGATGTTTTCTCAGATCACTGGCTGACTAGCAGACCATGTGATTAGGAGGGGGAAATCCCTATTTTCTAAGATTGTTTTTATCTAGCACATGAAGTTATCCATTTATTTGTAAATATTATCTTTAGACGACTGCAAAAAAAATAAAAAAAATAATTATATATATATATATATATATATATATATATATATATATATATATATACATAGACACACACAGTGCCTTGCAAAAGTATCCCCCCCCCCCTTTCATGTTTTGTTGCTTCACAACCTGGAATTAACATGGATTGTTTGAGGATTTGAATAATTTAATTTACAGAACATGCCCACAACTTTGAAGAGTTTTTTTTTTTTTTTATTGTGAAGCAGACAACAAATAGGACAAAATAACAGAAAAAGGCAATGTGCATAACTATTCACCCCCTAAAGTCAATACGTTGTAGAGCCACCTTTTGCGGCAATCACAGCTCCAAATCACGTTGTATAAGTCTCTATGAGCTTGCCACATCTTACCACTGGGATTTTTGCCCATTCCTCCTTGCAAAACTGCTCCAGCTCCTTCAAGTTGGATGATTTGCGCTTGTGAACAGCAATCTTTAAGTCTGACCACTTATTTTCTATTGGATTGAGGTCTGGGCTTTGACTAGGTCATTCCAACACATTTACATTTTTCCCCTTAAACCACTCAAGTGTTGCATTAGCAGTGTGTTTGGGGTCATTGTCCGGCTGGAAGGTGAACCTCCGCCCTAGCCTCAAATCACGCACAGAGTGGTACAGGTTTTGCTCAAGAATATCCCTGTATTCTGCACCATCCATCTTTCCCTCAACTCTGACCAGTTTCCCAGTCCCGGCTGCTGAAAAACATCCCCACAGCATGATGCTGCCACCACCATGTTTGATATTCTTTGGGTGATGTGATATGTTGGGTTGGCACGAGACATAGCGTTTTCTTTGATGGCTGAAAAGTTACATTTTAGTCTCATCAGACCAGAGCACCTTCCTCCATACATTTTGAGAGTCTCCCACATGCCTTTTTGCAAACTCAAAATGTGCCATTTTGTTTTTTTGCTGAAAGTAATGACTCTGCTGTGGAACTCTGCAGCTCCTCCAGGGTTACCTTAGGTGTCTATGCTGCCTCTCTGATTAATGCCCTCCTTGCCCGATCCGTGAGTTTTGGTGGGCGGTCGTCTCTTGGCAGGTTTGTTGTTGTGCCATGTTCTTTCCATTTGGTTATGATAGATATGATGGTGCTTCTGGGGATTATCAAACATTTGGATATTTTTTTTATAACCTAACCCTGACTGGTAATTCTCAACAACATTGTCCCTTACTTATTTGGAGAGTTCCTTGGTCTTCATGGCAGTGTTTGGTTAGTGGCGCCTCTTGCTTAGGTGTTGCAGCCTCCGGGCCTTTCAAAAAAGGTGTGTAAATGTAATGACAAATCATGTGACACTAAGATTGCACACAGGTGGACACCATTTCACTAATTATGTGACTTCTGCTGCACCAGAGCATTTTATGGGCTTCATTACAAAGGGGGTGAATACATACGCACATGCCAATTTTCTGTTTTCTATTTCAAAAAAATAGTTTTATGTATATGTATATATTGTTCTCATTTCACTTCACCAACTCAGATTAACAAAACATTGAACTTAAGGCTGTAATGTAACAAAATAGGTAGGGGAGCTTTCCTTACTCTAGTTTTATTCCAGTGATAAATATTTAAAAAAAAACAAAAAAAAAAATATCAGGATTTTCACAATTAGAAAGAATAGTGTGTCCCAGAGTGAACTGAAGAGCAAATGCAAGTAAAGGATAACCGGTCATATTTTTAAAATGTACTATTTTGAAAAGCTACACTTAAAAATAACCAATATGTTTATAGAATTTACAACAAAATACAACTTCTAATTTGTTATTGTTTATTTGCATTTTTGCTTCTATGGAATCTATCCATTTTGGTTTTCTCAATACTGAACAAAAAAGAAATGGAAGACTGCAGTAGTGCCATTATGATCAATGAAGCTTTATGTAAGATACTAAAATAAGAAAAATGTAAATATGTAGTTAAAAGATAAATCCATAAAAAACAAGTAAAATGGTTCCCAATCATAAATAGTGAACATACGTTTTGTTCTAGAAAAGTACAAGGGAAAAAAATCAGTCTGTTCTGATGAAGCCAGCTGATAATACCATCCGTCTCTTAGCTCACTAGAAGCTAATTAAGACTGTCCATAACATGGAAATGTACAATGTAAAGCCGGATTTCAGAAGTCAGCCTACATCAATCAACAGAGATATATCCCATGACACCAGATTTGTTCAATATAAGACATTGCCTAAATCTATAAACAATTCAGCAATGCAGCAACAAATTAATACATCCTTAGGGGAAGATTATTATTATTTTTATCCGAACACTGAAAAATATAATGAATGCAAATTAATTGCCTGCTCACTCTTGTCAGAGGACAAAACAGAGAAAAGTACTGTTTTACAAAAGTGTGAATAAATACTGCTAAACACAATCATGGGAGAAAAAATGGCATTTAATTAAAAAAAAGAATGCAAACTCATTTTTCACCATATGTCTGAGGTAAATGTTTTAGGATGAAAGGTTACTATGACCTTGGAGACCGGAGGCACAGAGGATGTTCCTCAGTACAGATGAAGTATATGAGAATGAATCCCAGACCAACACTGAAAAGAGCTGGATTTACATATTTGGTGCTCGTGGCAAACACGAAACAGCATATTTCTGCATGGAGCAGTTTGGCTCAGGCCTAGGGCAGTACATTTGATGGGGCAGTAGACGGTCTAAAGATTTGGAGCACTGCTATAAAGAAGTATGTGCATAAACACAGAAATGTCTTAATACAGAGATGTCTTCTTTACCTTCCCGAAATGAAATTAAAAATAGGGTTGAAAGACATTGTGAACTACTAAAAGAATCCTATTCTTTTGATAAAATCAGTATAAGAGATAGTAAAAAATGGTTACAATGGGATAATTATATCAACAATAATAAGTATTTATATTAAGTCTGTATCTCCACTCATTTCTAAAATATTTCTAAAATAATTGCATTGTTTCTATCTTTGTTATGGGCAAAAGTTTAATATATACTCTCCCCATTCAAGATCTTTTTCTTTTATTGTGTTAATGGATACTTTTCTAGAAAAGATTAGCAATCCCTTTCGCTGGACAAATATGGTATCTATACATAGACTCCTATGCTTTCTAAAGACATGTACGCCACAAACTTTTAGGTTGGTCCACTAAAAACACATAATCATGGCAACCAACGTTCATTCCACCAATGACAACAAGAAGTTATAAAAGTGACACTTAAGGAACGTGCAAATTTTGCTTTAAGTTAAATTGACCACATTTTTAAATGAAATCGGGGTACACTTTTACAGTCAAAAGCATTGATTAAAAAGTAGTCGTGATGAGCATATGTTATACATATATCTAGTCAACTAAAATATGTTATATTACAAAGTATGTTAAATGGTGAAAACAACTGATCTAGTAGTGTTTTCAACCAGACTTCCCTATAACCCAAATGTTTATTAAGCATCATATATTATATTTTCCAGTTATTTGAATAACTGCATCAAATCATTTTTCATACTACTATTTTATAAATAGTTCAAGCAAAAACATTGCAACAAAATAGTGGCCTGTATAATGCACACACTTGATGCACAGTTGAATCCGTACACACTCTTACATACAAGGCACAGTGAATATGGACCGGACCCACTGGGCATACTCACTGCGTAGTGGACTAGGCTGAGCATAAGATGTGCCTTTTACAAAGCTTAATGTATTCGTAGCGAAAAGGCTGTCAGGCTATATGATCCAGGGATTTAGTAGAAATTACTTGTATATTCGTTTTGTTGTTGCGAGGTTACCGCAAGGGCAATTTAGGAATGTGAATTCTCTACAGGGTTGTTACAGCCTACAATAATTAAGAACACTTACTAGGGGAAATCTGACATGATAATTCCAAAGACCACAGGGATCTATATTGTTGATTTTATTTTATTTTAAATACATAAGATCACTCACACTATGAGAATACCATAAAGCTGTCCAGATTTTTCATTTGTTAATGTTTCTGAAGGAATCTGCATATCACAGGCTTTATTAGCAATCTGGGAATATTACCCAGATTTGGGGCAATAAAAGAGTGGTGCCTTCGGGGAGTTGATACCCTATGGTCCTCAAGGGACACCTCCTATCTAGTGTTGTAGTCCTCAGTGATATTGGGGATTTTGTTCTAGTTCCCCAAGCAATTTATTTTTGCAAGAGGAAGAGAGAGATCTTCTTGTTTTTAAGTTTTCAGTGTTGTTTTTTCATGTGTAAATAAAGATTTCCAATTTTAAATTAATTGACTAGGCTGAGCACACACAGACACACATAAAGTGGATAACACTGGTTACGTTTTGGTTATTCATATGGTATAGTGACCGCAAGTGAGTATACAATACACCTATACTTAAATAAATAAGAATCACAGTTCTTACAGGACACGGAAGAATAATAGTCCATCCCTTAATAAAATCTTCACATACATTCATGGTAAATCCATATCAGCTATTACTTAATGACACTCTTGCTTGCCTATGCCTAACATAAAGGGGCATTTAGAGGACACATTTTACCTGGATACAAAGGTGCCAATTAGGGAACTGTCCACTGAGATCGGGGAGTCTGGTCATCCAACTGTAATGCTTACATACACTATACATTTTTTAAGACTGATAAGGGTGGTCTAGTCACCCTAACCATGCAAAAAAAAAAAATATGTTCTGTACCAGATAATGCTGGCAAATAATGATCTGATCAGCCAGCCATCAAAATATACCGTATATAGATTTACCTCATAAATTCCCAGTGTCAGCATGGAAATCGCATAATAAGTGAAATCAGACAAAAAAAAATCTGATATCACCCAAGCAACTGACAATGATGTGATGTTATTCTGAAAATGATTAATGAGTCATCTGCTTCTACCATCATATCTATAAATACACCTATATTCAGACACATGGACTTCATGGCTTTTGAAAAATGTTGTCCATTGGATGGCGGTGGAATAGTTCTGAAATTGAGGAGATAGATAATTCTCTAGAGCTTGTGTACAATGTATACTCCTCAGGTAAAGATGTACAATAGGATTCAATCTCCAGAGGCTAAGCAGCGATAAGTGACTGGAGAATATGTGTATAAATGGGCCTATCACTTGAATGATGAGTATGGAGATGCCGTTGCCAAGCAACTCCATTACTAAGAGCATGGAGGAGGCAAAGCTAATGAAAATCATAAAGCTCTTCGCTCGTAAGCAAGTTTCAGATTAAAGCCACTATCCCCACAGTTCAGTATCATGCAAATTTGAAATACAAAATGCAATTTATAAATAGCAGATCTTCCAACGGATGTTCCATTGAAAGAAAGGGAGAAAAAAAAAATCCGGGAGAAAATGAAAATCCTTGAATAGTGAAAAGAAACTGATACGAGAAATATGTAAATTATCCTGCCAACATGCATTTGCAGCAAATTATTCTGTGCTGTGGTTAACCTCAAGAACAATACTAGAAGAGCAATTGACAGGGATGAATAGTGGCTGGATATCCACGCACGTGGCTAAAAGAATACTGCTAACGCAAGCTTGCTTCACAATACTATTCATATTTATTTAAACTAATGTATTAAAGAAGCAACAAACATGTAAGAATTTGGATTGATTAATGAGGCTAAAATCCTCAATCGATTAACAGCCTTATTAAATTGTGATTTGGCCAATTTAAAAGGGCTCTATATAAGCACACTACTGGTTTTAGTTTGTGATCTTCTATCCAAAAAAAAAAAAAAACATTATTAAACTTACCCTAAAGTAAAATAATTTTTTGAAGACTCTGCTTATTAGTAGAGGAGTCCATTTTGTGTTTATTACATCACATAATGAGAGCTGGATGATGCGGCTTTATTTGTAGTTAGTATAGGGGGGAGGGAACAGTCAGAAATCAAGAATCTTTGTTTGATAATCAAATGAAACTGAAATTAAAACACTGGCCCAGAAGCAGAACTTTATATCAAATGATGATACCATAGTTCTCCAGAAATGTAAACACCCCTGTCACACTCACAACTTCATCCAATGTATTGTGGATTCCCCCCAGGTCCCGGCTAAGGCATAAGCAATTTTTTTTTTTTTAATTAAAAACTAGCCGTATGTTGTTTTTAAATTTGCTCTTAGACTCAATTTTTGAAACATATATTTGTTTTCCTTGTGTAGTGGTCTTTTAATAAATTTTGGATTGAATACTTTAATATCGAAAGGAAGGTTTTTATTAACTTAATCCCAAAACTGTAAGTGACTTGTTTTCAAGGACCCTCCTCTGATCTTTGTTTCCTTTAATCTGATTTATTTATATCTGCTCCGTCACATTAGTATACAAATATAATTTTCTAAGAAGGAAATCAGTGATGGAGCTTGAAGACAGACTTAGGGCCTCATTCAATTGCGATCTGGCCAATTAAATAGGGCTCTAAATAAGCACATAACATATTTTTTTTAAAGAAGTTTTTAGTTAGTACGCATCTATCCAAAAGCAAGGTTTTCTCTAACTAAAAACTTCTTTAAAAAAAATATGCTCTGTGCTTATCTAGAGCCCTATTCAATTGGCCAAATCGCAATTGAATGAGGGCCTTACTCTTTAGGGGACCCAGGAAACAGGAACACATTGAGATCCTAGCCAGCTTATCTTAGCATAGGACATCCACTCATTATGGGCTTTCAGTAGTGTGTTTTGTAATGTATGATTAAATTGAAAATTATTTTAATTTTGACACGATTTTAAAAGATATTAATAAAGGTTATGCCTTATTCATATTTCGTTATTTGATAATTAAGTTACTAATTTACAAAAAGAGTACTATAAATATCCAAATAACCTTTGTTATACTTTCATATGCATTTGATTTAAAATGTTATTGATTTTGTTTTAAATATTTTGTAAACCTTAATCTTTCCATGACCCCCCAGAATGGCATTCACAACCCACGGTTGTATGTACTACAGTTCTGGAACCTTAGACACTATTTCTTACTTGTACCTCTTCATCTGTTACATAGCAATATAACACATTGTATACTATAAGTAAAAGTATAGTTTTCCCTTTTTGGTTCAAAAAGTTTTAGCATTTATTTTTCAGGATTGAAAAAGTCAAATTAAATTAAAAAAAATAAAAAAAATCAAAGAGCCTTAAAAATATGAGAATAGAAGTGCATAAGGCAGCATGCAACCTGTACAAACAGTAAAAGTTTCAGAATACTTATGAACACTACATGTTCTACAAGCTCTGCCTAAAATAAAACTATAGATCAGTTCTTCTTCATATGAGCTAGTCATATTGTATCAAGCTTTTGATACTGCCAGTGTCATCCATTCATAATCATTGTGTTTTATATAAAATAATTCCAAAATCTGCTTCTTAAAATTGCACTCCTATATTATGTATTTTTCTATATGGTATTTTAGATCGCTACCTTGTCATGGTGATGGTGCTTCTGTACTTCAATGAAGTTGTGAGCTACAGTAGGGTCACTCAAGAAAACCTTATGGATGTGCCTGGCCTGATACGGTCTATAGGGTCACAACTGAAGGACTAAACAGCAACAGCAACAACAACAACATTTTAAATAACTAAACCTGATAATGGACAAACCTGTTTTTAGAAAGCAAATAGTTCACATAATAATTTGGATAACTTGTACATATACATTTCTACTGGAATCTGGAGGAATCCATGATAGGAGAGGGGCAGGTCAATTTCTCGAGAATTGTACTTGCAATTTAATTCTGTGGGAAAATACATACACAAATGCACATTTTATTCCAGGTAGATATGTCTATTTATCCTGCTCAGTCTCCTAATTTAAGGGCCACTGTAATCATTTACTCCTCTCAAGAGTTGTATATGACAAAGGGTCAACTGTTTTCAGAAAGTTAAAAAATATGTACAACCTTTACTTTATAATCTTTCATATGCAATTTTGCAGTAGTGGAATCTATAATTTTAGTTTCTGATGATAACCTCCTGTTGTGGGAGAAGATTTTAAAGGCAGAAAAAGCTTACAGCAAGCAGCAGGATGGAGAGGCTAAGTAAATGTAATGAAATCCTAAAGTAAAGAATAATTGAACAAATAAATAATATTTAAATGCTGTGCTTATTTTATTTTTCCTTTCGAAAAAAAATGCCCTTAATCAAGTTTAGCTATTTAAAAGACTATATTAAAAACCATGACCATGAAAAAGATAACATATTATAAATCATAGGTATAATGTCCTTCTCCACCCCTTCATGTCATCTCTCCACATCACTAAAAGCAGCCTTATTGCACCACACCTTCAATAGGTGGGGAACAGATTAAATAAAACATGATCACTTCCAATGAAAATATAAGAAGACAATTTGCCTGTTTACAAGATAATAAAAGTCATATTTAATTGAAAATCATTTGAAAATACCTGTTATTACCAAGTTGCAGGCGTTTTCACTTTCAGAATTTCAATAACATAATTGACATATAAACATAAAATTGTTTTCTAATTAAAAGTTTGGGTTTAGTGAGGTAGCTCCCATAAAATTTGTCATTTTACCAGTCACATTTACAAAAAGGTTAGGAATTGTATATAAATACCGCTCTTAATATATTTATGTTTATTTTCCTTTTTGGATTTAGCCTTAATATGGTGCAAATGTGGTGTGCAAGAATCAAATGTTGTACGAACTTGAAAGTTGGAACATGAAATTTGACCTCTGTTCAAAACATTTTTCAGACTGTACAAAAACCTATAGGCAAATAATTTATACAAATGCAAGTTTTTTGTGGTTGAAGTTTTCACTTAGAACGGTTACACACTTGGCATATACTTGGACAGAAGCATACATTTGATTACACATTATATATATATATATATATATATATATATATATATATATATATATATATATATATATATATATAATTATATACACATATATATATATATGTATAAAATCCAAAATTAACATATCCGGCAAAAGACTTACTGTATTTTTACTAGTGTGTGTTAATTTAATTTTAACTGGTAATATAGAGAATGATAAATTATCTTAAAAGACAGTCAGTTTAGTTAGAAACCATACAAAAAAAAAATAAAGAGCCAGATTAGATATAGAAATATATGTAAATTAACTAAAAAGGTAGGAGCCAGCAGCAAAATTGTGGTTACCATTATTTATAATCACTACAGAAAAAGGTTCTAGTTGTCTCTTTCATATTTGTTTGGTTTTGACTTGTACGTCCATGTTTGTTTTGGCCAGACATATCATGATGAAGTTTTCCTTGGCTTTGAAGGCTAAAACCAACCTCATAATGCAGTCTAACAGTCTGAGAATTTAAATTTCTGGCTCACTAATAACAGCATACACATGCTAAATTGTTCAAATGCAAAGATGCGAAAAGTTGATGTTGTGGGACGTATTGGTTACCACCATGTTTCTCTATGAGGAGGCTGTATCAGTTCAGGGTGAATTTGCCATATTGGATCCCCTCTTGGAGGGTTGAAATACAGTTTAAAGTCCAAAGAAGCTTCAAAATAAATTAGTCTCCCATTAATCTTGATTTTGCCTTAGGGTAAACCACTTAGATAAATGTTGGAGCACCTCCTGATGGGCTTCTAAACCAGGTTCCTAGGAAGCTTCTATACCACCTATAAAGCTTCTAAACTATATTTCCCACAGTTTCTCAGACAAAGATTTGCGAACAGTGTAAATAAATGTTAAATTAATATTACTGTCAGTACAGATACACCTATGAACTCTTCTTCTGGCACAACAAACACAATAATGTATATATTCTGCAATGTTGAAGAGTTGTAATTAACAATGACTTTACAATTGCGCTATGACTTTGCACCAAAGGCAGATGCCGTAGGATAAGATGGAGGTGATAAACCCTTCAGGTGGTGAGATAAAAAACAATTGATAGATGAATAGAAGAGTGGACAGAAAAAGATATCCAGGAGATAAGACGAAACAGACCAAAACTAGCACTCAGGACAAACTGTACAAAAAAGGATTGTAATGTGGAGCAACATCACCAAGAACCTGTCTGACAAAAAGACAAGCTACTTGTAGGATACTTCTGTTTACATCACTTAATTATATTACACATTCAAATGAAGTTTGTGAGAAGGAAATTATCTCATAATGAGCTTATCTATATACAAAGTTAATGTAACATTTTGGGAATTGATTCATAGTCAATCTACTCTATACTCAAACAACATAATAAAACTATATTCCATTCAAGGAAGATTCTTAGTTTCCATCCAATGTATGATCAAAATTTATGATAAATGAAATTATAATGAATTGGTCAATGAACAATATGTGGCTGTTTTGTTGCCATGTTATTATAATTAAGAAACTAGCAACTGAAATAGTTATAAAAGTGTTTTACGTAGGCAAGCAAAAATGTAGGCCGTTATAAATGTTTGGATCAACATGGTACGAATATATTAGTCCTTTCGGTTGCACTCCTTTTATTTTTATAGGTAATATCTGTACCTTCTGGATGAGCGATACCAGTGAACTTCTGAATAAATAGACTGTGAAAAATTGAAACTTGAATCAGAGGGACATGTCATATTGAATTATCAGCTACATGCCACCTCCCATTGTTCTTTTAAATTAATAATGTTGTATAACTTAGTTTTACAATATTATACATCATATATATGTTTTGCTACTTTGTTTCTTTAGTACAGTTGTTTCTATTTGAAAACTAAACATGGTGGTGGAACCACATTTTCAACTGGTTTTGAGTAGTGTTAGTTTACAATTTATAAATATTTGTATGTCGTTTTAAAACTTATTTAAAGTTACTTGTTGGCATGGATGAAAGAGGGTCTAAGTGGGAGGAAAATAGGAGAGATAGGCTTACAGATTTGCACCTGGAGCTTGGGTGGCCTGATGCAACATGTTGCAAAGTATTTTTCTGATGCAGACATATAAAGTATTCTGTCTACAGTAGAAGTATCCTATTGTGGCCTTTTTTTTATTTATTTATATTATTTTTAAACAGGTTAAATTGTAAAACATTCATAAAGGACACAGAATGAATACCTAATTCTATAAGAATAGAATCAAACATATAAAACATCATGACCAAGAAGTCATATATTTTACACACACAGGTTGATATGTGTATTATACATTTAACATATCACCTTCCTTACCTTTCTCTGCTGAATTTCAGGGAATGCAGTATGGCAGGTCTCTTCTGTCGCAAGTTCCATAGGTGTAAAGTGTCATCAGCCAAGGCACTCACTAGCGCTCCCTTAAAACAAAAAGTGAAAATATAGAAACAAAATGGCTAAAAAATACAGAAAATGTTTACACCATCTCTTGTTGCTCCAAGAAGCCAGCATTTTAGAGTATACATAATGATGTAAGGTGCAGACCACAGCTAAGGAATTGGGCACTGATCTGAATTCACAGCCATATTCAGCTGTCCACCCAGGGGTAATTGCTTCCAATTTATGTTTTGTGCTGCTTTGTTTCCATAGCCATGTTTTTCAATAACAACAGAGCCACATAGTTATCTATACAGAGTTATATTTGGCTCTGCAGCGAAAGATTGCAGAATCCTAGCATAGAGAATGTCCACTGTAAAAATGTCCAGTTTTATAAAGAAATTGCATAATAAAATAAAGTCCGACTGAGCAATACAAACGTTTCCAACCAGCAACATTCTGCTTTATAACTGATCATTTCTTTATGTGTAATAGGATAGGACGATTAATATAAACATATTTATGTGTACGTAATTTAATTACAGTTTGCTATACTTGAATATGTCAATAATGTTTTTTTGTAATGTGATAAGCTTGTAGCTCTAACAGACTGTTAAGTCAATAATCACTACCTGAGTAAAAATCAATGTTTACATTAAAAAGAACAAGAATAACAAGAATTCTAATTTTTCATTTCTACTATTTTGGAAGTAGTATTACTATGACAAATGGTTGTGGCCAATAAAGCCCAAGTTTTGCCAAAAGAGATAGATAGATAGATAGATAGATAGATAGATAGATAGATAGATAGATAGATAAAGACAGAATCTGAGAAATAGAGACAGATGGAGAGAAAAGAGAAAGAGACAGAAGAGAGACAGAGACAATGATAACTAGCTGCATTGGTCCAGTTTTGCAAAAGGTGCATTTCAGTATATAGTGGGACCTCCTGTATTGGGAAACCTAACATTTTAAGAAACTGACTTTTACACTTGAAAAATAATGAAGGGATTGATAAACAAACAATAAACAAATATGTTTATTTCTACAAATCTGTGCAAAATAGGAAAGATAATAGTGGTAGAAAGACACAATCAGTAACAATGTTGACTTGTAAAAATGAAAGGGAAAAGGTAATGAGATAAAACCACATTTTATTTATATATATATATATATATATATATATATATATATATATATATATACACACATACACTGTTTCTATGGATATACACACACACATGATACATGTATAATGTATGTATATATGCACACAAACAGTTATGTGCATACACCTATTTAAAATTAATAGGGATAACAAAAGGAAATGAAAGAGGGAAGAGTTGTATAAGCCAGTGATGTCAGAGGAGAGATTAAAGTGATTGTACTAACCTCATTAATCAGGAACTGAAGCTGGATTACTGCAGCTCCACTGTCATGCTGGCAATAGCATTCAACTCCTGGCCGCCCGAATCTGACATTAATTATGTTAAGGAAGAACTTCTTTAGCTTGGGAAAAAAAAAGTATTTACAAACGACAAAAGGAAGAACAGAACAAGCGATGTAAATGCCAGAAGGCTGTAAATTTGCCTTTGATCAGAGGTGACGTTAGACTCCTATGTTGGTGTGAATATGCTGAGCCAGAAAAAGATGCTTTTTGTGAAATTGCAGCATCATCAGAAAACTGAAAACATAATATTATCCATTCCCAATAAGCTACACAGGTTTTAAGTGTTGGACCTAGCTGTAGATGTTTCTTTACTGAGAAAGATGTTTTTTATCAAGAAATATTATTTTTTATTTGTTTACCACTAGACAAAGTAGTGCTGTGCAAAACAAAGCAGTAAAATGAATACATTAATAATATATTATCAGAGGTTGAGAATCCTGTTAATATGGGGGATACTGTGGGGAAGGCCGAGACCAGAACTCCATTTTTCCTTCCTGCTACCATAGCAACAGTCCAGGTTAATGTAATGCTGAGCGCAATTAGACAGGGCAATGGAGTTGTAAGTAATGAAAAAAAGAAAGGACATTTTACCAGAATGCTTTATTTACTACCTCCCTTGGCCTGGGCATTTCTATCCTTTGTTAAAAATGTAAAAGCAGGGAAAAAAGGTAAAGGGATAACTAGGTGCTAAAATCTTTGTTGCATAGCTGCCAAAAATTAGCACCTGTATAAATTTATCGATATTGGTCTGTATGTATAACCTTAACTAGATTATGCACTTTATAGTGGCCGAACCTTCAGTGCATCATACACACAAACCAACATGGTAGCACAAACACCATTTTGTAGTAGAATATGGCTAACTATATGTTTTATCCAGCACTTAGTCAGTCAACCCCACATACACACTGGGTGCACACTGGGAAAAAACAAACTATACAAGCATTAAGAAAATAGTCACCAAAGGGAATTCACAGACGCATGAGTCTAACATTTAATTAAAGTTACTACTATTGAACATGCAACTACATTCTGGTATTTATATTATTATTTTTCTAAGAGACAGGAAAATGTGCAATTTAGCATTATCAAAAGGAAATATTTACTTAAGCACCGCATTTTCTTAGCTTTAATCAGACCACAGAGAACATCCATCTTCTGTAAATATCTTTTCAGTCATTTGACACTTAAAGGTCCACTTAAGCCTGAAACAATTTAAGCTTAATAAATGTTCTACATCATAACATATTTTATTGTATTAATATAGCCTTCAAATAAGCAGATAATGCTATTTACTTGTTATTTAGACTTTCAATTTTCAATCATGGACACAACTACATTGCTATTAACTGGTCTCCCCTAATATAAAGGCCTCCATCTTCCACAAGCCAACACACACTTTGTCATGTGTATGTCACATGTTCATTTGATGTGACCTGTTGCATGTTGGCCCGAGTGGCATATTAATTTGCAACTGCAGTATTAGAGATAGGGAGGTCTCATTATAAAGGGAGGACTGGTAATCGCAAAATGGCTGCACCTATAGTGTACAATAGAAAGTCTAAATGGTAAGTAGTATTTTTTAAATTTTCATAATATATTAATAGAGTAATAAAATGTATGGTCTAAAATAAAATTACTTCAGTAATTCTTGTGAGGTGTAGGACCACCACAGAGCTTTTAGTTATTCGGATGTTGATTATACAGTCTAGCAGTTCACATCTAAACAACTCGCCAATATTTGGCATCACCACAAAGTTCTTATTAAGCTGCAAGTTACTGATAAGAGACCAATACATGAGGGAATGTCCCAGAGTCCTTAATAATACAAAATAATAATAATAGGAGATTCATTTCTCAGTTTAAAAAAAAAAGAAAGGATTGCGAATCACAAGGGGCTCTAAGAATTAATTAGTGTAATTAATGTAGATGATAGACACAGCAGGTGACTTAACGACTACTCAGGTAAACTTCTATTGCTGGGCCTGCAAACATTTTAACAGCCATAATGAAACCAGAATTCTCCAACACATTCTCCATAACAGGAGTACAATGAAGACAAGTGTCAAACGAGAAGAATAAAAGAAACATCCCTATCTGGTTCTGTAATCCATCGCACTCAGCATTGATATCCTGCAGAGGTCTGCAAAATGGGTTGACCTCTATCCCAGACATAAAGGTCAATGTCATTTCTCTGTAACCTGAGGTGCGGTTGACACTTTATAGGCAGGTGCTAAACAATAACCTTTAAATGGCCACTGACAGTGTCGTTTATTCAAAACAAGTGTAAAATATTTTGTCAGTAACAACTGAGCTTCCATATCACACAGTAGGGATGTCCACTTGTTTTTTTATTCAAACTTTCTGCCATTTTTCACATTACATAGTGTTTTCATTTAACACAGTTCATTGCTGTGGCAATAGAGAATTGCAACGTGAAACATGGTAGCCTGCATCACAGTTTACAGAGCAACATGAGGGGTGTCAAGACTGGCTGAATTCATGTAAACAAAATGTGATTTTAAATAAATGATACTATGTGAGCCTGAAAAACACCCTCTAAAATATTATGCATGAATTAATAAGAACTTTTGAGGAGCAGATGAAAACACAACAGATTTATTGAAAAGTTATTTAAAAATTGATATAATGCAACCTAGGAGGAGCTTCTCATCAGCCCATTGTTTTCTGATGTTGCATTTTTTTCTAGTGGATTGACAACTTCTGGGGTCATACCTAAAACTGTACTGCCAAATTAAGTTAGCTACAATATAATGGCCACCAGGTGAAATCTACTCCCTGTGGGAGGAGTAAGAAGTAGTGTAAGCAATAGGAATAGAAAATCTTAAATCTAGTAGAACATGCACTTACTTACATGAGGGGAACATTACAGAGCACGGTATACAGGTCTTACAGGTATACTAGCTGGATCCATCTACTGAGCATGTGCAGGGGAGGGCAAGGATGCAATAAGCTTATTTGAATTGACCAATCAGCAAAAATGAGCAGAACATATAGAAGATTCCCTGTTTTTACCTTCATCTAATATGCTTATATCAGAAACACTCATGAAATTGAGTCATTCTATACACATACAGGCTTATATATAAAAAACATTTTTAAATTGTTTTCCACACCCCCTGAACAGCTTACGTAGGCACATTGTACCTACCAATAGAAACACTGCATTACAGTATGAATTTTAACCTTTTACTAACCTTCAAGCCAGCAGCAGCTCAATACAGAGATCTACACAGCAATGTTTGGGCTCATCCTTACTTCCTGTTCCCCGGTAAAAACAGGACTACACATCCCATGATTCCTTTGTGCATAAACTGGCTTTATAGATTAATACAATGTATTAGCTGCCTGTGATTGATCAAAACAAATTATGAATTTTATGCTTTTTTTTAATGAATTTTTAGCAGGGATTTCTAAGGGGTAATAATGTTTATTTTGGTAATTTTCATACACTATGACATGTTTTCATACAATATTGCTTCTCCTCTATCAGATGCATTCATAATCCAGGAAACTTAAATATGCCTTTAAGAGTCCATACCAGAAGAAAGTGGGTAGTATTCAAACAGATTCCTATGCACACTAGCAGTATTTGATAAAATAATGATTTTATCAAAAATGCTTTTATGCTCATGACTTACATGGCTGCTAATGTTGTTAAAACTAAAATCTATATTTATACTCAAGTTTACTTGAAAAGTTAGTGTAAGTAAAGAATAATATGTTTAAAAAGAGAGGCTTTTCTTATTTTTTTCACTTGTTGCTGGACAATTACATAAACGTGTACATCTCTACATTAGCCTGTTTGTTTGGGTCAACACTCTATTAATGCTGTTTCAATGCAGGCATCTACTAATACCTTTGACAAAATGAGAAGTGTGAAGTTTCTACGTCTATGGACTTCATCTCAAAATTGAAAAGCAGACTTGAGACCGTGTCAGAAAAATCTTGGCACTCAATTTTCTATTCTTAAATGTAAAATAAATATCACTTGGGTTGCATCACTAACTACTGTATTTG
Organism: Discoglossus pictus; assembly: GCA_027410445.1. Classification (NCBI taxonomy): domain Eukaryota; kingdom Metazoa; phylum Chordata; class Amphibia; order Anura; family Alytidae; genus Discoglossus; species Discoglossus pictus. The sequence goes on along the minus strand of CM050165.1, from coordinate 123,585,876 downwards.
AGTGAGGTGTAAAAAAGTAGTTCTCCTACATGTAGTTTTCAAAGATGCCTATTTATGTATTCTGTGGAATTTTATGTTTTTTGTAAGATTATTAAATTAATGGCAATATTCACCGGGAATGTCCTTGTTGGAAGCACAATTAAGGAAGTACTCATAAGCATGTTAATGGACTTTTTCCCTTCATACAGAAGCTGCTGATGCGACATGCCATCTGTGCAGATTTAAAACTGTATTTACACAACTACAACACATAATTGCTTTGGTCAATGGATGTAAAAACTACAGCCATTGGTGGTCCTTGCAATCCACTCTAGTGCATTTACAAGTAAAGCTCATATGTATGATGCTGTACACAGGCTATTAAAAAAGTAAGCAGTTTAAGAAAAAATAAAACATAACAATTATTCTTAGGTCTCAAACTGTGCGTTTTCCCTCAAGCAAAGCTGCGTATATCCTCGTACCTATGACTATTAGAGGCGTGGCCAACTCTTCCTTTTTACTGGACTAAAAATAAAGTCTGACTAGTCTAGGTTCTGCTTCACACTGAGCATGCTCAGTAAAGGGGGCAGGGCCATGGTGAATCATGTCACTGAGCGAGACCTATGGGGCAGCTGCAAGAATGTTACAATAGAGTAGTTACCACGAAGTAGGCAGGGGAGGCGGAGCTAATGATGTGATGGGGCAGGAACAGTGACATAAGCCCAGCCTGTATGATCCATGATAGTCCAGCATACAGGCAGAGCTGGCCACGCCCCTGATGTCTCAGGTAGGAGGAGACATACAGCTCTACTTTAGGAGAAATAACAGTTTAAAAAACGAAGAAAAAAGGATAACTTTCATTTATTTTAACGCATACTATTTTTAGTAGCCGATACCCAGGAAACAAAAATAAGAGCTTTACATGTAAATGCACCTTTCATTATTCGCTTCAACAATCTGTACATTTTTAGCACTACTGAATCGTAATGATTACATACAAGCCCAGAGTTTTAAAATATTCTTCTATACAAAATCTAATTATGTAAGATGACTATTAACCATAACCTTCAAGCCAGCAGCAGTTCAATACAGAGATCTACCCAGCAATGTTTGGGCTCATCCTTACTTCCTGTTCCCCAGTAAAAACAGGACTACACATCCCATGATTCCTTTTTGCACAAACTGGCTTTACAGATTAATGCAATGTATTAGTTGCCTGTGATTGATCAAAACAAATTATGAATTTTATGCTTTTTTTAATGAATTTTTAGCAGGGATTTCTAAGGGGTATTAATGTTTATTTTGGTAATTTACATATATACACACACACACATATACATACACATTATATATATATATATATATATATATATATATATATATATATATATATATATATATATACACACATACACACACACACACTTAAATATATATACATACATACACACACACACACACACACACACAGTAAAACCCTTGTTATCTGGCACCCACGGCTCCCTATTGTCAGATAACTGTAGTTGACGGTTAATCAGGAGTCCCAGATTTTAAGGGTCTAAAAAACTTTAGATTTTAAGGGACTTTAAAAAGGCATTAGCACCAAAACCGGGCCATTTAGGGCCCAAAAAAACAATTAGGAAAAAAGTTTGCATTTTTTTTTGCCGTCTCGGACTGCCGAATAGTGCCGGTTATGCCGGTTTAGCAGGAGGTTTTTGAATTTGGGGAATTGACGCTGGTTGCTTGAGAGTTCCAGTTAGTAAGGTGCCGGATACCATATTCTACTGTGTGTGATTATATATATATATATATATATATATATATATATATATATATATATATATATATATATACACACACACATACACATATACACACACACACATATAAACATTAGCATTTGCCTTTTATTGCTATTAAAAAAAAAAGTCTAGTGGAGCTGTAAAGAATACACTAACAGTATAAAGACATTATAAAGCAATATCATAGATTTGAATCCGCTTTATTTTGATTGGCTAGTGAGCTTTTGATCTATTCAGATTCCAGTTTTGCATTTTAAGAGGGTAAACCAACAACAACAAAAAAAAAAACAGAAGAAAAACTACAATGTGGTATATATAACAATTAAGTTATGCTTACAGGTATGATTTTCTTCAAGTATTCAGTACTCTTTCATATAAAAGAAACCCATTTGTTTTATTTGCTATAGACTCCAAGGAGCTTTAGACTTAATCTGGAATATCAACTTGTACACAAACGGGAGTAATGGAAGACACCACTGGAAAACAATGTGCGTTGTCATTTCAGACTAAGCGGTTCAAATATTTAAGAATAAACTTGTCATGCATACATATTTGAGATTAATAAAACAAGTTCAATAATTCACTGCTGCTGAGGAGTGGTCACATGAAATGATGAAGAATGCCATTTTAATTTGTTTGTGCACCATATTCTTAATGCAGACATTAGGTTTCGAAAATCAGTTCATTAGTGACAGAAAGCAAACTGATGTTTAGTACATTATATATATATATATATATATATATATACACACATATATATACATATATACACATATATATACATATATATATACACACACACACACACACATACACATACATACATATACAAACATACATACATACATACAATACTTTTTTTCTAAACAAATACTGTGGGAAATTTGTTTCTATATGTTTTTTGAATAAACTAACCTTTAGAATGGGCTACTGGAAGTTCTGGTACTTGTATTCATTACATTACAATTGTGTAGATAAAAACTTCCTGTCCATTCAAAATCTTCTCCCAACTCATAAAAAAACAAAATGGCCAATCCTACAGCAAGATAGTTGCATATAAGAAGTAATATTATTACAGGCTGTATTTTGTGTTCCATCCTAAAAACATTTGCATATTTTTAAGTGTAGTTCTTCAAAATAGCATAATTTTAAATATATGACCACAGTGGTCCTTTAATGATCCTCAAACATAATTCCAGAACACAAAAGTGACTAGTGACTTTCAAGCAGACATCCCATACTAATTTACAAGCTATAATTTAGAACTACCAAATAGATCAAAATTCAACATACATATTAGCAAATATTTAGTTTAACTTTTTTTAAAATATATATTAGTGCAAGTATTTCTTGGACCGCCAAGGCACATATACAAGTTTACCTATTAGATATATAAGAGGAAGGAGAATTAATAATGGATTCATGAAATCAAGGACAATTTTGTAAAACTAACAGTTTATAAGCCTTACTCCTAGATGATTAGTTATTTGTTTTATTGAAGCATACTTTTTGTTATAGCGATTGTTTTTTCAGGGAAGAAAATGAATTATTAATGCTATATGCACATCAACACTCCAGGAAAGAGAATTTGTATTGTCTGAGAACAGTTCACCTCTATAACTTGAAAGCATCAGCTTTGTTTGAGCTTCCTGTGAAAAAGAACATTGCAGGTGGTGTGTTTTTTGGATACACCAGTTCCTGAGAATAAGTAAATCAAATCAGAATCTCTGTGCCAACAAATGTGCATTATTTATTAAGGTGATGTGTGCAAAATAAGTGAAAAATAAATATATAATTAATTGGATAATTTTTTTTGTAATTATATTTTATTTATAAAATACAAGCATAAGGCTGTCAAAATAAAAAGGCATATTTAAATTTCCTGGATTATGACTGCATCTGATAAAGGAGAATTAGTAGTGTAAGAAAATATTTTTTTTGCGTTACACCCCCCCCCAAATGAGTTTGCAAGCAGGCGAGTTAACAACCCTAGAAATCCCTGCTAAAATTAGAATAAAATAGTAAATAATTAATTTTCGCAAATCACAGAGAGATAATGCTTTGTATTAATATCTGATGGCAGCTTGTGAAGGGAGGCATCATGGGATGAGTAGTACCCTCCCACAAGGACGCAAGGAGGAGTCAGACATTGCTTAATGGATCTCTGCATTGTGCTGCGGTTGGCTTTAAGGTTAGTAAAGAGTTAAAATCCATACTCAAAGGCAGTTTTTCTATTGGAAGGTACACTGTGCCTATGTAAGCAGCTCTGGGGGTGTGGAAAACAAATGTTAAATAATATGAATCTATATGTATATATAATTAAACAATGTAATGTGGGTTTCTGATATAATAAGTATTAGTGTTAAATGCATTAGAAAAAAAAAACACTGGCAAAACCTAACATAAAAAAAGTGAGAGATTTATTAATTTATTATTATTTGTTTATTTGAACAGAAAACATAGAATATTAAAATAATGTCAGGTAATTTAACAGTTCTAGAAATGTACAACATTCTAGAAAGTATGGAAGCCCAAAACCATAAAATCTACAGTTGACCTTCATAAAAACTAAACCCCCCAATTAATACAACTAACATTCATCTTTCTTTCAATTGGGCTCATTTCACATTGTATATCAAATTGTACCATGTACAAATTCTAAATAGCTCTTGACTCAGAAGACTACCCAACACTCACAATGCAGTAATTTACAACCAAATCTGCAGCTGTAGTCATGTTAACGCTGCAATTTCTTTCTTGTGGAAAATTAATCTTCAAAAGAGCCAACAATTAAGACTAAGTTCATCACAAAAACATGCAACTGGTCCAACTGGTACATCAATCAAATGCCTACAAAGCAAAATTATAAATCAATGCTTAATGTTCCACTAACATTGGCCAACAAGTTTTGAATCATCTTATCAAGACTTTTATAGTCTTGAATAAGGATATTCCAAACAAATTGAACATTGCATTTCTTCCATTTCTTAATCAAGTAACCCTACCATATATGTTGAATTCCGGGGAGTCTACACCATCTATCCCTCCAACTCTCCCATTTGAATGACTTACATAATTTAAGAAGCAAATTGCTTCTGACTTGCTATTATACTGCGTAAATGTACCACTAACCTTGATATCCAAGAAGGAACATGAACATTTAGATTATCTACTAAAATAATTACAATCTATAGAAACAAACCATATTGATTTTCAGATTTTAATATCCCTTTGCTTATGTAATCATTTTTTCCCTGCTTAAGAACATGAGTTATCGACTTATCTTCATTCGGATTTATTCTCTATACTGAAATAGTGACCTGTTGGGAGGCCTCCATAGAACTGATTTGCCCACCACTGTTCTAAACATTGTGCACATTATTTTGACACACAAGAATTGCTGTGTTAGTCTGGACTTACTTATCATCAGTTGTCATACACTAGTTAATGATACAAACCCTATCTCTGTTGTTGTTCTTTAGTTGTTCAGTTGTGTTGGACTTTCGGAGAGCCTACGGACCAAAGCACAACAAGCACATCTGTTGTTATGTCTCTGGTTGTGCTCATCCATAGGGTTATCTTGGAAAAGTTACTGAAGTGGGTTGCAGTTCTTTGTTCAGTGGATCGCTATTTCTCTGACCTCTGTGCTATGACCTGCCCATCTTGGGTGACCCTACATGATATAGGTCACAGCTTTATTGAGGTACACAAGCCCCTTCACCACAACATGGTAGCGATCCAAAAGGGGAATCATATCTTACTCAGTCATGAAATATGTTAATTTTATTTCAATCCATTTGCATACAACTGAAGATAATGCATAGACATTATTATTTGGTATAAGATGGGCAGGTTGCAACCAAAATACATACACCATTAGCTACTATGACATTTAGATATCATTATATATTTTCCCAATTAATTTTAATTTTCCCACAACACATACATGCCACATGACCATTTACCCCATGAGAAAGTGGTCACCTGGTTGGAAACAAATATATTTTAAATTATTTTATAGAGGGCCATTATCTAATCTATTGTTTGGATATTTTATATTATTTTATCTTGTATAATGCCAACTGATTCTGTAGAGCTAAGATAAAATTAACATATCCATCTATACATCTAGAAGCATGAAAGTGACTTTTCCTTTGTAGTTTCATTATTTGTATTATACATATGTTTTTACAGTTTGCCTTTTTTCATGCAAATACTATAAAACAATTGCTCTTATTTCATTTTCTGCTAAATTTGGTCTGAGTAATATACCTCAAGCCTTCAACAGAGAAAATTCTGCAGTACAGATTGTGAGTCATGCTTTTCAGAAACTAGAGACAAGAACCTTGAAAGAGTAGCTGTAGTGCTTAGTGTCCACAGGACATTGATATAGAAGTGATATAACTATAGAATATGAGTTTTAATGAGATATATAAAAATATACAGTTACTTATGATCTATTGCTGGGGTCTGCAACCTATGATTCAGGAGCCACATGAGGCTCTGAACAGATCTTTTTATCAATGTTGGGCTTGGCTACCTGACTAAGGGCCCTATTAAACTCCCTATTTTGTATAGTTACACCACTTAAAAGTGGTCAGTAATATTAACTAGTTATTCAATTGACCTTATTTCCCATAATTGCGAGTGAGCTACTCACAATGCCCTAGGACTATCCTTACTCGCAATATTATGACATACTATTATTAATTGGTTACTACAATAGTGTAACAGTTGTAGACATTATGACCTTAAAAAGTTTACTTTATAAATATAATATGACCTTAATAAGTTTACATTTTAGATATACATTTTATTATATACATTTTCAGTTCTATAAAATGGGATATAAATATGTATGTAACAGGCCAAAGCTGGTGATGCACAGGATGTTAGTTAACTATTTGATAACAACAATCTTTAAGGAGGAGGAAACGTTAGAATCAGCAGAGCAAGATGTATTGATTAGATTTCAGAAAGATGTACCAAATAGATTTTAGAAGGAATTGGTCAAAGTTGAGCAAACAAAATCCATTGTCGAGGAAGAATTCTATTAATTTGGGCTGTGAGATATTCAGCAAACTTTTCCTAGATCTGATTTATGTAATGTGATGGAAATAGCCCATATTTAACATAAAAAAACAATGTGAAATCTATGCAGTCAGTCCAAGGTGAGGAGCATCAGAGAAAGATGTCCAATCACAAGTGCTGAGGAATGCCAGAAGAGAACTCCAGTCCTCTAAAGTGAGCAGAGGCCAAAAGAAAATCACCTTGAAGGAGATGCTGGCTTTTGGTGGTGTAATATTTAGCAATATTATATAAAAATGTATCTTTATATAGCAATTAGGTATTCATGTTTTCTTTTTGTAAATATTGTTTTTATCCCTATTGTCTATTATCTGTTTGTCGAAAATCCATTGTGTAACAGTATTTTGATTTATGTACAATATATATTGTAATTATACTTTATTTGACTGTCTGATTATTCCCCTGCCCAAAAGAATATAATATTTCTAGAAATTATATGTTAAATTTGTTACAAACTGGAACTTTACGGAGCGCTCAAAAATACGTATGACTTTTAACTCGTAATGTTCTGGATTTTAAAAGAAAATATTTACATGCATTGAAGAGCAGTAGGAAATGGTTTTAAAAGCCTTGCTTAGACCTGCAAAAGCAGTTAGATATTAAAGTGTTAAAAAAACAACATAAAAAAGCATGTAAGTGCATTTGAATGTAATTTTTAACAGTCCCATAGGCACACATGTGCAATTATTTAGTATTTTTTTTTTATTTACTATGTTTGAGTCATTACACTTTATCCAGGGTAACATAGAATCCAGTACGCAAAAAGTTAATACTTATCAGGAAACGCACATGGACTACCCCTTTACAGCGCTAAGTAATATGTTGTCAAGTTACAAATAAAGGATAATGCTGTAATACATTGTCAATTAAAGGGCTAGCCATATGGGCAAACATAATATATAATTATTTGTAGATTGTGAGTGCTTAGTTATACTCACTTTACTTATATGTTGTTCATGTTTTCTATTGGTTCCTAGTGCTGTGTCTCATCAAGAATTTAAGTAAAATGCTGAATTTGGAGTAATTTTACGTAAAAGCAGGGATTTACATATTTTGAGAGATACGTAATATGAGTCAAGCCAATAGAATAAATGTGTAACATTACTCAATAAAGCTCTCGCAATTGAAAAAAAAACTAACTTTGATTATATATATATATATATATTTATTTATTATGTATTTATTTTTATTTTTTCCCCCTTCAATGATAGTTTTCTTGCTTTTTTGTATGTTAACAGTTTATGTCAGAAATAAGAAGGACCTTCCCACTGTAACTTGTATGTGGCCCTTTAATATAAGATCATTGGAACAGTTCCAATAAATACTGTGATTTGTTGCTAAATGTATAATTTTTGTCTGATTTGGCTGACTGCCTTGGATCCTTAAATAGCAAGTTCCATTTAAAACTTATATCCACTATAATAGTAGCTTGTGAGTAACGCCTCTGTAGTGTGCTCTGCAGAGGTATTACTCACAAGCTACTAACGGTAAATTCAGACTATCGTTCAACAGAGGTGTAGGTCGGTGTGTGTGCATGTGGTGTGTGAACGAATATAATTTTTTAATTTAAAATGAATAAGCTGTGAAATCTGCTCTTGTTATTTTTAGTTGTCTGTGTTCTTTAGAATCACTAGGCCATCAGCTGATCTATTGTTTGCAATCCCTCGTAATTCCCTCATCTATAGGATGAAAGGACACTTCATCCCAGATGTATTAAATATTGCACAGTACTTTCTTGAGATTGCAAAATATTCCCTACTGAATGAAAACATGTTTTTTTACCACGACCATGAGAAATTACATTAACAGAACAACTGAATGAGAAAGCAAACAGCATGATAAGAAATGACATGTGGGGTGAGGAGCATCTTATTGTAAAACCTCCATTCAAAACTGTGGTGTGTTGGGTTCACTACTTTGATCAGAAGCAATTGAAAATATATATGTTTCTATGGCTATACAGGACAGATTGGAAAGAACAGAACTAACCCAATGCTTTGTACTGGGCAATACATGTCTACATGACTGAGTAAGTGTAATATTAAAAAATAACACAACATACATCGTTCTTGCACAGACCCAATCTGTTGGTTCTGTCTATTTGGCTCCTTCTACATACTCATCCCCTTCCGGATAACTACCTTGTCGTGTTGAAGGTTCTTGTGTACCTGAATGAAGCTGTGTGCTATGGACAAATCCCAGTCCACTGGAGAAGGAACTGGCAAACCACTCCAGCATCTATAGCAAGGTAACCTTATGGATAAGTACGACCAGAGACATAAGCATTTGCCTTGCGTTCTGAGGTCCATAGGGTAGGACAACTGAACGAATACACAAAAACAACATATTCATAGATTCTATAGATATCATAAAACAAACAAAAAAAAAAAAAAACACTAATTCATGACAATATATCTACAAATACAAATTAAGATCTAGTAAAGAGCCACTGTGGTCACATTTGTTCTATATGATTCTATAATAACCATTGCTGGGTATGATGCATCCCACGATCCTTGGCAGAAACTGGATTCCCAGAGATTGCAACAATGTTATAGCTGCCTGTGATTGACCAAAACAAATGATGAATTATGCTATTTTAGCAAGAATTTGGGGCTTCCCTTGTGAAAATCAACTGGCAAAAAAGCTGAAGACATTTGCAAACATTGGTGTAAGTTTATTAATGTATATTATGGTATTCTTCTATGCAAAAACATGTTTTCATACACTACTGATTCTACTCTATCAGATGCATTCATAATGCAGGAAGCTTTAATATGCCTTTAAGGAGTTATAGAATTGATAACCCATTAATCAGCACTGTTGGACAAAATTTCAGAAAGGAAGTAGAAATATTAAAAAATATATATTTTAATTATAGTTTTATCATCTTATTTTTAAAAACTTTATATTATATGTTTCAGCCTTAATACAGTATTGTGATAATGTTGGAAGAAATTACATTTCATACATTTCTTGATAATCATATGAAAAAAAAACTAATTTTTGCCTCCAGCTTTTGTCTAGGACATACAGCAGATGAAATGTATGGTTTCTATCCATAATGAAAGAAAAAAAACTTATCTTAAGCCATATGCAAAGCCAACTTGTATTACATTTCTTGACTTTTGTGTTAGAAGAAGATGTATTAGGTTTGAGTGAAAAAAGAACTGACATTGCATAGAAAAGCCGGCAGAGATTAAATAAAACTGGCAAGCCTTTCAAAAGATGAGGTTTTAAATGTAATCTCTACCACACATTCAAAATCTAAATTAGTATTTAAAATATATAACACCAGTAAAACTGTTATCCAGTGAACAGAGGTGTGTATTACGGTTTTGTATGTGCTAGAGTTGTAAGCATTATATACACACATTATCTCCCAACATCATGTTATTAACGAGTGCTAAAAGTTCTGTTTTCACGAACTCACATTTTCCAAAGAGTCGCTGTAAAGGTCTGCTCCCACAGCTCATGCTCATAATTTTTCTATTGGTATTAGATGTACTAGTCACTTGCAGACAGATTTTTTTTACAGAGACAACCTGTAAGTAGCTAATATATCTAGTACCAAAACATTCCATGCATGAACTGTGGGGGCAGACCTTTGCAGGGACTGTTTGAAGGTTTGAGTAAGTGAGAACAGAGCTTTTAATTTTAAAAAACAGGGAAACTTCCGTATACCTTCCATGACTGATTTTGGGACTTCCATGAACCCAACAAGCAACCCTGCTATTTTGGATTCTGGCACATTGGGTTCTTTTTGTGTGTAGTGTGGGCCACACTAATGAATGTTGGGTTACTAGACGATGTTACATGCACTGTAATAATGTTATTTGACTGGTAATCAACAGAGATATACTTTCTGCCATATTATGAAAGTGGGACAGCAAAGGGTTAAACTCAAGGTTTCTGCAAGAATGGATACGGTCCCTCAGAGCGGCCAGGCATCCACTCTCTGGCCTCACATAGTCATACAGTGTTACACTTCACCTTCACCTGGTATATTAGTGACCTAACCAAATAACCTCAAGCTCTGGTTTATCCAGTAAGAAAACAAGACCCCTTATATAGGGAGGGAAATTAGGAAGGGGTGTGGATGGAATCTTATTGCGTTTGTAAAATATCTGTGTAAGAAGAATAAAGTCTCAGTGTGTCTGCACTAACAAAAGGTGCATGTGTATTTCTTGTATCCTAACTAAAGAGATTTTACTTTTCTGTTTCTCCATGACTGATCTGAATTGCTGGGCGCTGAGATGAATATAAAGTAACAACCTGCAGATTGCTCCTATAAACTAAAGCAGGAGAATTAGGGGTGTACTAAGCTCCTTGCCTCTGGGTCATGACAATACCTTTAAAGACATGACTGAAATGGGTAATTCCAATGTCCCTTTAATGAATGGCTTCAATTTTCTTTAACATGCTGTAGTCTCATCTTTATAATTAAGCATCTTAGTGGCAGAATAATAGTATGTCCGATCTGAAATAAAAATTTCCTAGAATGATAATAAACATGTTGGTAAGAAGACACTTGCCAGAAACAGGATAATTACATGGGATATTTTCCGGAGCATCACTATAGATGCTACTCATTAGTGCCTGTTTGTGTTACTCAAGCTGTCTTCACATTGAGACTTATAATTACTAACTCCTGTTGGCTGATAACATATCTTACAGTCAACTGAAATAGGAATAGGCCTGTATCTGTCAGCCCAACCAACGTAGTAAATACAATTACTTCCCTAATTCTCAGTGCTGGCAAAATCCCCAAACTTGCTTTATTTATACAACAAGTAATTTCTGCAGTACACAATGATTTAATGTGCAAACCCATGTGGAAGACCAGAGTCGCTATGGCCTATAATTATCAGAGGGCCAATGGATTTTGGAGGATTGACACACACAAATATGCATATCGATATTGGTGTCGTTCAGTCCTTCAGTCTTGTCCGACTCTCAGTTACCATATGAAAAAAACCTGCCAGTCAAATCTGTCTGTGTTTCTGGTTGTGCTTATCCATATGGTTTTCTTGGCAAAGATACTGAAGTGGGTTGCCAGTTCCTTCTCCAGTGGACCGCGATTTGTCTGACCTCTCTACTATGACCTGCCCCTCTAGGGTGACCCTACATGGTAAAGCTCACAGCTTCATTGAGGTACACAAGCCCCTTCACCACGACAATGTAGCAGTCCAGAAGAGGGCATATCAATAGGACATTCTACTAAATGCATTGCTGTTTAAAAGTGTTTGATTGAATCACTCAGATGTTCATCTCAATTTTCCAGCAAAGAATGCTCCGATACTCATCCAAAAATCTAATTTTTTATATTTGGCAAAAAAAGTCTATGTGTATGCAATATTTTTCCATTATTCCTTTAGGCAGGGGTGGACAAATATATCCAAAACTTAGAAGCCAGTAAGATTTTTAAGGAGCCAGAAAGGCATCCCCTCATAGACATGTAAATACGTTTAAAAAATATTTAGTACAAATATTAAGAGCCCTGGCTCACGGGAGGTTTCCACCCCTGTCTATTGGAATTTCCACTGATAATTTAAATGCATATATATTAGAGCATTTTATTGTGCATATGACGAATGTTTATTAGAGTAAATAATCACATACAGTGGAACCTCTATATTCACCAGCCCCTATATTTGTAAAATTCTATATTCATCTCATTTTCCAATTCAGTATTCATCCATCCCTCAGAAAAGGATTAATGATGAATATAGATGTACTGTACTTTCAGAATGTTTTACCAGCTGAATGGCATAAAGGAGTAGCCAGGTGGGTATATAGTTCTACAATGTGTTTGTGTGTTATTTGTTTCTCAAGTCAGGTGGTGAATCTAGTTACCCTAGGTTGGTGAGGCCCCCTCCTAAAATCGGGCTGGTGAGAACACTGACCCCTGGATAAATCAAGGCGTATCCATGTAAAAGTTACTGGTCCTTATTTACTGGAGGATAGAATGGAGTGTGAAGCTCACTGCCAAAAGCTGCAGTCAATATCACTGTATTCACTAACATACATACCCATTATAATGAGGTCTGGAAGCACTTCAATATACTGCTGCCTATTCCTGATGATAAATAAAATTACAACCCTATACCTCCAGTATAATGGAAGTCACAAGCTTAATGCACGCTTCCTATATTCATGAGTAAACTGCCATTTATTTTGTTTTTTTTTAAAGTAAGGATTGACTTGAAATTAAGAATTACAATAGCAGCTTCTATTACAATACTAATTACAGAGCAACACTAATTTCAAGATATATATTTTTAGTAAAGATGGACCCATCATTGGTTCAAACATTTTGTGTTCATGCAGAGTATCCTGACAATCTGGCTTTTGAAGACTGGAGTTAGAGAAGCCCACATCAGACTGTGGATATTCCTATTAATGCCATGTGCATATAATTGTCTAATATATGTTATCACTAAGGGAATAAGAACTTTGATTGTGAAACTGTTTCCTTGAAGTCTTGCTGACACTTCACTTTTTAGCGAGTACAACAAGGAAGAGTTGTTCTACATGCAAACGCGCCTACAGGAAGGAATTCATTTTTTTTCCACTTTGAGACGATTAGCTAAGTTACACTTTTTCCTGTTTGCCTTCCTCTGGATTAATTAATAATTAAAAAAATAAATAAAATAAAAAATAAATAAATAATTAAATAGTTAATTAATAATTAACAACTAAATAAATAATAACTAATCCGCATGTTGCAGATCAGAGGAGATCTTAAAAGGTTGAACTTGATGGACTGAAAGTCTTTTTTCAACCTTAATTACTATGGGCCTCATTCTATTAGCGGCCGCAGCCGTTGCGGGGCTGCAAGACCGGCCGCACGCTATTCTGCTATTCTATTCCCTTACGGCCGGAGGCTCCGGCAGGCTTGCGGCCGGTGCCTTGCTATCTCTTGCGGCCGCTCGCGCCAGAGGAAAGCCCTTGATCTAAAACGGCCGCAAGAGTTTTGCAATTCAATTGCTCCGGGAAACCTCTCTGCAAGGCTAAAAGCGAGCCGCTGCTTACTTGCAGGAAAGAGGTCTCGCTAGCACCAATTAAGCACATAAAATAGCTCAAATAAAGCCATCCTGCACTTTGAGAAGACTATAAAGGGATTTTAGGTGTTAGAAAAAATAGCACATAATTATCCGATACTCAAATCCGTAAAATATTTTATTTTTAATATCTGTAAAATATCCATGTAAAAAGTCCAGAGTGCTTGGAGCACCTCAGACACACCCACGCCGCAGCCGGAAAATAAACAGTTAATTTGAACTCGGGTTTGGGCTGATGTGCAAGCTTGAGAGTGGGTTTCTTTTAATCCTCATGTCCCCCAATATGATCCCTAGCATTTACAGAGCTGTACAGTGCAGGCTTGAATTTATTTTTGAGTTTTTATATTTCACAGCTTACGGCCGGTTTCAAGATATGCGGCCGGCCGTAAAAGGAGATCCTTGCGGGGCCGTATAATAGAATCGCGAGTTAACTGAACCCTCGCAAGGAATCGCAGCCTTACGGCCGATTTGCGGCCGCTCATAGAATGAGGCCCTATGTAACTATGTAATGTGAACAGGTAGGGATTGCGGAGCAAGAGAATGGAGAACAAAGCTTCAACAATAGAGAAAGGCTACATTCTCGTCGCGGTGAAGGGGCTACCATGTCGTCGTGAAGAGGCATGTGTACTTAAGTGAAGCTGTGAGCTAAACCATGTATGGTCACCCAAGATGGGCAGATCAAAGCAGAAACGTCAGACAAATCGCAATCCACTAGAGAAAGAACTGGCAACCCACTGCAGTATATTTGTGCTTATCCATAAGGTTTTATCAGAGACATAATGAGGGAGAGAAGAACATGAGTGAACAACAACAACATTTTACATATGTACATGGTTGCCACCATAATAACATCTAAATAATATAGGCCACTGCTGTTTTATATGTACAGTGCTTTGAGCATACCCAGACAAATCATGTGTAGAACAGATCTAGCATGGGTCTGTTGCCAAACAATTTCAATCCGTTTCCATCATTATATTTATTATTAACCTAATATTCCAATGTCATCAGTTTATATGGTAAAGAACTTGGAGCTACATATTTAATCCACTCAATTAGATTTATATCCTGGAAAGGTACATACATCAGGCCTTCACACCTCAAATCCAACACTTGCTCCAGCAGATCTCTTAAAAGACTTATGTATGATAATCCTCTCAAACGGCACGTGAAGAATCCCTGCTGAGTTTATGTACACTTCTGGGTATATATAATCCCACAACACGAGCTGCCAAAGAATAATCTTTCATCTGTCGAGAACTTTTATGTGGTCCTACTAAAAGGTACATCAAACTTTGCTTTTGTGATAGACCAATACAGCGATTAGAAAGGTATACGGCATATAATCCAAGTCAGGATGAGGTTTTTTTCTTCACAAGCCATCAGAGTATTATCTGGAACAGATTTGTAAAAGACGTCATGTTAGCTAAAATACATATATGCAGAAACGTGTTGTGAATAAACTCCTACAGTACAAGTGCTCTTTATGAATTGTTAGCACAGCTTAGTAAACATGGTGTAACATGGACAAAATGTAGTTTTGTCCATTCATATTATCAGACTTCATTATTGTGTACATATTGTAGGGATAGAGGACTAAGCACTATGTATTCTCTGGCAGTACCTTGTACAACTTGGGCTAGAGCCATTGTCTACAACATGGATAACCTTTCTTACTAGAGGATCTGCCTTTTCCTAACCGGATAATGAGCCAAAAACAAGGGTACAAAGGTTAGTTGTGACAGATACAGTGGATGTTACTTTTACTATTCTCAAGACATGTGGCAGGCACATTGTATTTATAGTAGCAGTCTATGGTTTTACACTATATAACTAATGTAATGAAAGAGGCATCCACATTGTATTCACAATAAAACACAGTCTATAGTATTTACAGTGTAACTAATAATATGTGGCAGCCATGCTCTTATAGTAACAGGTCTAATAGAAAGAGACATTTATATTTTCACTATGTAACTATGGAGAAGGGGCAGCCATGCTCTATTAATAATCTATGTTGTTGTTCAGTTCTACAGTTGTGTCTGACACATGGTGACCATATGGACCGCAGCTTGACAGGCACATCTCTCTGTGTTTCTGGTTGTGCTTATCCATATGGTTTTCTTTGCAAAGAAACTGGAGTGGATTGTCATTTCCTTTTCCAGTGGACCATGATTTGTCTGACCTCTCTACTATGACCTGCCCCTCTAGAGTGACCCTACATGGTGAAGCTCACAGCTTCATTGAAGTACATAAGTCTCTTCACCACTACAAGGTAGCAATCCAGAAGGGGAATAATCTATAGTTTTAACAAAATAACATTAGTTAGAGCATATGCTGTATTCATACTACGTCTATAGTAGTTGTTGTTTAGTCATTCAGTGGTGTACGACTCTCCGTGACCCTATGGACCACAGCACACCAGGCACATCTTGCATCTAGATGTGCTAATCCAAAAGGTTTTCTTGGCAAAGACACTGGAGTGGGTCACCAGTTCCTTCTCCAGTGGATTTTCGGGATTCGTCTAACCTCTCTGCTATGACCTGCCCATCTTGGATGACCATACATGGTATAGCTCACAGCTTCATTGAGGTACGCACGCCCCTTCACCCTGACAAGGTAGCGATCCAGAAGTGGCTATAGTTGTTACAGTACAGCTAATAAACGGGGCATCCATGATATTCATAGAAACAGGTTATAGTTTTTAAAATATTACTAATGGAAAGGGTAGCCATGCTATTCATAGTTACATAGCTTTACAAAATAACCAAGGAAAAAAGGACATACATGCACTATGTATAATAACAGTCTACATAGATTTTAAAACCCAAGAAGTAATAAGAAGCAGTGATGCTGTATTTATAGTAACTTTATAATATAACTACTGAAAATGAGCATGCACTCTCTTTATAGCATCAATCTATATTTTTTTCAATGTAACCATTCTTTATTTATAGATATTAAAACTAATAAAAATGTAACCATTCTTTATTTATAGATACTATAACTAATAAAAAGGTGCGGCCATTTTCTAATTATTGTATTCATATAAATTAATTGCTGCAAATCTCCTCATTGTAACTGCAACACTTATTACTTCCACTGAGAATGACGTATTATTTGCATATATAACATTACTGTTGAAGGCAATAAACAGTTTTCTGTTAATGTAAGAGGATTTGTTTTTTAGCGGAGCTGTAAATATACAGCTAATATGAGCAATTCCGAACCACTTGCCAATTGGAACTGGCACTCAAAATAATGGGAACGTTCTCACAGATCTAATAGATATATTGTAATGGGAGGCATTATCACAGCTGACAGCGTAATGGTAGCACACACTGCTAGACCAAATCGTGCCTTACCTGGGATGTAGAAAGCAAGAAATGATGTGCCTTTATGTGCGATCAATATGATTGGGCTTCTGTAATTGGCAACATTAACACTGTACTTTAAAGGGAATATACCAACAAATACAATATTCAATATTACTGCGTATCTTGGAGAACGGGCACTTACTTTGTCTGCTATCGTCATTATTTTATATACAGGCACTCACTATGTGTTTACGACCTAGAATTGTAATATCATCATAGATTGTCATTTTAACAAAACACAAAGTTAGATAGACAGAGATCAGGCATAAAAAGCATCATCACATTATGCCTCCGCCTCCCAAGAAGCACATATAGTTGTTTTATAGCACACACTACTTGAGAAAGTCATTTTCAATGTCATCAAAGAATACAGAAAAAAAAAATATTGATCCCACTTGTCCTTTGAAATTAACACATAAATATAAATTATGAATTGTAATTTACAGAATGATGCTGGCTTTAAATTGGTCACATTTCAAGGTTATTTCAGCTTCTGTTCACTTAGAAATTAAGTTAAACATACAGCTTGACCACAACTGCCTAGATGTTTATACAAAATGGTGCATGTCATTCAATTTAACTTCTTAAACAGAAAAGAACCTTGAGTATAAAGAAAGAGATCTATATCTATATATATATATATATATGTAGATATAGATCTATATCTATATATATATATATATATATATATATATATATATATATATATATATATATATATATAAGCTCCTAAATATTTTCAAAACTATAATGTATCTCTATAAATTGCATAAAAAAAGCATTGCAATTACTGCAGTATATAATGGAAGAAACATTTGCCTTTCCATAATCATGGCATTATAAAAACAAGTGGAGTGGATTGTATTTTTATAGGATGAAACATCAAGTTCTCCTTTTTCCGATTCCCCCTTTCTTTATTACATTAAAGGAATCATCACAAGCATGATACTCTTTATTAGCATCTTGTCATGTTTCATTCTCATGTCTCTTTACATTATAACCACTCCCTGATCTTGTAGGCTCCACCACCCACTGAGACATGACCGTGGAAAACACAACTTCAGGGAATTGTACAATACAGAAAAACCAGTCTGTAAACACTTACTGACTTACTGTACTTGTAGAGTAAGCAGCGAAACCAGTCCAACCAGTCCAATGACCCTACAGATGACAATACATTCTCCCTCATGATTTCTTATGTGTACAGTACCTTTTAATAGCACAGCTTACCTTTAGTCACTTCATTGTCTTTGTATAAATTGTGTTTACCGAACACACTAATAAAATACATATTGAGGGGAACTAATAGAATTCCCAAACTTGTACAGTTTAGTTTTGTGGAAAGCGTGAGGAGGTGTTTTATGAGGTAAAAAAAGAATTAAATCGTTTTGGGTGTTTTATATCTTGTTGTGCGGTTTCTCACTTCAGAGAAAACATGGCCCAGATTGGTAAAATGTAAAAGTATATTGAGAATATAGAGGCTATTATTTGGTATTGATGTTGACAGCTAAGTAACATTCAGTCATGTCAGACTCTCTGTGACCCAATGGAAAGCACTCCGGCCATATCTTGTGTCTGGGTGTACTAGGCCATAAGGTTTTCATGGCAAAGATACTGGAGTGGGTTGCCTGTTCCCTTTCCAGTGGACCGCGATTTATCTGACCGCTCTGCTATGACCTGCCCATCTTGGTATAGCTCATAGCTTACAACGAGATACACAAGCCCTTTCACCACAACAAGGTGGAAGTCCAGAAGGCGTTACTTGTTTTAGGTTATTCATAATGAGCATTAAAACTGTCTATACGTTGTATTAGCGATTTTTCTAAAGTGGACCATTTCTGAGAAATGCATTATTTGTGCTGCATTTTTATGAAAATCAGTGACTCCTGAATAATAAATACATTTTTAATGTGCGAATAAAACCAACTTGCTTATAACAACGACCCCCAATGTTATAATCCATTTAGAATCACTATCCTCTTCCTTACTCTTAACAAGTAATCTGAGCCTGTAATAATAATAATTCTAATAATAATAATAGTAGAAACAAGTCCTTATACATTTAACCTGCCTCTTTTCTCACAGTTGCAGTGGGATGTCATCCAGAAAAAAACTTTTCTTTCTGGCTACATTTGCCACTGAAACACTTACTTATTTATCTCATATAATTCCTCAATAAATATTATGAGGCTGTTTGACTGAGCTATTTCTCAAGGAAGCAGTTTGTAATTCCTTCACACACTTGACCTTATCTAATCAAATACTGTGCCATGTTTATCAATACTCACTAAACGGCAGCTCCACCCTGATTTATATGCACCTGCCAGGATCATTTTATCAGAGAACAGGAAAAATGCTTTTCTATGGGCGGAGGGAACAAATATAGGCACATGCTAAACTTTATACTATATAAAAACAGTTTTATAAGACGGGTTAAAAGGTACAGGTGAAACTTGTAAGTTCAAAATAGGTTACTTATTACTACACCATATAAATATATATTGAAAAAAAAACACAGAGAGCTAACATTGTACTTCAGGCTCCTAAATATTGCCAATAAGCGTCCTCCATTCTGGTTTACTAATTTATTTCACGTTCGTGTAGGACCAAATTTGATGTGGTCAATATCTTGTACTTTTATACCATTGGAATCCTTATTGTGGCCGAGAAGCCATTGGTGATAACACCTTTGGTGATGTTTTGCATATGTTCTCTGATCCTAGTTTTGAAGGTTTTTTGGTGCAGCCAACATATTGTTTTAAACACTTACAAGTTTTTATACAGGCCACATACTCAGATTTTCAATTCATAAATTGTTTAATCTGACATTTTCTCTTATTACTAGTAGACTCTACATCCTTTCTATCCTTGGTTTTGAGACGGCTACATGAGGTACATCCTTTAGTGCCAAATCCCACAGTGTTAAACCGCCACTTAACAGGATATTCTCTAACGTAGTACTTTTTCTAATGGTAATTAGTGGTTCTACTGGTAGGAAGTCCCCTATGATTTCATCTCGTTTTAAAACTGGCCATAGTCTTTTCATACTAGATGTAATTTTCTTTGCCGCGTGTCTGTACTTGATTTTTAGCTCATTTTATATTTGATTTATTTTATTATAATTTTTTGTATGTATTCTGACGGTATGGACAGTATCAGATCTCAAAAAGGATACTGAGCCAATAATAAAAATAAATTACTATTTTTCAACACTCCCAGATTTTACTGTTAATCTGGGAGGGTTCTAACTGGTCATAGAGACCTAGTATATCTGGTAACCAGGAGTATATCAAGGTAACCTTGATTTACTGTTATCACCACAAAGACAAGCTTCAAACTAAAAGATTGAATGTTGGAGACTCCATGAACCAGGAAGATCCAGTGTCCAGAAGTGGTGGAACCAGTATTCGCCAAGGCATCAAACAGGAGGAGGACTCCCTGACCAACTTATTATATACCTCATATTGTGGTGTCAGCAAATGTGAGTTGGCATTCTTTATGCACTATACATTGACTATTAAGGTATATCCTGCACTAGGGTTGGTGCCTCTCTCTCTCTTTTTGTTTTTCTCTATTTAATGGGATATTACGGGGGCATTTAGACATTTATCTCAACCATGATCATCGGCATCCAGCCCAAGGATGGCAGCATTTCTGAAACAGATCAGTTGGTGAACTGTTCACGTGCTGCTCTGGTTAAAGCAGAGCACCACATGCCATTGAAGTCAGAGGTGGGCGTTGGCTGCAAAAGTGTGTGAGGGGCAACCAAAACGCTAGAGTTTAGCAACTCGCCATCCAAACTAACCAGGAGGCTACCAGACGTGTGTCTAAAATGACAGTAGTGGCTGGAGGAGCAACACTTCCAAGTACTTCCCTGGCCTGAACCCCATCAAGCACCTGTAGGACCACCTTGACCTCCATGTTCTCCATATGGATCCTTCACCACACACTCTTCAGCAGCAGTCAGATGCACTGCAGTCTGCATGGCTCTAGATACCCTTGTCAACCTTCCTGTATCTTATTGACTCTCTACCACGCCGTATAGCTACTGTCCGTGGTGCACACAGCGGTTATTTGGAACATTTACTTGTGTTCATAATACTGTGGCTCAACTGTGTGTGTGTGTGTGTGTGTATGTATATGTATATATATATATAGTATAAAAATTTAGCTCAAGCCTACATGTTAATGATGATGTTTAGTAGACTTGCCTATAAGCCATTGCGCTCATGCAAACACACATAATCTATAACCAGGTTTTAGTGCTTTACATCCTGACTGATGACATGCATTTTGCAACATTTTATTCGAGTTTCACTATAAAGTCCATGGGAATTTATTTGTTGCATTAATACACAATGTATATTTACTAAGTATAAAGATATTTCTGGCCAACATTTACTTACAGGGTTGTGGTCAGAGACAGTACTCCGTATGTAAATATTACCAGGAAGAGCTGTAATTGGCATATACTGTATTTGATTAACTATATATCATCAGTTATTTTATGATTATTCGTTATAACCCGAGTAATAAATAAAAGTACATTTAAGTACTGAGGCCATCTACTTACCCTCATATCAGAATATCATGTTTAAAAGCAGGACGGTGACCATTTTTGTTTTTATATAGCCTTATAAAAATAGTTATTACATTTTGTCCATTATCAAATGTATTTATTTAAATAAGAAAGCAAAAACAATAAATGAAATAAACTGAGCATTTACATCTTTACTGTTTTATGTGATGGTTCTTTACTATGGGTATCCATTTTCTCTTCTGTGTTGACTCTGACTCTACTTTCCAAGGATGTGTGATGTATGCTAATGAGCTAACTAAAGTCCCTAAGATTGGAAGTTAAAGCAGTTGTAGCTGCCAATTTCCCATTGTGTATTCAAATTTCCCTCATAACGAAATGGTAGATTACACTGCGGCATTTAATTGTTTATTAAAAATGTTATAAGAATGTAAAAAAAAATAGCCTCTAATTTATTTATTTTTTTATACAGTATTGGCTAGTTATAGCTTTCTACAGCAACTAAGCTTGACCAGTGGGCAAAATGATTTTAAAAGCATGAACACAACCTTTATATTTTTAATTTTTATATGAAATTATTTTCACTGTGGGGATCTATTTTCTTTATCAGCAATTTTTTTCTATTAATTTTGCAGGGGTATGTGTCCTTGTAAACTAGAGAGCTTTTTATCGGAAAAAAAAAAAAAAAAATACTTATTCAAGATCACAAAATATATATTTTTTAATGATCCCACTATTGCTTTTCTTCCCCCTCCAATTCTTTTATTTTTTATATAACTATTCTTGGTTTATTCACTATAATATTTAAGATATTTAACAGACTTAAATAAATTTAACTTAAAGTGAAAAAAAAGTGAAAATAGAAAAAAAAAAAATATTTTTTTATTTGTTACTGTTAAAGTTTTGAAAAATTGTATAAAATAACAAATACATTTCTATAATTATGTATATCTACAATATAGATGTCAATTATTTGTATTTCTTTCGGATTACAATAAAGATATTTGAAAATAAAGCCTATTTTAAAATAATGGTAACGCTCGTTACACCAACATAATTATTTCTATGAAATTGCCCGGAAAACAAAACAGTTTTAGAATTATAAAATATATTTTCTATTGGCTCCCATGTTAAATTCTGTTATTTTTGGTTGTAAGAGTAAACATTTGCTCCAATAACACAGAAACAGGTATTACATTCTCTTTCACTGGAAACTCATATCATAGAACAAGGGATGGGTTCCTTGGTGGTCCAGTGGTTCGGACTCTGTGCTTTCACTGCTGCGACCTTGGATTCGATTCCAGTCAGGGAATCAAGAGGTCACACAACCCTGAAGCCATGTAGGGTTGGATCTGGTCAGTACTTGGATGGAAGACCACCTATAAATACCAGGAGCTGTATGCTGTGGCCCAACGAGAAAGATCTAGCAACCCTCTCTACTATATCTGCCATGAATACAAAGTGGATCAGCATGGTGTGTTGGGTCAATAAGGTCACTGAGAATTGGACGCAACTTCTTTATCTTAATCACAACAACAACAACCAAAAAACAAATTACTTTGTGCTTTCCAGCTATTTTTATTGAGTACAGAAAACAAAATGATGAATAGGTGATTAAGCACTAAATCCCACAAAGTAAAGAGGTGTATAGGTGCCAGTTAGACTTGTCTGGGTGCGTAGAGATCCTGTATACTCAGCAGGTCTAATAGCAATAGGGTTTGCCCCAAAGCCGATGGCTCACACCATGTGAAAGGATTACAAGTCATATTTACAAAACACACTTCCAACAAAAGGTAGAGACTCCTTAGCAAATATAGATCTATATCTTCACTGCCTTGTAATGTATCCAGAGCCAAGAGAGGCTGAATCTCTTACACACTGGTAAAGAAGATATTCCCATAACTTACTAAGACCCTCATTCAATTGCGATTTGGCCAATTGAATAGGGCTCTATATAAGCACATAGCATATATTTTTTAAATAAGTTTTTAGTTAGTAAAAACCTTGCTTTTGGATAGATGCTCACTAACTAAAAACTTATTTTAAAAAAAGATATGTTATGTGCTTATTTAGAGCCCTATTCAAGTGGTTAAATTGCAATTGAATGAGGGCCTAAGTAGTTAAGTAGGGTCTGAAAACTTACATACATACATAAATATATTTTGTGGACCAATGGAAGAGCTCATTGATACCTAACAAATTACATTAAACAAAATTAAAGACATGTCCTTTAATGAAAATCTTACTACTAGGTTGCAAGAAACTGACAAATTAATTTATAAAATATTGTATATATTGTTCATATTCTAAACCTTCTATCATGCATTCAATACAATTGAAAATTACTATTCACAGATTATCAGCCTTATTAAATTGTGATGCGGCCAATTGAATAGGGCTCTATATAAGCACACAGCATATTTTTTTACAGAAGTCATTAGTTAGTGAAGACCTTGCTTTTGGATAGAAGATCACTAACTAAAAACTTCTGTAAATAAAACATGCTCTGTGCTTATATAGAGCCCTATTCAATTGGCCGAATCACATTTTAATAAGGCTGTATACCTTTAAATGAAATGTTAGATTTTTAAATAAAACTTCCATTCAATTACATGGACCAAGAAGTAGCTGTATGCTGTTTTTTTCACTGTTTAATTGAGGAACTCATGCTAATTAAGTTGCTTTTAAAAGGCAGTAGTGATAACTTTTTGGAACCCTAGAAAAATACATTATTAATGCTCTATTTGTACTTACTGTGCTTTAAGGTATCTGCTTAATGCATTCAGAATAAGCTGCCTTGCAAGATACAAAACCAAGGCAACAAGGCTTAGAAAAGCAACTGTTTTAACTCATTTAAAAGGAAAAGTACAATTTAATCATGCATTTAAAAAGAATTAGGCATGGGGAGTGCAGAAAAATATGACATGGGAACTAGCACAAGGGCATATGTGCAAAATATGAGCAGGTAATGCTACATTATCATGCATCTATCACAATTTGTTTGGCCTATTTGCTGTGTTGTCTGTAAAGTGCTGAATGTGTGTTTGCGTTGTTCAGTTGTATCCCACTCTCCATGACCTAGTGGATCGCAACACACCATGCTGATCCACTTGTTATTCATGGCAGAGATACTGGAGTAAGTTGTCAGCTCCTTCTCCAGTGGTCCACAGCATATAGCTCCTGGTCTTCCTAGATGGTCTCCCATCCAAGTACTGACCATGGCTTCAGGATGGTGTGACCCCCTTGGTTCCCTAACTGGAATCAAACCCAGGTGGAAGCGGGGATGAAAGCACTGAATCGTAACCACTGGACCACCAGCCACCTTGTCAAACTGAAGGAGGATGGAGTTGGAAACGGTCTGCACTCCAAAATAAAAATAATTATTACAGTACTTTAAAGGCATATCTGGACTATGAATGCACTGTGCCGATGTTGGCTTGGAGGTTAATAAAGGATTAAAGTCCATACCAAAATGCAGTGTTTCTATTAGTAGGTACACTGTGCCTATGTAAGCAGTGCTGGGGGTGTGGGAAACCAGTTTTATTTTTAAATAAAATAAATGTGTATGTGTATATAATGCCTCAATATAGTATGTGCGAGTTTCTGATATAAGCAGTAAAAACAGAGAAACCTTAAAAAACATTTTTCTTTAATGATTTCCACCCTCCCCCAGAGCTGCTAACATAGAGATCTTGTACTAACCAATCGAAACACTCTATTTAAGTATACTTTTTAATTCTATAGTAACCTTCAAGCCAACAGCAGCACAATGCAGAAATCAACATAGCAATACCTGGGCTCCTCCTTGCTTCCTTGCACAGGGTAAGACAGGACTGCACATTCCACGATGCTTTGCTGCACAAACTGACTTCCTAGTCATTTTAAACCATGTTAAAGCTGCCTGTGATTGGTCAAAAATAATTATGCATTTTATGCTAATTTAGTTAATGTTTTCAAGGAGCATGCCTTCTCAAAATCAAGTGGCAGAATCCTAAAGAAATTTGCAAACCTCAGGGTAAGTTTGTTAATGTTTATTTTGGTATTTTTTCATGCCACACTACTATTAATCTTTAAATTCGATACTATACATCTCTTAATATTCTTTAAATATTACGTTTTAAATTCGCCATTGCTGAATCATGTAATAAAATTGACTATTGCTGGTCCTTATAAATTATAGGGACTATAAGTGTTTCATTAATTCTAATCTTTATAATTTAGTGTCAAATACACTTATAGGATCCCTGAAGTATAGGTGTTATGTGCTTGTGGTGAATTGTTCAATAAAAAATATTATCCCTTTAACAATCTGTCCCATACAATGCAAATCACAGCAAAGCATATTTCCAAGATACATTTTTTATGCTATTCTATATGCTCCTAAAACATCTGTATCAGCAGTTTGGTTAAAATCCTTTTCCCGCTAACATATGGTTTTATTACAACATTAATTATTTGCTGAAGATTCTAGACTTCTAGATGTAAATATGCACTGTGTTACTTAGGCGCATGCATAAAATAAGCTTGACTCTTTAGAAAACATGTCAGTTGTTTTTCTTAACAGATGAACATATGCTCAATCATCAGGAATAAGAGGTTATTTTAAGAGCTTACTATATCACTTATGAGCCATGCACACTTCTGTGAAAAAGAAAATAGGCCTGTTCAGTCATGCAACAAATGTCCAGAAAACACTGGATCAATATTTATTTACAGAACTTGCAGCCACATTAAGATGGTGCAGCAGGAGAAGAATTCACACTAACTTGTGATCTGGAAACTGGAAAAGGATAGCGTTTTAGAGAAGGCTTGTTTGTCATGTGATGTGCTACTGTGTTGGGTGGTGTGTCATAGATAACTTTTGGAGCCAGGATGGGCCTTCCCTAAACTCCACAAGCAAGGGCCCTTCATGGATAAAGGCCATACTGACACAGCCCCCTGAACATATGGACTATGTTTTTGGTTGTCAACTCCAGGGCTTTACCAGGACTATGGCATGGTGGTCAGTATGTGAGTATGTGGCCTTAACTGGAATGAATTATTATAATGTTTGTCACAACTTCCTGGACATTTGGACTTTGTGGCTATCACAGCATCATGCACTGTGTGTTCCTGTAGCAGAAGGCAGGAGGTCGTGGTGTGATGACATGCTGTTTTTCCTTACTAGTTCAGATTTTGTTTACCCCTGCAAATGGATTCAAATGTTGGCTTCTCAGCCAATCAAATATAATGTGGTTATTCCCTATAATGCCTGATGATCAACTAACATTGCTCTCACTATGAGAACCAACAGAGGGGAGGAGAAAATATTTAGTGGTGATTTCTTAGTGGGACTACCACTTTTTTCTTTTGCTTTAGTACTATTTCATTAGATGTTTTGGCTGGCTCCATGGAGAAAAAGTATGACATGGTCCCTTTAAAGGACCACTATATTTTAGGAAAAAACTCATGTTTGTGAAATAAGTAATAAAGTCTTTAGAACACTTGTTGGTGTTGTTCAGTCGCTCTTGGTGTCTGACATCTACCGTTATGTCTCTGTTTGTACTTATCCATAAGGTTTTCTTGGCAAAGATACTGGAGTGGGTTGCCAGTTCCTTCCCCAGTCGACTGCACTTTGACTGGTCTCTCTGCAAGGACCTGACCATATTGGGTGACCCTACATGGTATAAGCTCACATATTTGTTGAGGTATCCAAACCCCTTCACCACAACAAGTTAGTGATCCAGAAAGGGCTTTTGAACACTAAGTATAAACAAAGTTTCCATACTGCTGTCCTGATAACTTAAGAGCCTGGGGGCCAGTTCTCATCTACTGAACAAAGGACGAAGGGTGAGGGATTATAACAGCAAACCCTGCTCCTACAAAAACAGAACACCCGACCTTCATGAAAGAATCGCAGATGGCCCCAGGGATCAACAGAGGCATCAAAATCTATACATTTTCTTATTAATAATTAACTTTATGTCATTTGATGATCACTTAAAGGACCACAAAAGTAGTTTGTGCATTATGAAGCTTATTTATACTATCCAGAAAGAAATTACCTCAGTGGTCCGTTCACTGTAATAATAAAATGTGAAAGCAAAATAAGTTTAGCAAAGATGAGTAACATTCATACTGAGAGCAAAATGAGAATATAAAAAGGAAAACAAGAATTCAAGCAATCAACACCTTTACCACAACGTTAGATCAGAATTTCTGCAAGAGTTGAGTTGCTGACTCAGACCACAGAGAAGCAGCCAAGATGGCCTAACCAATGGCCCACCAATCATCGCTAGATGGTTTAAGAGAAAATAATTTTTGAACAATATAGTAAATATGTGAGTGAGACTATTCACAAGATGACTGATGGGGAGAAAGATTCCAAAATTCAGTTGTCTCATCACACAGGAAGCACAACCCAAACCATCAGCTTCTGCACAAACAGTGCAAGATGCCATCTGATTTCCTGTTGATGAACAGCATGGTTGACCACAATGGACTTCCCCAAAGAAGATCTATTTAACAAACGATTAAGCAAATAGTCATGTGCAATTCATAAGTGATAAGTACAAATATGTCCACTCATTGTATTTCTATCTGTTAAACTGAACAATAGCAGCATGGTGAAACTTAAAGGGCCATTGAAATCCCATTATTACAATAAGCTAAGGAACTAGAATAAATAATGGGAAAACTACATTACCTATTATATGTAGTGCTGGGAAAACCACCCCACCAGTATTAAATGTATGCTGCCTCGGCTTGTTTTTGCTTGTTTTTTTATATATGTATGCGTTGCAAACCATTTCATTGGTGCAAACCATTTGACTAGTGTAAATCATTTGGGAAAAAAATGTCACACCTTGTGGTTAGGTTAAGCAGGTCATAACCTAAGACCTATTGCATGTTACATCTAGCTTTAGCATCTATATGGTAATATCTAGTATGACAAACTCTATATTGTATCTAACACAATATCTGTACCAAGACTCTAGATTTGATAGATATATCAGTTGAATATGATTAACTTTCTACTAAAACGTAGTAAATATATGGACATCAAAAGTCGTTCTTCATAAACATACTGTTTATCAATGAAATGGTTACCTATTAAAAACACACATACATACATACATACATTTCAGGAAAGAACACATTGTAAGATCATTTACTATAAATCAAAACCTAGAATATTTAAAAAAAAACTCTTAGGGTAATATGCAGTGAATAAAAAGTTGCTGCAATAAATCAGCTTTGGGGAAAAAAAAAATATTTTCTCTTGACTAATTTTGTTACTCATAAATGAACAATTAACAATTCAACCAGTTAGTGTATCCAAGCAGTTGTGTTTCATTTTTTTTTTCAAATAATAAAAGACACA
Source organism: Discoglossus pictus (assembly GCA_027410445.1). Lineage (NCBI taxonomy): Eukaryota > Metazoa > Chordata > Amphibia > Anura > Alytidae > Discoglossus > Discoglossus pictus. The sequence continues at coordinate 123,556,666 of CM050165.1, read as the reverse complement.
AGTAAGTAATAAGAATACAAAATGATTTTAGATCAATTACATGATCTTTGACACAGTCAAACAAACAAAATGGAATCCGTTGAGATGCCTCATTAAGGCAAACATCCACCCATGTACAAATAAGAAAAACATAAAGGCTCTGTGATAATGTTGCTTCATTATCCACTTATCTGTGAAAGGCTTTCTACTCGCAACCAGTATAATCTAAATGAAATCTGAAGAAACTACAGAATGTTCCATTTGCAATTGTACGACTTGTGAAATTGATCTACATACTGAACGGCGCCTACATAATTTCTGTCATGCTCCGGCACCACGCAGAGTGCGGATGAAGTCTTTATCACAAATAAGTAGAAGGGAACTCATTTGACAGGCTGAAAATTAACTATCTACCAACCCTGGCATGTTTTAATGATGTACTTGAAAGACTGGAGGACTAGATGAAGCTATGCTTCAACAGCCCACATATATTTGTCTCTTGAATTGAAAAATGGGTTAATATCACACTGGCAGATGGTATTCAAAAGTCACAAGGTGTCCGTAATAAAAAATAAAAAACGTAGCTATTTTTTTTCCAATTGGTGCCTCATTAGGATATTTAAAGCTCTAAATGATCAAGGTCCCAGCTATTTGACTCTTGGTTCCCTGCTCTACTTTAACTCATTTGCTTTGTTTGTTCCCTATGCGTGATGATCATTCATGATTTCAACTGTGTAACTAGTTTAATTTTACTTAGACGCTCCAGGTTGTATACGCTCCAGATCACTCCACCCTATGAATGATGTGTAGTCTCTGGAGAGGGAACCACCCAGCGGCAAGTATAAAAAAGAAAACCCTTTGGTTTTTATGCACTGCTAGCAATATACACAAATGCACTCTCTATTCACCTCCCACTATCATAACTATTCTTTAGAGAGCCATTTATAAAATTGGTGGCCCTTTAAAGGTATATGCAAGGAAGGTGGGTTATGAATGCATCCTGTAGAATGCATCATAACCCACCAAGCAAAAAATGTTTGCATGAAAAAATACAAACATGTTTTGCAAAAAAAAAAATATGCTGGGGGCGATGTAGACACCCCCATCAATAGCACTGCGCATATTGGGTACTTAATTAAAAATGACCCGATATAAAAGAGCATGCTCTTGTGGATTGGCTAAAGGAAAGTGTCTGAAATCATGTGACTTTCCACTGTAGGGAAGACTTCAAAAAGAGGCCAAAAAGAAAAAATATATTACTTGTGCTAATATTCCTTGGGAATTTCAGGGGGAGTCAACATTGAGAGAAAACGGTTTGCAAATGCAAGAAATTCAGCAAACTTCAGGCTAACTATTAACTGTTTACTTGTAAAAAATGTGCATGAAAAAATTCCAGACACTATAAATTCTCCTCCATCAGATGCATTAATAACCCAGCTCACCTGCATATGCCTTTAAGTAACTGCACATACTGTTCATGACAATGGAAATGTTAATGGTTCATGTGTGGTATGGAACAAAGTGCCTCCCAACTGCAACTCAGTTACTCTCAAAAGGGCTTCTTGGACAACAGGCTTTAGTGTTATTTCAGGTCAGAATGAAGGGATCTGCTCATTTTTTAGGGAAAAATCCCTACTGAATAAACACATATACATCTCAATTATAATACCTCTGTGGGAATGTACACAGTTTGTAAACTGCGAAGAAAGTAGATCCAGTGGGAACTTATACTGTTAATTCTTATAAAGCTTTGCTCAGCCCAATGGCCTATGCTCTCCTTTAGTCTACGATTGAGTGCGGTCATCCAGTCTAATTTGTATTGCTGTCCATAACATTAGGTGAAAGAGAAATGGACTGGTCCGTGCATAAGAAGCTAAATCTAAATCCAGAGGCACAAACTCAGAATGTCAATATATTTCTGCCCAGAAGCATCAGAAATGGCATCACAAATCAAAGGCGACTGCCTATGTACTCCAGGGAAGAATACAAGGATACATTAAATTTTATACTTCCTTTCGGCAGAACGCCACCGGTGTAGAGGAATGTTATCGTTTCAAGCCTACACCTACAATAGTGGCAGCAATAACTTTAATAAAACATACACAACATATACACAAGGTTCAAAGTTAAGGAATACACACTGTGAATTTATTTAATCATTACACTCTTCTTTCTAAATTACAGTGCAGTGTGGTTTTGTTTCGAGGGACCTATCTCTGTATACAGCTGGTATGGCCATGGGCGATAACCAAAAACATAATCCCTGCAAGAATGGGGGCATCCATGGGGAGAGAAGAGGCAGATTCAGGCGCCAAGCTATGTTGGCTTCATAATAATATCAAGTAATTAGATGTCAACTTCTTTCTCTAAGGTTTACTTTAGCTAACTCAGATGCAAAGATTTTTTTAATTATTTGTTCAAGGTGGCTACAAACAATCGATATGAAAGTGGCAGGAAATGGATTTTCTATGGTAACCGACCTTATATGATTCCTTCTATTACAAGATGTAGAAAGCATAGACAAATACATCAAACATATTAAAAACAAAAAGTAATAGATCATCATGTATGACTTTTTGCATATAATCCATTTGCAGTTTGAATAGTGGCAATGCTATTGATAAATACTAACATTACAACATTAGTCAAATATATGAGCATTATTCCTGAATAACTAAATCCTAGCTATCTAAATGAAATGTTCAAATTTCTTATGGCAAAAGAACATGAAAGTTTAGTACAGCATTCTGCAACTTCTGGCTTCAGAGCCAATTGTGGATCACTGCATATGAACATAAGGCTCTTCTATGCTCCACAAATGGACCAATAAGCTGGATGGTGCCTGAATAAGAAGATGCTTCTCCTAGCTGGACTACATCCAATGGCAAGTCTACATATTCACATCAGTATTAGTTTGCTTTGTTTCGTCTTCCAACCCTATGATCTTTGGAGTAGCTCACATCCTAATTGTAATAGGTAGTAGACCCTGCTATAGTCTATATGCAAAAAGGAAACCATAAAACCAGAGTGACCTTGGAAATTCTACTACTTTCATGTAATATTGGCACATAATTACGGTGTCTATAATGGATTGTTTTGTAACATTAAAGAACTAACTTTCTAGAGGCATAGAGAAATGCAAGCATATTCTAAAATATAATGCATAGGAAACCTTGAAAAATGAAAGAGGTCGTAATTCACCTTCGCGAATAACTAAACTTTTTTTGGAGGTGGTCAATCGGATATAATGTTCTATTTTTAACCAAGATCAAATAATATGTACAGGATTTGGTTGTCAGCCTATACTTTAAAGAAATGTGTCACCTCCTTTCTGGCTATACAGTCATGCCCAACGTTTTTAATGAAATGGTTAGGGAGCCTGGCCTGTTTTAATATTCCTTTCAGGTTTCCTTAAAGATCTTTCATTGTGAAGACTGTCTCCATTGTGCTGTACAAGTTGATTGCCTGTAATTACAGAGGAAAGTATGGTGGCACAGACTGACAGCGTGTCCTTTGAAGTTGACAACTGAATTCAGCCATAGCTTTATAATGGAAAGGACTTTAAAAAAATGAAAGAATTCAAAGTCAGACTTGAAAACTAAAAAGTTTTATAATGGAGTCAAAAACATTGTCTATACTTTACATTAGTAGTGAATATAACAGCAGGAGAGAATATTTTTTCATTAAAGGCCAATGACCAGCAACATTGAGATTCAATGGCCCTAATGAAAAAGAATAGGAACAATCAAAGGTTACACAAGAATAGAAGTTAATTAAATATTTTTAGAGAAAATGTTAAAATAAGATTACTTCTTGTAATTATATATATATATGTAAATAAATAGTACATTTGTGTTAACATTTGAATGTCTATAACAAGTTAAAAAAAACTTGTTTCATGCTTAGAATTCCAAGAAATACAGTTATTACACTGCACTCTGAGAATCTTGGCAGGGACATGCAAATGTGCCCACAAATGCTTCGTTCTTTCAATCCATAACCATATCGAACATGGCTTCCCTTAAGCATATGCCAGCTTTGAGCAAAGCTAGGGTTGGATTATACACAAGCTAGGAATCCCACCCACGTATAGCCGTTTAAAGGATACTGCCTATCATCAGCGTGGGAACGGTTTCTTAGCTTGTGTAGTGGATATTTTGGAGTCGATAGTTCACCACAACAATAATTTAATATATATATATATATATATATATATATATATACACATATACATATACACATATACATATACACACACACACAGGAATATATCTGTTTAGCACTGTATATGCATTTCTGCATGCAGGAGCACTATATGAAAATTGCGCTAAACTGGGCATTATATCGCCAAAGCATGCTAATCAGGGATTTAAATGCCTGCAAAGCAATTTTGAGCAATATCACAAGATTTTGCGCTCTACAGGGACTGGGAGCAGAAAGAGCGATATTGCGAAACAGCACTCAGCGGGTAGTGCAAACCAGGGTATACCTGTATATAATATATATATATATATATATTGCAATATATTGTGATACCTTCTGTATTGGACAAACGCCTTATTTATATTTGACAAGCTTCCGAGAGGTTTGACCTCTCTTTATCAAGTTTGAAGCATGTAAACACTGAGACCGATTAATATAAAAAACATGTTATTGTGCCATTTTTTTATGTTTGGCAGCTTATGTAGTGCTGATCAGCCATGAAGTCTGATGTATTACTTTCCAGACCTTGCATTCATCCTACCTCTTATGTGTGTCAGTCATGGGTGCATCGAGGTAGAAATATGAGCACGTTCTGGGCCAAAGTTTCATGGATGATGTGGATGTAGAATAATCACATATATAGTTGTCAGTGTGGGGAAAGCTTATGATATTGGTCACACTTTGCAGCCCAGAGGGCCGCAACTGCGAGCCTCGCGAAGCTAGCCGCCGACCACGCGGGACTTAAGCTGCAATGAGCGCCAAAGACACTCATAGCATTGTGAGCCTCGCAAAATGAGGCGAGCAGTTGGGGCACATGGGACTTACGACCCGTACGACTTAGGATCGAAACTTGTACATGCACTGTGCGCCAACAAATATGCCTCGAATTAACTTACACACAGCACAGTGGGAGAGCCAGGGGGGAAAAACGCAACATAGCGAAAATGAGGCCTAAGGACGTAAAACTACGCCGAAGGACGTAAAACTAAAAAATACAATACTTCAGGGGTCTGCAACTTTTTGTAAGTAAAAGGCTGTACTATGTCAAGCTTCAGAGCTAGAGAACAACAAAAGGTCTTATATAAAATATGTTTTGCACAAATGGAAACCTACAAACTTTTTTATAATGAACAAGCTTGAGGATAACTTTTCACTCATCATGCCTCGACATAAACTACTCATACAGAAAAGCTACAAAACTGTATTGTACAGGAGGCAGGTGATGTAGCTAAAAGAAAACAGAACAAATGAAGCAAACTGAGATGGTTTACAATCTGTAATCGGACTGGATCGCTCCCTTGTTGTGGTAAATGGGCTTGTGTACCTTAATGAAGCTGTGAGCTAAGCCATGTATGGTCACCCAAGATTGGTAGGTCATAGCAGAGAGGTCAGACAAACTGCAGTCCACTTGAGAAGGAACCGGAAAACCATTCCAGTATCTTTGCCAAGATAACCTTAAGGATAAGCACAACCAGAGATATAACAATAGATGTGCCTGGTGTGCTGAGGTCCATAGGATCACGGAGAGTCAGATACAACTGAATGACAAAGCAACAACAAATCTGATTATATCAATACGCCAATATGTGGGATGGCTAATAGCTGTAGCCTGACTAAGAGAATAATATTCTTCTTTTAGTCTCCACATCATCTGATGCGCTTAGCCCGGCTCACATGTGCTGGTTACAGTAGGCATATGTTGATATGTACATAGCCACGTTTGACTGTAGAAATGGTTTTTGGGCCACGCTTTTTCTTTTTCTTCAGGGTTTAGGTCATAATTTAAACCACTAGGGATGTGATAAAATCCTTCCTCTGTCTCCTATGTAAATACTATGCAGGAACATGAAGCTAACTAAACCCGGAAATCCAATACACAAAGAAGAAAAATATATTTCTATAAAACAAAACTCACACAATATTTACTATATAACTGGACATATGTGTTTAATGAAAACTTTTTTATTTGCAATCACCTATGAGCTGCATCTTTAATTGAGTAAAAATAAAGATTAATCCAATTTTTCAGAACTAATTAGATAAAGACCTTATTTACAGGAATATGAAAACTAAATGCTGTGCTTTTTTAATTAACATACACCATCAAAGACATGATAGCTATATCCCCTAGACAAAACACCTTGATACAAATCCATCCTAATTATGGAGGCGTTTGAAGGCTGTACTTGTATACAGAGCGATATTTCACAAGTTCTGCTTTTTGTGTTGCTTTTTTTTTCTTTCTGCAAAGCCATAAATAATGTACGCAATGTGTTTGGTCACTTTTACATTTTGGGCCATTACCATCCATGTCGGATCTAAATATAGAAAGTACTAATGGACGCTCAGTCAAGCATCCCCTACTGCATTCCTCTTAAGAATGCACGTACCACATATTTCATTGTTCACTTCACTGCTGAGACTACATATATACAGTAGCCAAAATTGATTGAATATTTAAAGAAATATTGCATTTTATATCTATATTAGCTATTTTTACGATGGGCGTAGTAAAAGTGTTAATGAAATAATAAAACTAAAAGGAAAACTGAATATTTTTTTTTATTTTCCAATCCAATCTTTTAAAGAGACATGGAATTCATCAATATTTCAAAAAAATGATGCAAATTTCACTGTTTTAGAAGAGTTTTTAAAGCATCTTGTTAATCCTCAAGCTGTTCCAATGGCTGCATTGAGATTACTTAATTTGGCAGGTTTTGCAAGCACCAAACATCGCAAGCATCTTAAGAAATGCCCCTTGCTGCAACCAACGTTCTAATTTCAAGTTGAAAAAATTTTATTATGGAAGTGAATACAATATATAAGCATTTAGAGGGACCTTTGTAACTTAGGGACCTGAGAGTTTGTCTTATTACACTCAATAAACCCTGCGGTGCAAGCCAAATCAAGTTTGACTGCTTTAATAGCTATCAATTAAGCTTTTAAAACAATTTTAACATAAAAAACCGCCACACTTTCTATTGCTCTATATCAGAATTTCTTAATCTGTAGTCTAGGACCCCAAAGGGGTCTGTAATGAATTGTAAAATAAAATAGAGGTTTATTTTCTCTAACTGAAATGTATATTTTTATTTAATAATAAATGTAAGCAAGAACATAGTTTGTTGCGGTAAGGGTAATACGTTTGGAGAAAGATGTGAGGGAGGGGTATTGGTAATAACATAGATGCTCACAGACAGCGATGCGGCTGGCCAACTATCAAGCATCTCTTCTCCTATTCCGAAATAAAAACATAGAGCCTCATTCTTTATCTACATCACAAAGTTACCCTGGCAAAAAGTGGCAATTTGCTTCCCCAATATATTCTATCCCTCCATAAGCATAATTGTGAGAGAGCTACCCCTGAGGACTACGGCAAACCAAAGACACAAAATACAGCAAGATTTCCCATTGATTTCCCCTTATCAGGATTTTTTTATTATTACAAGTTGCTTGAGCTCCAAAAAGCTATTTAATTCCAAATGACTCAAAATTACTTGTACTCACAACTCCTAATATTCCTAATTTTCTTAGTAATAATGCAAGTACTCCAAAGCACACATTTTTATGCCTTTGCGACGGCTTTCCCTTTCCCCACTCACTACAGATCGCCCCCGTCCACACTCAAAACCTATCTCCCCATTTCCCGATCACCCCCTAGAAATTATTTACATAACCATGTGGGTCCATAAAGACCCCCAAAGCAACTAAAATGTTAACCTTGTGCGTCTAAAAGTTAACTTTTAGGGGCAACAGCAGTCCTTGCATGAGGTTAACATTTTAGATGCCATGGGGTCTCAATGGACCCCTGTGGTTATGTAGATGGGATCCCCAGGAATTCTCATTAGTGTGAGTGTGTTTGTGCTCAATAATATTGATCACAGCCTCACTCCAAATCCGTGTAACTTGAATTTGCAGGTGTGCTCTGTAATATTACATGTGTGTAGCATTGAATAAACGTGTAACATTGCTGCAAAAAGCTCCCGCAGCCATAATTACATTTGTCAGTAGTTTGTCTCAAATAGAATAGGACTCATAGCCATTATTCAGCCACCACACTGGCGACCCAGACTTCTATGTTGCTGTCCAGTAACCCCTATCTCCATTTGCTTTTTGGTGAGGATGTGGAATGAGGTGCGTTGTTTTCATTGTTTGTTAACGTTTTGCAAAACCCAACAGTTCAATGAGAATCCTCTAAATACATTTTTCTACAACCCCTTGCTCTGCATGACTGTTTTAATGCCTTCAGTGGCCCTTTAAAATCTCCTCTTTAAATCAAAATTGTTACTGACAGACATACTGACTGAAAGCTAGAAGTCTGTGCACCCACGCCAATAGAAATATCTTCAGGAGATGATGTTGCAGATTTTTTTTTCCTGTTAACCTTGAGGATATCTCTGTACAAGCTGTCGTATTAACTCAACACTTTCAGTCCCCAAAGGCAGTAAATCAATTTAAAGAAGCATATAAGAGGGATACAGTATAGGATCAGTCTCAGAGTATGAGCTTGCTAATCTGGATGGCAGTAATTCTCAGCATTTGAGAAATATTGCAAGTAACCTATTAATACATGTATCTGCAGCCTTTTGATATTACAAGGCACAAACATGTTTTTTCACGTAAATTAAAATACAATAGTCGATTCAAGCAGGCACCGGCACTAGTGTCATGTATTAAAATCACTGTAAAACAACTAGAACAGTGAGCAAACTATAAATTCCCCAAGATCTCAAAAGTTCAGAACAATTGTTTATACATTTTAAGAAAAATTGCATTTGTTTTTAACTAGGCAACATACAAACAAAATTAGCAGCAATGTAAGCCATTAGCGTAAAAAAAAAAAGAGATAATAAGACTCTGCTTATGTATAAAGATTCCAGATTGTTTCATCACGTCCTGATAGCTGATACAAGATGTGGAGACAAGAGAATGATTTGAAGGATTTGACGCCTACCCACTATCCCCACACATTCGCAAAACCAGGCAGCTTGCATCAATAGACGTAAGTCTTGCTGTTCCAAACGCATGCACAAACTTAACCTAACAATCGTGGATGTTTTCAGGGACCAGCAAAGACTTTATAACTTTTTTCCTGCCTAACAATGTTCTTAGACCCCAAGCTAATACATATGTTTTTTTTCTCATCGTACAAAGGTCCATGGGGTATGCAAGAACATATTGTCTGGAGAAGTGTTTTATATGGCAAACGTGTGCTAACATGTTGTCGTTCTTCAGAGAACAGGGTAAGGGATACACAGGATGCCTCTGAGTTTTGAACTTTGCCAAGAATTGAGCCAGAATTGCATTAATAGAGTGCAAAATTCAAACCTCAATTGTCAATGTAAGATTTCCTGTAAATCACATTTAGTGCATTTTTCAGCCAATGGTTGGTGCAATTATATTGTAAACAACTGGGTGTAGCATAGGAAACAATACATTATTTCATACAGGGAGTAGAAATATATTATATAGACGAACTATTGGTGGAATAATAATTTTATTGCTTTCCTTTTTTTGTTGTTCAGTCATGTCCGACTCTCGTGACCATATGGACACGTCAAGCACAATCGGTCTGTATTTCTGGTTGCGCCAATCCATACGGTTTTCTTGGCAAATATACTTGAGTGGGTTGCTAGTTCCTTCTCCAGGGGACCATAATTTGTCTTAGCTCTGTGCTATAACCTGCCCATCTTGGGTGACCCTACATGGTTTAGCTCACAACGTCATTGAGGTACACAAGCCCCTTCACCATGACAAGTTACCGATCCAGAACGGGCCTTTTTTTCTATATATTTGTCCCAATTTTTTTTTTTTATAAAGCTCAGTCCTGTTAATTGTCTTTTGCAAGGACGCAAGGAGCCTGGAAAAGTACTGTACTTTATAGCGGTTCTTTCATTATCTTATCACAATAGAATTGCAAATAATGGGTACAAAAGAACTTCAATTCGAACAATAAAACTGAAAGAATTGTGTGTTCCTGACATTTTCATTCATACCATCTTTGTATTTTAGAAGCAGAAATGAATAAAATAAGCAAATCATTAGCAAACAAGTAAATCATTGGAAAAAATGTCAGCAACATAATTCAAGGTTGTCAATCAGCTGTCCTTGTCTCTCTATCGTCGGGGTATGCATCACCTCCTGCTTTTGATAGCTTGTAAACACCATACAGTGGTTTACACTCAATTAGTTTTCACATTATGTTCTGCTAAAGCCTTGTAATTTATTGTATACCTCGAGTTCAAGATATCAAGAGGAAGATGTTGTAAGATGTTGTTACATTTATGGTATTTCAGTATGGGTTATTGGCACAGAAAAAATAAAATCGAGACATAAAGTAAGGTGAGAGGAGAGAAAGAAAGAGATAAGGTAGAGACAAGAGAGGAATGTGTTCAATCTTGGCTCCAATGGAGACTTTTGTCCACCACTACTTAATGGCCAACTGAAGTAATCTGTTTTCCTTTTTGAAATTGTTGCTGAGTAGATGACATTAGATTGAAAGTAAAAATCTATTTAGCAACAAATGTATTGACGATGCACAGCATGCTCCAGTAGCTTGACTGGTAAAGGCTCATTATGTATATAGTGATTTTAAAGGAGGGATTCAAACACTCTACAACCCCTATGTAAGTGAAGCAGACCCTGCGTTTATAGAATTAAGGAAACTGGGGGCAAATGTAAACAATTAAAGTTGGTCTATGCAGGGCATGGTCAATAATACTCACTCATTGCCCTACTACACAACATGGACAAAGGTATGTGGACACCTATTCTAATGAGTGGATTTAGCGATTTCCTCCACACCCATTGCTATAAAGGTGAATAAAATCCAGCATAAACCATGCAATCTCCATTGCCAAACATTGAAAGTAGATCATACTGAAGAGATCAATGTGGTACTGCAATGTCATCTTTCCAACAAAATCAGTTTGTCAAACCTCTGCCCTAATCTCTGTAGCCATGTTTCTGTGACCATCGTTTTGTAATAAGTTGTTCAACAAGCACATATAGGTGTGATGGTTGGTTGTCCACATCATTTTCGCCATGTGGTGTACCTTCATAGTTTCACACTTTCTACCCCTTACAAAGCATTACAGAACATTGCATTTTCTTACAGAGCTAGCACAGAATATATCACATAAAGTGTCCATGCATCATGCCCTAAAGCACAGAGATAGCTCTGATTACTCTTTCCTGCAGCTGCTTGGCTCTCCTAAGGGACAACAACGCAGCCCTATTCACATGACTGAATGGCCACATGAAGTAGTCCACTGCTAAGTGGCCAAGCTTCCACTGTACATTTTTGATATATGTAAATTCCTGATCAATAATAACAATGTAAGAACCGTAATAAGATGTTCAAGTATCCCTTTTTTAAGGCACAAATATGTTGATTATTCACTTTAAAGCAACTGGATAATTGACTTGTTACCAAAATACTTATATAATATACCATATATACTCGAGTATAAGCCAACTTTTTTAGCACATTTTTTTAAAAGCTGAGGCTTATACTCTAGTAAAAAAATAAATCCTCCCCCCGCATTATCCTCTCCCTCTTAACATCATCCTTCTCCTCCTTCCCTGCCCTTATCATCATCTTGTTTCCCCCAGAACATCCTCCTTACTACACCCTCTCCAATCCCTATACCCCTCTCTCCTTACTTGCTACTATGCTCCGATGAGCTGATGCTGATCCTGACGCCGCAGCAAGTCTTCTGTTCCAGCATATGCTAATGACATGACATCACGTCATTAGCATATGCCGGTGATGATGATAAGGAGGGAAGGAGGAAAAGGATCATGATAAGGGCGGGGGGGGGGGGGCGGGGGAGAAGGAGGATGATGATAAGAGGGGGGGAGAAGGAGGATGATAAGGGGAGGAAGAAGGAGGATGATAAGGGGGGGAAGAAGGAGGATGATAAGGGGGGGAAGAAGGAGGATGATAAGGGGGGGAAGAAGGAGGATGATAAGGGGGGGAAGAAGGAGGATGATAAGGGGGGGGAAGAAGGAGAATGATAGGGGGGGGAAGAAGGAGGATGATAAGGGGGGGGAAGAAGGAGGATGATAAGGGGGGGAAGAAGGAGGATGATAAGGGGGGGGAAGAAGGAGGATGATAAGGGGGGGAAGTAGGAGGATGATAAGGGGGGGAAGTAGGAGGATGATAAGGGGGGGGGGAGTAGGAGGATGATAAGGGGGGGAAGGAGGATGATAAGGGGGGGGAAGGAGGATGATAAGGGGGGGGAAGGAGGATGATAAGGGGGGGGAAGGAGGATGATAAGGGGGGGAAGGAGGATGATAAGGGGGGAAAGGAGGATGATAGGGGGGGGAAGGAGGATGATAAGGGGGGGTAAGGAGGAGGATAAGGGGGGGGACCCTCTTTTCCACCCTCAGCTTATACTCGAGTCAATACCTTTTTACCGTTGTTTGTGGTAAAATTAGGTGCCTCGGCTTATACTCAGGTCGGCTTATACTTGAGTATATACGGTACATTTAGAAAGTATGTTGAGTATATAACATAATGTACATTCTTAATGTGCTTAAAAACCTATATTTATATGCATATAAAACACTCTATATTCTTACATAGTACAATGTAAAATGCCATAAAGCAAACATTTTAAAAAAAAAATTGCATACTGGGCTTAGTATGTGACAATAATTACAAAAGGCAAAACACAACTTGTAAAATATCCTTGAGAAATAAAATATACAATGCCACAAAAATCAAGATAAGAAATTACAGATTAGAGAACTGCTGCTGTGATAATGCTTGTGCAAAGATAAGCCACAAACAAAAATACTTCACCGTCAACTGTCTCTTCCTTCTGTCAAACCATTAATTACCCATATAAACCTAGTAATCAAAAGATGGTAAGACAATAAATACTGCAATGTGAAGGTAGTATTTGTTCTGGAGAAGAGCAGGATGAATATAGTAGGTCATATCTTTTAGTGCAGAAAGGACAGAATTCAGGTATAACCAAATTTTTAATCCAGGCGTTACATTTAGATCATGGAGGGGTTGCAAGTGGCCCTAGTAGATTTCCCATGATGTTCCCAAAATGTTCTTTACAGGACTACTCAGTAGTCATACAATACGGTGGTCATTTGTTTATTTAGTGGATTGCGTGCTTGCGTACAGTAATTCTCAAAAGCAGCCTCACTCTTCCCCTGAAAATCCAAGCTAAATTAGCATAAAATCAATAATTAATTGTGGCCAATCAGAGGCAGCTACATCATGGTTGCAATATCTGAAGATTCAATCTCTTCAGCAAAACATCATGGGATTTGAAGTATTTTGTCTTAGATCATAAACCTTTGACTCTTCTCCTGAGAATGGGAAATTGTATATATCATTAGTGTTTTTAAATGTACGGTATATTATAGAGCTTCATCCTATGCAGAGTATATTATTGTAGAAACTTTAGTCAGCTTTGGGGCTAGAGAGCCTTCCAGGTAGGAGGACCCACCACAGTCAGAGGCCTGATCTCTGTGCTATACCTTTCATATATAATTGACTAGGGGTGATTGATCTCTATGTACTTTACATATAGGCTCACTGGTTTATATCTATATCATAATCCATACATTTTAATGTTGGTGTATTTGACATAAAAACAATTATATATTTTAGGGTTCTTATAATGTTTTGTTAAAATGAACATTTAGGGCACCGGTAATTTCAGCATCAATTACACTAGAAACTTTCATATACCTTTAAATAAATATATGAAACCCTACTAGAGTAGACTCATGGTCATCTGCAACATACAGTCAATATTCTGTCCCATACAACTTGCAAATCTCTCTCTCTTACCCCACAGAGGTTTCAAACTCCACACACATATTCTTCTTTACATGAATTAAAAATGTTGAGAAGTTTAGAGAACTTATATGCTACATCGAATTATTGATATAAATCCACAGGAGGATTTCCCCTGAAAAGATCAACTGTCTCTCCAAAAGAGGAATAGACATGATATGCACCCAAGTACTTTGGCTTCATTCTAGAATTAAAAGGGTTGGTTTGTGAACGCTCCTTCAAGTAAATGTAACTAGCCTCTAAGGTCTTCTAAAATATATATAAAAAACTATATTTGTAGTATAAACAGAGCATTGGAAAAGGTATGTAGCCAGGACACTGTGGCTCCCTAGAGAGATTGGGCAGTTCAGCTCCAGGACACATGCTGATTGCAATTCCATAAAAGCACAATGTGTTGGAGTATCACAAGATTTCTCCTCTACATCTCAATTATATTATTTGCATGCATTTAAATGATTTGCTTCACTGATGACTTACAGGAAATGCAACTAATTTTATAAAAATAAATAAAACAAATAAAAGCAGATAAAATTAAGTCCAGTGTCACAAGATCATCAATCAGACATGTAATCTAGAAATCTGGCAAAATGCTAGAAACTGCAATACCTTGTTTAAAAGGGGACGTTTTACCTAAACACAAGTTGTATGATGATGTGAAGGGCTGGAAAATGCAGAAGCAAGACTGCAACTGTCCGAGATTAAAACTCAACTACGTCCGATTGGCTTGAGCTTTAACTTGAACCTTTGATCCAATCAACTCGCAGAGCTCAGTGTCTGGGACACAACTGGAGTTCAAAATGGCTTCCTCACACGGATAGAGCAGTGACTCTCAAACTAGTCAAGTTTCATTACTTTCACTTATATAATCTTATATTAAATAAACCTTTAATATAAAAGAAACCTTAGGTTAAGGTGGATGTTGGCCTTTGAAAGCTCACAATATATCACAGATCGCATACACCATATACTACAAGTATAGTGGTGACGACATGCCATACACCGCACCAGAAAAGGTTTTCACAGTCAATTACCCGGAGACAATTATAGGAGGTATTACCACCATGCAGCATGAATGTAACCATTTACCAGGAACATACTAAACCTTGCCATGTGTATTTTGTTTCCATGCCTATTTGTGCTCTTTCAGAGACTGAAACTGCTCACATATACAGTGTGTGTATGATTTTATATATATATATATATATATATATATATATATATATAGATAGAAATATTTATTTATATTTATGGTTTATTCTCCTAAAATGCATACTGTTGGTTCCTAAATATTTTTCAAAAAATGTAATGCATCGGTCCAGAAATGTAATGCATCTGTCTGTCTATAAAATCTTCATGGCCCTCTGTTAGATATTATTGCCCCTCACATTACAAAGTTTAATATATGAAGGGTATACTTATTGGCTCCTTGAAACAGTCTGTCTTGCTTATTTACATATATGGCACTCCCAAAAACTAACAAACCCTCCAAGATGCCGGGGTGCACAGTTCAGTGATGCATGAATCTATATACTGTATATGATCAATATTACAATGAGAGGCACTCACAGGTCTTATATATACATAAATAAATTATTAATTTATTGATGATCAAAGATCGGTACTGGAGCATCCTGACAAAGTCCTTTACAGAGTTACGTTATATATTGGAAAAAATAAAATTTTAGAGCCAGAAGCACACATTTTAGGAAGTTTTCTAGGAAATTTCCATTCCTGTAGATTGTCATCATACAGTGGTGCTTTGGCAGATTACACAAAGTTGTAATAAAATTAGATTTTTTCCCCTTTGCAGAACTTGGTAAACGTAATCCCCAACAAAGGTATTATCGATGCGATGAAACCGTGATTTAAGAGATAATCAAGTGGAAGGGCGCTTCAGAATCCACTTTAACATATGTTTTGCTGAAGTATTTTACTTCCTCCCACCATTTGCAACTTCTAACACAGCAGTGAGACAATCTGAGCGCAGAAGCTGAAATCAAGCAGGGGGTGAAACAATAGGGCAATCAAAGTGCTTTTCATGAATTTCAAATGTAGCAGCAGCAGGAATCAGTGATAAAACAGGTAATGGGGGTTTTACTGAAAGCACAGCTATAGCTCTCTACTAATTTATACAGGCAAAGATCTCTGGAGTTAACCCTTTCACTGCTGCAGTTCATCTAATAGCCAAATCATCACAATCATGGCCTAATCACACTGCATCATATGTGTATCCCTATTATTATAGGGATATGACAGGGAAACAAGCATGGAATCTGTATTAGCATTATACCAATTGTAAATTTACTTCTGGATCGCTACCTTGTCGTGATGAAGGGGCTTGTGTATCTCAATGAAGCTGTGAGCTATAACATGTAGGGCCACCCAAGATGGGCAGGACATAGCAGAGAGGTCAGAAAAATTGTGATCCATTGGAGAAGGAATTGGCAACCGACTTGAGTACCTTTGCCAAGTAAACCATATGGATAAGCACAAACAGAAACATGGACAGATGTGCCTGGCGTGCTGCATCCATATGATTACCAAGAGTCGGACACAACTTAAGGACTGAACAACAACAAATTGTAAATAAGTGCTTGTCAAACAACAGTATGTCAGTGTTTCGTCTGTCCTAAACTCAAGATAATATATTCTTTCCAATAAAATGTGGATATCTATAACAACATTGCACTAACAATTCTCAGTCATTAAGATCCTTGAAGCAGTGCCAGAATATAAATTGTTTATACCTACAAAAAAGCATCTAATGTGGGTACATGGTTTCTTTAGTTTACTTAGCTACTTGTATGTGCCTCTTTTGCACTTCCAAGGAAAGAGATATGCAATTTTTAGCAATTAAAGAGACAATATGCCTCATATCTTAGAGCAGTGGTGGGCAGCTCGGTCTTGGGAGTTACTCCAATGTATTCATTCCGATATATTCAACTAAGCTCAAGCAGGGTTATAGTGAAATTATGTACGATTAGGTAACAACCACTGAATTAGATAAACTATCTTATATGAAACAATACCCAAAAGAAGGTGCAAATGCTACGGAGCCTGCCTGTTTCGATTTTTATTAACCAACACATGTTAGGAGTCACATATGACAATGATTTGAATTCATATTGCTATGTCTGTGATTCACAAAAGAGCTGCTGATCTATTCTAATCAACATTTGGCTAGAAAGTAATCACTGTCCTAGGAGGTTCAGGTATCAATAGCGTGACAGTAACCTTACAAGTATCCGTCTAACATGAATTAAAGGGTTAACTACAAAACAGCTAATTCAACTATCGGTCCCACACATGACTTTAACACCCCAAAATCAATCATACCACTTTAAAGGGTTTTTTAAAGTTATACACCCTACCCATCTTGGGTGACCCTACATGGTTTAGCTCCCAGCTGCTTTGAAGTGACCTAGCCCCTACCACAACATGGTAGTGATTCCGAAGGGTAATTACACAGTACATATGTACACATTTAATTATAAATGGATATAATAATATTTCATACAATCTATTATTAATAAAAACAAAAACAGGAATACCAACATAAAAAAGCTACACTACAATATTAATTACCAGGTTGTTCGATTCTGCAGAGTGATGCAGTATTCCTCTTGTATCCTTAGATGGTCCCTCAAGTAAGACAAAAAGGGTCAAACTTTGTGTAATGATTTATAATAGTTTGGGTAGAGTTTCACCCTCTCCCACTATTTCTAGCTGTAAATGACAAGAAGAGAGTATGGATATCTGTGTACCACCTAACATTCCTTATTTACAAAGAACAGGAAGTGGATTGGCATGTTTAGCCACTTAACTACCCAATTGCCCATTAACTACCCAATTACCCATTTTATTAATCAAAACAGTAAACTAACACTGATCTGAATTCACTGCCAACAATGACTTGAATTCATTCTGCTGCACTTGGGATTGACAGGAAAACGCTTGGTTTCAGAGTTATAGGCTGCGATTGTCCGTACTAGGAAAAACTCAGTTGCCCCTCACAAAAACTGTGTGTCAGAAAAAAAACACCTCTACAGCAGTAAAATTAGAAACAAATTACAAACAATAGGGTCATTGCTCAGTGTTACATGTCTTATCCACATTTCCTTGACAAATTAGTAAGTGTCTACAACAACCGAGAAACTGTTTTAACACTTTAAAATCCATGGATGGAACAGCTACACGCTCCCAGGATAATTAATATGATTTTATTCTATAGGACTAATTTATCATTTTAGTGTATTTTATCTGCATAAACCAGGCCAATATCATAAGTACAAAGCAATACAGAGCTTTTGAAAGCTAGGCCAATTTAATTTTCAACAAGTACAAAACATATTCATGGCAAGCCCTATTTCACATTATTTATTTCCTGCAGTAACACAAATAATCTCCATATTTAGGACAAAGGAGCTCTCTCTGTCTTTTGGAGCAGCTTGGCTGTATATAAAAAATAATTAATCATAATATACTATAAGTATTTTTGTGTTCTGTTATTCTCTAGGTTTCAGGCTAAAGAAAAGAAACTCAAGAATAAGAACTTTTATTAATGTGATAGGAGTTGGCTATATGTTAGATCAGATTAGTGCTGTCAATTTATAATTTGATAGACAACTTGAACCACCTATGAGTTCCAGACGATTTAAATCAGGGTGATACTATATGCCACACACTACAGTTTAGTTTACTTTAGCACTATTTTGAATATAGTTCTGATTCCTCAATCATCTTTTTATCACTATGACTAATGGCGAGGTATGTTTAAAATGGTAGGCTCTTCTCATCCATCCTAGCATATGGTCTGTGGCCAGGAGATTCAGGGCAGAGGAGACGGACTCGTGAAGATAAAATCGTGAAGATAAACATTTCAGCAGAGCAGATGCACAAGTGTTCATCGCTGTGTAGAGGCCACAATAACCCGGGAAGTCAGTCGTATCCGTGACAACAGTATTAGCTTCTGAGAAATTGCTGCCATTTTTATTTTATTCTCTCACAAGTGTGGTCAGAGCCATTTTGTCACTGTAATGTATAGTTCTAATTAGCAAAGTATCTTACAACATTTCTATTATAAAACAAAAGGCAGTAGTCATCCATTTTCTTAGGCTCATGGGACTACTATAGAGCTGAACGTTGCTCGCATGGTTGCATTTCATCAAGGATACAATTGCAGACTCAATAGCCATAACAAAATAGATAAAATCGAGTTTCATAGCTATGTTGAATTAGATTTTATTAGTACCATTAGAAAAAAAATGGTAATTGTATACTTATTAAATAAATTAGCATTATGCCAACATAATTTATTGTGCATTTTTAGTTCTCAAATGGCCTTTACAGACCAGTGTTTAACATTTATTCTGCCAATATTTTATATGTTCCTATCTTGTTAGGCTAGGAGATAATTTCTCTCTCCAAACATTTTTTTTTTTTAACTAGGGATCTCAAGATTTTGCATCAGTGTGTCTAGCGTCTTATTAAATTATCTTCATTATTTTTCTGTACCGCATATATTTTGCGGTCTGATGTATTTACTGTATCCATTCTAATTTACTTCATCATTATATACAGCATTACGGAAAATATTGGCACGTTATATACTGAAACGAATATCTGTGGATATGAGATTTACCGATATTATATACAGACGATAGTACACAAACTAATAATGTAAAAAAATGTTGTATTAATGTTTATAAAATGCTTATTTTAATGCATGACAGAAAAAGTGAGGTGTCCATTTAAATAGAATATAAATTTATAAATTAAAGCCTGCTTCTCTGAGTATCAGACTTGTTAATGTATTGTTTTAGCAAACACACGCCCTAGCTTGGAGTAATGGACAAATACAATTCTCTCAAAGTAGAATTACCACCTTCAGTGCCATACTTACTGAAAGGAACAAAGGGTTAAATTATAAAGTAGATGAAATCACCTGCCTACTAAAAATCTTTTTGAAGTCTAGCACAAAATGGGTTAGAGAAAAAAAAAAAAAAGGATTAAAAATCAGCAATGAGGAAAGGGAAAAAGTTATATACTCTCCTTAAAGGGATATGTATGTAAAGGGATATTTAAGCGAGCTGGATTATGAATGCATCTGATAGAGAAGAATTAGTAGTGTATGGGAAAAAAAATCATGACAAAATACCAAAATAAACATTTAAACACTTACCTTGAGGTTAGCAAAATATCTTCTGTCAGTTGAAACTTAGGGTTAACACCCTACAAACCCAGACTAAACTGGTATACAATTTGAAAAATTGTTTTGGTCAATCAGTAGGAAGTAAAGACTGAAACACTTGTATCACAATCTGGCAGTTGCTGTCTGTTTTTTTTTTCTCTGTGCCGGTCTCCTTATGGACAATTTCAGCTGTGACCCCAACTACCATAATTTCCTTTAGAGGTCACACACTGTACCCTGCAAGGTGCACTTTATGTAAGCTTCCTAGGGGTGTGCACATCCAAATATCAGTATCTAGCATATAAATATGTAAGTACATTCAACTTTTCAATATAATACATATATTTCTACTAATCAGTAGCTATTAGGAAACATTTGAAACCCAGCACCCTTACATATCCCTTTAACTTATTTTGTTTTATATTTGTGTTTCTATTTCTCCTAACTACTACCCAAACAGCTTAAATTATATGTATTGCAAGGAGTATTAAATCTTAAGGACTTTTCTCAAACTTCATCATCCATTATCTAATTTACATAAATATTCATAAATAACTCTCACTTTGTCAAAATTCACCCAAATACTATAACATAGCATGGAGGTGTGAAAATGTTCATAGTTAAAAATGACAAATACATTTGGATAACAAAAAAGGACAAAGAAAAAAATTTAAATATTGAAAGAAAAATGTTTTATTATATTTTAGGTTAATCGTTATTGGCAAATATATCAAAGAATAATCATTTTCATAATGTATATCCTTATGTATTAAACTTTCTATGACAATTCCTCTACGTGTAACAACAAATATTACAACTGTGTTTTTGCCGATATTTTCTTCTAATAAAAAAATAAAATGAGAAAAAATACAATTTAAATTAAGCTGGGTATAAAACCATGTTCTCCTCCTATAGACTTGTTTACCGTTTACCACTATCCTTATATGGCAAACACAGCGTTTTAGAATTTGCTTTTTCATTTCCCATCTTTACTGAAGTAATCCGGTCATAGCACAAATACTCTAAATCTAAAAATGCCATTCAACTTCCACCGCACTAATATACTGTGGAGAAGCGCTCTAGTTCACCAGTATGGGAGCCAGATCTGTCAAATTCCTGTTTAAAGCATGGAAACCAGTATGGAGTAAGGTTCACTTCATCCCCCATATAATAACAAAAAAGGCATAGAAACATACTAAACACACCCAAAACTACCAAAACAACATAAAATGTACGATATTGGTCTTATACCATTTCATAGTAATATATAAAAAAAGCCCTAAGCTTTTCAAGGAATTTTATAACCCCCTAAATACATAATATTTAGTAAAGAGCAAACATATTCCCCTTATTTTGCACTCAGTGCTACCAAGTATCTTCAAAGCAACCATTAAACACGTTCCATCCGAATCTTCTTTAAAGCGGCAAGTAATTAAGCACGATTTGGAGCACACCACTGTAAGGATCTCCTAAAAGCATGTTAAAATACTTTTAGAATTTTTGAAGTCCGTGCATTTTTCACTGAGAATTCAATAAAGTAAAGTAAAGTCGGTGTTTACATGTGTTACTGACTACCCAAACATGCAGTTTCAGCTCAATGTAGTGAGCAAAAAGAAAAAGAAAAAAACGTTTGAACTAATTTGTCAATCTGTGCAGATCATGGAATGCTGGAAACACTTAAATAGGTCAATTGTGGGTTAACTTTTGAGTGCATTCCTGACTCCAGGGAAAAACTTCTATCAATCAGTGTCCTCACTGCGGGCCGTAGCAGTCTGTTAATCCTGAAACAGCCAGTAGGCAGGACAGCCAGTGTTTGTAAACAGACTTACAACTTGATATTTTTAGCTGTTATTAGTGTAATTAATAAAAATAGCTAATTTTAACAAAGAATCTTGTGCTCTTTCACACCCCATGAAGAGCACTTACAATCAGTAAAATGGCCCTTTAATATAAAGAGGTACTTTGAGATATTGGAATACAGAGCATTTACCCCTGAGCGTCTTGTTAATGTATGTAAATATATCCTTGTGAACAGCATGGTCAAATATATTAATACTCTATTAGAACATAATGTAAAATTGATTTGTAGGGAATATCATTATAAAACCCACTGATGATTTACAGCATATGCGCAAAAGCACGAAACGCGTCCGTTTTGCAATGAATGACCTTAATTACATGTCAATTTTCATTCTGTTCTAATAAAGCATGGTGGATCTTGCATACATCATGTAGTGTGATACTTTATCATCCTGTGCATGTGGACATGGTTTATATGGCTATAGATACAAAACACGTTTATCTCATTTGTTTGTATTTTTTAGAGGTCTGAATGGTTTGGGATTTTGTTACAAATCTGCAATATCTTGTGTCTGCTATACTACACACATCTGATGTAGTGAAGACGAAGATGAGGAAAGCAGGTTACAGTCAGTAACTACTAGCACAATTGTTGAGGGAGCAGATAGACCAGCCTAGATCATCAGGTCTGAATTGCCCATAATAACTTCAATTTGGTGTTCTCCTCCAATATGGCAGCTGTCCAACTCAATTCAAGGAGATCTCAGTTACTAGACGCACCCAACGTGACATCTCTGTCTCTTCCATGTACATGACTACTGTGAGTGGCTGTATATGTCTTTCACTTCTCTAAGGCCTATATTCACATGTGGTTAAACTGCTGATAACTGCACAAGTGGGAAGATACAAAAAAATCTAGAATATATATATATATATATATATATATATATTATATATATATATATATATATATATATATATATATATATATATATATATATATAGATAGATAGATAGATATAGATAGATAGATAGAAATATATAGCTGGGATTCAGACAAAATAGTCAGAAGGGGGTAACATTGTAGGTCCATATAATTTGAATACATTCAGAACAGTATATATTTTGCTATTGTATATAGAAAAAAATTAAATATGTTTCAAAAACCTTAATAATGGTCTCCTAATTATCTTTGAATTATTATCAGAAGCCCACAACTCTGAACCTCTAGTGATTTTACGATCTATTATTTACAGTGCTAATATATTGAGTTTAAATAGGCAAACATGAGAATCAAATTAAAATGAAAAGAAAGTAGCATGGTTTTGAGAGTGTAGGAATCCACTTAGTTTAAAAAAAAAATCCACAGACATATATTTATTGCTATTTGGGAATTTCTAAAATAATTTGGTACATTTGAACAACTAAACTAAGTTAAAAGACTTATTTCCTACTCAGAATTCCAAGAAATACAGTTATTGCAATGCATGCTGGGAACCTGGGCAGGGACATGCAAATGTGCCCACAAAGGCTTCGGTCTTTAATCAAATACAATTACATCCATAGCTCCTTTTAGGCATATGTCTACTGTATAATGTGAAGATACACACAGAGAAGATTTGATCTATACCAAAATGTAGCTTATTTAGATCAGCATATAGCGCTTTTTGTCATCCCTAGTAATGGAGCAAAAACCATTGACAGTGAAAAAGTCTTTGCGTTAATTAAATTACAGCTGTGAAATCACATCAGTGTCAGATTGCTTAATTTCTTGCCGAAATTCAAACCACTTGCATCATCGGATTTCTGATTTTGTCTAGCAATAATACACACGATAGGCAGGCTTATTAAACTTTCACATCCACTTCATTCAGTGTAAATATACAATATCTATAGCAGGGCTTATAGTCCCGGGAGGCAGGGAGCCAATGTTCCTAAAGATTTACTTCTGGCTTCTAACTTATTACTTTTTTATTATACATATATTTCTATACAGAATCCATTTCTTGGCTTCCAAACATAGTTCCATTTTCTAACCTCTATTCCGCTTTCTAAATTTTATATAAATGTGCCAACCCCTGATCTATAGACATCGCTGTCCCTTACACAGCAATCTTCCACTTAAATTTAAAGAGATATGGAAGGATTATGGATTTCACTAGGGATATAATATAACTAATTTTGGGTTTCATGATGGTCCAATGGTGAGGATTTTGGTGCTTTCACCGCCAGGACCTGGGTTCAGTTCCAGTCTGGGAACCAAAAGGTCACATCATCCTGAAGCCATGGGCCTAGTCAGTACTGTGAGACCTCCTAGCAATACAAGGAGCTTTATGTTGTGGCCCACTGGAGAAGGAACTGGAAATCCACTCCAGTATCTCTGCCATGAATACCAAATGGATCAGCATGACTATGAACATAAAGATGTACCTGGTATGTTATGGTCCATTAAGTCACGGAGAGTCAGACATGACTACACGACAAAACAACAACTTTTATTTTATTAAGGTGTGCTTAAAAGCTCTCATTTGTCTGTCTAAAATCAGCCAAACAGTACCTACTTGGGTCTGCCCTCTAACTCATGAAGACAAAGACCCTGACAACTGTGAGACAACACAAAGCAAACACAGCAATCAGTGACCATCTCACAGCAACATTCTCCAACATGCGCATGATAGATGGTCACTGAATGGCTTGTTTGAAACACTACACTTCACAGTCTGTGTATTTATGAGCTGCATGAGCTACAGCGAGCAGATTCAGGTAGATACAATTTGGATGATTTTAGGCAGAAATAAAAACAGATCTTTTAATCACTTTTTAATAAAAGCGAGGGGGACTCTGAGCAATTGAATAGCGATTTGCGACCATGAAAGATCAAAGGCTTGGAGGGGCATTAACTTGTGATGTGAACCATAGCAAGGAATCGGAGGCCAGAGCCCGCAAAAAGACACCAATTGAATAGCAAAATAATTTACGGCCTCCATTTCCGAAACCCGGATCTCCAGAGGACTCAATTGAATGAGACTCAAACTGTTCTACCACACAATTAAAATATAGATTAGTGTAAAAAAAAAAAAAAACTTTAAAGGGGTCTACTCACTACTGTACGAGGAGGTAACCTTTACAGCTACAACAATCAATGTCACTCCATAAATAAACATATATTGCATGAAAAGTAAATTGAAAGGAATATCAGGCCAACAGTAAACATGGTACAATCTTCAGGCAAAACACACACCTTGGTATCATATCTAGGATGGAGGCCAACCAAATCAAATCCAGGCAGAAAAATAAAATAAAAAGATTAAATGTACAAGGAAATGTCTCTGTTTTTATCTTTTTCTAATCTAACACATGCTGCTTATATTGGAAACACACATTACATTGATTCAGTCTATACACTTGATTTGTTTTATTTAAAGAAAAATAGTTTTTTCACACCCCAGGTGCGCTTGCATAGGCCCCTGGTACCTACCAATAGAAAACTGCATTCAAGTACCTTTTTAACCCCATACTAACCTTCAAGCCAAAATCAGCACAGCTTTGCCTGAGCTGCTTCCTTCTGATTAAAACAAAATACTACACATCCCATAATGCTTTTCTTACGAAGACTAAATTCCCATACATTGTTGTAGCTGCCTCTGATTGGCCACAACAAATTAATTGTATGCTGATTTAGCGTGGATTGCAGTAGCATTCCTTCTCAATATCAACAGCCAGAAAGATGAAGAAACCTGCAAACTTTTTGGTACATTTATTAATGTTTATTTTACGATATTTTTTCATGAAAAAATGCTTGCATATACTACTGATTCTCCTTTATCAGATGCATTTATAATCCATGAAACTTCTATATCTCTAATCACATTTGATACTACTTACATAACCCATTTTCATTATTGATACTATTATATAATAATACTTTCTTAATTTTGAAATTCCCATTTATTGTTGTTCATGTTTATTTACATTTTGGTAAATTAATTAGTTAACCATTAGTCTCTACAGTCTATATCCCCCAACAGGAATTCTGCCACCAACAAATCGCAATTAGTGTAAAAAATCTCACGCCAAAGGACACACATAGGTGTGGCCAGTTCTAACTAGCTTTAAAGATGGCAAAGGTCAATTTCAAATGTTCAATTTAAAGGGACCTCAACTCCTTGTGTCAATATGTTTAACGGTGATGTTTCAAACCGACACATATATGAAGTCAAAGGTGCAAAGGAGTACTCCTTCAGAATATCAGTCTTCAGATTTGAGTTATACCATAGATACATCTGCTGAACTTCTATGTCTGTTATAAAAATAATCATATTAAAACAGGTTTGCTTAATAAAAATGGTAGACTATTGGTTGTCAATTGTACTTTGAGTAGTAGGTGCACAGTAGATTAGACTAGAGCTTTCTACCCATCTGACTATACTGAAGATGGGCCTTATTCATTAAAAATAAGAGGATAAATATCTTTCCAGCTTGGGTTCCCATACCTCTAATGGAAACCTACCCAAGAAATATGCCATTCTATCTTTGAAGCGATTCACTGCAGTGTTTCTCAACTGTTGTCACAGAGGGCTTCCAATATGTCCAATTAGTCAGATTTATGTTTCAATTTTGACGGTTTATGCAACATGAATACATGAACGTCTCTAAATGTCCAAAAGAATGACCAGACATGTACTCTTTATAAGAGATCATTTTAGCTTCTTCGTAACTTTTACTATGCATTACAAAATACATTTATCAAATCTACTTCACAAATAAGTTATGGCGGGTATAAAAAGACTAAATAACGCCCCACAGTACATGTAATAAAAGGAAACACAAGTCC
The DNA here is from genome assembly GCA_027410445.1 of Discoglossus pictus. Taxonomy (NCBI): domain Eukaryota; kingdom Metazoa; phylum Chordata; class Amphibia; order Anura; family Alytidae; genus Discoglossus; species Discoglossus pictus. Next base: position 123,529,834 of record CM050165.1, on the reverse strand, counting down.
AAAAATGACTCTGTGAACACTGCAGCTACTGGTTCCCTGGTGGTCCAGTGGTTAGGATTTAGTGCTTTCACCACTGCGACTTGGGTTTGATTCCAGTCAGAGAACCAAGAGGTCACACCATCCTGAAGCTGAGCAGGGTTGGGCCTGGTCAGTACTTGCATGGGAAGCCACATAGGAAAACCAAGAGCTGTAAGCTGTGGCCCACTGGAGAAGGAACTGGCAACCCACTCCAGTATCTCTGCCATGATTACCATGTGTATCAGCATGAACATAAAGATGTCCTGGTGTTTTACGGACCATGAGGTCACGGAGAGTCGGAAATGGCTGAACAACGCAAAAAAAAACACTGCAGCTAAGGATTGTGGTTAAGGGTCTCCTGGTATAATTAGGAGACATAATGAACAAGGCTTTTAACAGAATACTGAAGAAAAATAAGGAATCAAAACAGAATATATCTGAACATACATTCTATAAAGAACATAAAAAAATAAATACATTTTCAGAAAATGGGTATTATTACTAAAATTTTAATTGATTTCAAAACTAAAAAACATATTTGCAATATTTTTTTCTTGGGATACACACCAAAAATGGCACACGAAAACATGCTGAAAAAGCACCCAACTGCCTTTGAGAAATATTTGACAGTATTGGCATAATAATGTTATTTTTCCATATTCTCTCCAAATCATATAATGGAAGATCCAGAGGACTTTGGGTTCTGTCAAGTCTTGACCCGTTTTTTTACCACACATTTAACCTACCCTATTTATTGGGCTCGCTGACATCATTACTTTACTTTGGTCCTGCGTATTAATGTTTCCTTAAGAGGCAAAATGAATTAATCTTGTCAATGTAGCATGAACAGATCAAAAGGGAACCTGATACTGTCCTCGCCACATGATACCTAATTACAGTAACACACAAGTAGACAAAAGCACATTAAGCTTTTTTTGGTCCATCTGTTGTTTGTAATTAACAGAAAAGGTACTTTCTCCCTCATCAAAAGAAATGCCAAGTGTGAATTCATACTGCAAACAATTACCGCTAGGCCAAAACTGCACCGTCATAAGTATAGAAGAGGCCGATATTAATATCCTCCAGAAACAGCAAATATGCTTCTTTTAAGCAGAAAAAATGTAGGTGATTTTCAAATGCTTTATCACACAGTAAATCTACAGAAAGAAACATCTGTGCAAGACAGGGACTTAATTCCCAAACAAGACCAAGCCATCCTTCTGAGGTACATGATGTGAGAGCTAATTATAATTGTGTAATTCTAATGAGTTGCCTTCTTATAAGATTTGCATTCAAAAATAGATCATTTTTGTATTTGGGAACAGAGAGTTATTTATGAACATATGCTTGTTAATCAATGTAACATGTACAACTTTGTTTGTAGAAGGGGCTTGGGGTATTTAAGGCCCCTCACAGGAGACATCCATCACAGACTACCTTTTCAGACTCTAAGGGCGTAGATATCATAATCTTCATCCCCAAATAATATCATTATCATATAGCAGCATTATAATTATAAAATTTCATCTGTAATCATCTACCAAGCTAACAGGCAGGATCCAGGGACAGAAAGCAGCAATTGTAAAGGTCAACTCACAAGAGCAGGAAATATGCACTTTCATACCCAAGTAGTCTTGCAACAGGAATTCAGTATTCAGTAAGAGTAAATAGAAGAAAAGCTACAATGAATGGGAAACCTGGGTGCCAATACAGAACTTCTGCTGTATGTTAAGACACTTTTCTTAGAACTGCTGCAGTCCAACTCAGGATGGAGCAATCTCACCATACAGGGTGCTGACTCTACAGAAAAGCTGAAGCTGTCTGCTTGGCGCCATATGGCAGATTCCTGACAGTGTGTTTATGAAAACCAACCTGTTTGGAACCATGAGCTAATACAATACATTAAAGGGATATGAAAGGTTTGGGGTTTTAACAAGGTAATAAATATATATATATATATATATATATATATATATATATATATATATATATATATATATATATATTTACTTTTTATGTACCATAAGAGCTAAGAAAACATGCTGCAGAGAAAATAATCTAGAAACATGCTGCTTATATCAGACACAAACATACAGATTGATTTTATTAAAAATACAATTTGTTTTCCACACCCCCAGAGATGCTTACATGGGCACAATGTATCTCCCAATAGTTACACAGCATTTGGGTACAGGTTTTAACCATTACAAACCTTTAAGACAGCAGCAGCACAGTGCAGACATCTACAGAGCAATGCCTGACTCCTCTATGCTTCCTTGTGCAGTGGACTACAGATCCCAGGATTCCTTCCTGCACAAACTGCTATAATCGTTACAATGTATTAGTTGCCTATGGTTGGCCAAAACAAATTATGATTTTTTTGCAAATTTTAGCATCGGTTTCTAGTTGTGTTAGCTCTGCTAAATCTCTTTTGTTTGTAAGCAGTTGATTTTCAAAGATTCGGGTAAATTTAATAATGTTTATTTTGGTATTTTTTTTCATGCAAAAACATTTTTTTCATACACTACTGATTCTCCTCTATCAGATGCATTCATAATCCATTAATCTTAAATATGCCTTTAAAATTAAGTATGCAGTCCAGTGAATTAACGGACTAGTATATCAGTCACTTGTATTTTTCTCCTTATAAATACAGCAGGAATTTCCTATAATTCTTTCTTAGCGTCAGTCTCTAAACAGCTTCATTTACACTGGATTATTTTCTATATGGATCGTGGGTTGGAGCCCACTTCCAAGTTTCTATTTATAACCCACTGCCAATTTAACCTCTGGGTCTTTTTTGCTGACAACAAATGAAATATTTCTCTGTGCAGAAACACTGCCAATTTGCATCAATAATGGAAGGAAGAAAAAAATACAGCAAGCTGAATGTAGCCTATGCCAGAATACATTAACAATGAAAATATATAGAGCAATGGCTGTGGGATTTTCAAGCTATGAGCTATAGGAAAATGAGTGCATGACAGAGGTGATGGCGGGTTTGAGCTCCGGGGACTAAAGGGCATTTTGTAAGCCCCATAAGCAACATTCAGTCAGCGGATGAGGCGACAGGTCAGGTACCCTGAGGATCACAAAACAATGTGCAGCTAAAATAGTTGTCTAAGGAGAAAAATTGCAGGATTAACTAGAAAGTCACTACATGCAACTCAAATATGCCTTGAGCCTAGTCAAATCCGATTTAACAGGGATTCTTTTGATTGGAATCCTTTAATAAAATATGTTCACATATATCCAATCCTCCTACTAATGCAAATAAATCACTGTCGATAAAAAGAACATAGGAAACCCATCAATCATTTTAAAGGCATATTTAAGCTTCCTGTATTATAAATGCATCTGATAGAGGAGAATAAGTAGTGTAGGAAAACATTTTTTGAATGAAACAAATCCCCACATAAAAATTAACAAACTCACACTGTTTGCTAAATATATTCAGTTTGTTTTTGTGAGTTAACACCCCTGAAGATCCCTGCTAAAATTAGCATACAATTAATAATGTTGACCAATCACAGGCAGCTAATACATTCTAATACAGTGTAGCAATTGGTGATAGCAGCTTGTGCAGAAAGGCATCATGGGATGTGTATTCCACTGCAGAAGGAAGTAGGAGGAGCCAGACACTGCTGTGTAAAACTCTACATTGTGCCACTGTTGGCTTTAAGGTTAGTAAAGGGTTAAAATCATACCCAAATGCAGTGTTTCCATTGGTAGGTACACTGCGTATGTCAGCAGCTCTGGGGGTGTGGAAAACAAGTTTTATTTTAAAATAAAATAAATCTGTATGTGTATAGAATGACTCAATGTAATGTGTGTTTCTGATATAGGCAGCATGGGTTAGATTAGAAATGGGAAGAGCGGAGAAACAAAAATATACCATATACAATAAAACAAGCAAACATAACCATATTCAGAGAAAAACAGAACTTAAAGGATCACTGCGCTCTGAAAAAAAGTTTCTGCATCAAAATGAATCTCTTCTACATTTTTATCATTATTGTTATGAACTATATTAACTAGTTGTTCTTGCTTTATTCTGCCACTTATATTTCTCAGTATAGAGAATGCTATTTTGTCCCTCACATTCTCCATCATTGATATCCTCTTCCATCTTGTTTAGCTGCTGCTTGCAATTGTATATGCACAGATTATGCCATTGGTGGCAGATCCAAGCACACATTGGGCAGGCTCCACTATACAATATGACAGGAGGAACCTATCAGTCAGCTGTTGGTATTGTAAATGTTAGAATTAAAATGTACATTATCACTCCATTTTTATTTTATTTCAGATTATTCTTAAAGAACATGAAAAACTTGCTTTACATAATGTTAGCCATTTTTTCTAAATTCACTATTTGTGCTGAGCGGCTCCTGAGTATTAAATTAGCAGCATTTATATATTAAAACAATAGAAAAATATACACAGTCAGATTTTCATGCTCTTTAAGATGAAACAAACTTTCAAAACTAGATCCGTTAAACATCCATATCATTTCAAAAAAGAAAACACACAGTGGTACATTACCAAAAACCCTCTTTCAGATGCAACAACGACAAATGCATTCAATGTCCCTTTAACTTCAAAAATTAAGATTCAGAGAGAACACCAGCATGTGAAACTTCTTTAAATGTGATTTCTAAATTAACTTTTTGAGTAATTACTGGACATAGTTGTAATTCCATGTATGACTTTAGTATGGCAAAACCTAGTAAGGATATTATCCACAGAGAAATGCCTCAAATTGGGAAGAGCAGTTTTTTCTGTCTATGTGAGTAATTTGTCTATTTCCCCTAAAAAAAGAGGAAGGAAAAAAAAGTAATATGCCAGGAATTTAGGTTAATTTATAAAAGCACAAAAGGAGGTCTTATTGGTCTGAAAGCTTATATACATTTTTACCAATTATACATTATATAACGTCATAGAATTAGAAAAACAAATCTGAATAGTTAATGGATGCTGATGTGAGTGCACACTAGTACTGCTTCCTATTTTGATATGGGTGGTATGACCTATTTCTTATTGTGTTTATAACAAGCAAATGATGAAAACAAAAGAACCATTTGTTTTCTAGACTGATTTATCAACTACTCCCTTGCAGCCGCAGCTAGAAGAGATAAGAGAAAGGCACGTGGTAAGTTGATTTTTCAAATGTATCGAGGGAGTTTCCATATTGGCCAATGAGCAGTAACAGAACTCTGAGTATTAGCCAGTGACAATACATACAGCTGTATCATCGGTACATTGTTTTGCACTGTTATGTCTCTGGTTGTGCTTATCCAAAAGGTTTTCATGGCAAAGATATTAGAGCAGGTTGCCAGCTCCTTCTCCAGGGGACTGTGATTTGTCTGACCTCTCTGCTACGACCTGCCCATCTTGGGTGACTCTACATGATATAGCTCACAGCAAATGATCATTTTCTAACTACCGTATTGATATCTAGAACTAAGCAGTTGCCTGGCCATGAAGATGAAGCCACCAAACCAGTTTAATTTAAGCTTGAACAAATGGCCTATTGATCAATAACCCAATGCATGGTAATTTATTACAGTCTAAGAGACAAATGACACAGGCTTAAATTGGTGCCCCTGTCACTGCCGCTGACACACACGCCAAGGCAGAGATATCCTTTAACCCTGGGCTACTAAGGGTTCACAAGACGACCATGGCTCAAAGTAATTATTCTTCATCACTGCAATTTTGTATAATGAAACACATTTTTAGTGGGTTTACAGAAGAATAAAATTGTATAATCTATCTAATAAGATATAGAGATTCCTTTAGGGCAGTCTTAAAGCCTGTTTTTTTGGGGGGCTTTTCAGAAAAAGAGAGTACAACAAAGGTTAAAAAAACACTTACAAAGGGGTCACTGTTTTATTTTTTATCTTATATGGTCTTCAGACTAACAAAATCCAATGTGAAAAATGTTCGAGAAAGCACAAAAGTAAAATAAGAACAGTTTTTTTTTATACTTTAATATGCATTTATTTTCTTTACTACAAAGTTGCATTCACATTTATGGTTCTGTCTGCCACGTTCTCACAAGGATGTATCCTTGAATACTAAGAAAGCCAATCAGCAGAAATCTGAATGGTAGATTCCACAGCAGTACAGTTGCATGTTAATGTATAGAAAGCATTTGCTCACAGGGGACCCTTTAATGCCATGAAATGCAACTTTGCAGTACTGACTGGAACTCCCCTGAATAATTCTGATTTGAAGTCAGCCAATCAGGTTAGAGGAAGCAAAATGTAGATAAAGTAGTGTTTATTTCACATATAATGTTATAAAATAAATTTAATTATTGTAGGCAAGCTCCAAAAGATTGTTGTTGGTCAGATACTGACATTGAAGGACCTTCAGGCATTAATTAAACCTTTGCCTATGTGTTTATTTTGGATGTCCCCCACGTATCTAGCAGCACAGTATACATACAATTTTATAAAATTACCCTTAAATTATATTGAGAAAAAAATGCAAAGGAAAAAAAAAACAAAAAAACATTTAGGTCATGGGTTTAGAAGCAATCAGCATTAAAAGCTACACTTCCCTGGAAAACAAACACGGCAGGTTGGTCAAATTTAAAATAGATTATTTATTTAGTATTACATGCTCCATAAATCACCAAGCTCCAGATAGCATAAAAGGTGTAATCTCTTACAGCAAGCAAAAAGTGCAGAGTGCCAGGCCCAGTGATTGCCTTAAAGGGGAACAGTGTTATAAAAGAAGCTATGATTGGTTCGATATGATCCTAAAAGTGGAATACTGATTGATTATTTAGTAGAAAAAAAAAACTTTATTGAGAGATGTGAATGTTAGTCATGTAATGGTCTCCTTGGTACAAGAGCCCCCAGACTGCTAAGTGACAAGGGAAACAGTTTTTGGTCGTCATCCTAACAAGTTTGAATGGACTTTTTTTGTTGTTTGATATACATGTTTTTACTAGGTTAATTACTAAAAAATGTATACTCCTTAATGTAATTGTCATATTAAATTTACACTTCAGCTACTTATAAGAAGTTCCTCCCCAGTAGGTGTGGCCTTAAGACATAGCTGTGAAACATGGCACCCTGCAGGACAGCAGTGATGATCTTTTATTCTGGAGGCTTCTTACGATTACGTTGAGAAGGATAGAATTAATTAAGCCATAATATTATAAAAAGTATTAGGTCTAAAGACTACATTTAAAGTACTCTGCCAGCAGTACCAGCTCATCAGTATCACACCAGTTATTTTCTTTTCAACAGGGATACAGTTTTCCTTATAGAAGATGTTTGAATATCCTTCTAGGACTCCTGTCATTTTAAGATCTACCAGCCACATCATAGGTACCACCGTCATTAGAATGGAAAGAAAGTATGACTGTATTTGTGGCAATCAATATGTTAGCATGAAATGAAACACATTTTTCGAATAAAATGGTAGGGCTTTTTTTTTTTTTTTTATAATCATGTTTTTGACCAGTAAAAAATACCTTTGTTTTTTTTGTTTGTTTTTTAAGTTTTGTACTTCACCTATGAGGAATGTTTGAAGTGAGTCACCATCTGTAATAGTCCATAACAGCATCAGCAACGGAAAAATGTACCTCAACATCTATAAATTGTCTTCTTCCATCAAAGACCAACAAAAGGCTTTTCCCTAAAGACCAATAAATGATATAAACTGTAACGTAAGGTAGGTAGTAGTTTATGATTATGGAAGGCAGTTAGCATTTTATTTTTGAATAAATATTCTTTGGGAAATCTGTTTATAAGAGCACACTGTGAATACTAGTCCTGCTCACAGTGGTAAACTGTCAAAAAAACGAGGATGCAGTGGACCCTTGGTGGCAGGTACACCTCATGTGCCCACAGTACCATTACTAGACACTTGTATTGTTCTGTGAATTCATTGTGGGCAGATAATGCCCTTTCTTTGTCCATTTGGTCCTAATTGGAGTACTCATTGTTTCAAGATCTATGGCTCTTAAAGTTACCACAACAGCTGTTGTTTCCATATAAGACTTTCCCTGTATGGCAATATTAGTGTATTAGTTACTTGTGAGTCAGAAATGAATGCAGACGACTCCAGAATAAAAAAATAAGAAACGTATCAGTCCATCACTGCTAAAGTATTAGAATATTAATGCACAACCCTGTTCTGATAGAGCAGAGCCAATCTTCTGTACAAGTGATTGAGGTTGATCCTCCATTAACAAGGGATTATACATTAGTATATGCATTAACCCCCCTTTCTGGATTGCTACCTTGTCATGGTGAAGGGGCTTGTGTGCCACAGAGAAAATGTGAGCTATACCATGTAGGGTCACCCAAGATGGGCAGGCCATAGCCGACAGGTCGTACAAACTGTGTTCCACTGGAGAAGGAACTAGCAACACATACCAGTATCTTTGCCTTGAAAACCTTATGGATGAAGCCAACCAGACACAGGATGCGTCTGGCATGCTGCGGTCCATAGGGTCACAACAACATGCATAAATCAGAATAGCTGTGAAATATTCATCTAACAAGCATCAAAAGGGCATATGTGCCAGGCGGAAGAGGTTGTAACATCATGATGACCTTATCTCCTACTCTCACTGCTCTATGTGGCACATCACATTCTGTATACACTCAGATTGGGATAAAGGTATCCAGTAAGGAAGCTTAAAGGACCCTTGTGAAAAATGTATCCTTATTATGTTACCATAGACGTTCAAATTAGTAAATCGATGACATCTCTAAGAGTTATGTTTTTATATTGTGCCTTAAATTGCAATGCCATCTTAAGGTCCCAGTTATAGAGTAAATGAAAAGTACACCTAATAAATTGATTTTGAAAATCAAATCAAAGAGAAGATAGAGAATTTAAACAGATAAATTAATTTTCTCGGTCTCTAATGGTTTTTAGAGGGCCATTATTTAACTCTCATATTGGGGGTGGGGCAAAATAAAGGAAGTTAAAGAGAGTAAGGTCCTTTATAGATAATACACATATTAAAATACAATTATGTCCATGCACCAATAAATGAATAAAGCACACACCAGACATCTACAGCAGGATTTTACTTAATAAAACATTCAGAAGGTGACTTAATTATATTGGCTTATACCGTATGTGTTTATAATATATATATATATATATATATATATATATATTTTTTTTTTTTTTTAATACATATATATTAATACAATTGCTTCCCCTAATAGCATTGGTGCAGCAAATGCTGGCTTGAATATTCAGCCACATTAAAATGTCAAAAAAGAATCAAACAACATGCAGTAGATAAAAAAAGGTCATCTCACACATCACCGACTGCCCTGAAAATTAAACCGTAGGCATAGCCAGAACAGGAGCGTCACCGACTAGTCAGCTTTGATATGGAATTACATGCAGATAAAAGCAAGTCTTCAGAAACCATTACACTTCAGAAGATGCTCTGAGCAAACCCTGGTGACATGATGCAACGCAATGTGCTGCCACGCGGGCGGTCCTGGCTCTGGTTAATGAAGACTAAGCACATCACCGCAGGAGGACTTCATGTATTGGCAGATCTGCAAGCTGCCAGCTTACTGAAAGCATCCACCTTCAAAGACAGAATTAAACGTGCAAATTCAGTTGCTGCTAGCCAAGAAGCGTAGCAGGAGGGAAATAATGCAACAGGGAAATGATTTTAAAGGGCAGAGAGCTGACATTTTATCAGTGGTATCTGGGGGTTTCCACTGAATTCCCATTGCTACAGCATTAGTGCAGAATCAAACACGGACACCACAATTCTGCATCCAAAATGGATCCACTAAGTCAAAATACACAGTGAAAAAGTGCAGTAATCAAAATACGAATTTCCTTTCCATCTGTCTTGCCATTCCCAGTGGACTGATTTGTGTAAGAAACTCAAAACACTTGGTTGTTATTACCAAAAATGTAAATTACTGCAGATTAAGCATCTACGTTACTAACCATTTTTTTTTGCTCATACAATTAAAGCTTTTGCTCTGTATTTAAAAAAAAACTATATGAAAAGAATGACTATATCCAAGTAAAATATACTATTCTGAAGAACTATACTTGAAAATATGCATATTATACTTACAATTTAAAATAAAATAATACAGCCTCTGCTAAATTACCTTATATACGCAATAATGCTGCTGTGGGATCTACCATCTTGGTTTCTGTTGATAAAATTCCTGAGGAGGGAAGGAGACTTTCATTGTACAGGAAATCTGTAGTAATGGAAAGTTCATTAGTTTACAAGGACACACCCCCCTGACAAAATAAAAAACAAAATCAGCTGACAAAAGAAAATGGCTGCCTGTAGTTAAGAAAATTAGGTCTAAAAAAAATAATAATAAATACATTTGGACTACCTGTTAAAAAACCCAAATTGAACTGAAGTCAACAAGCCTATGACTAAGCTGCACAGGCGCAGCAACGTATGTAAGGCAGTCTTTTGGGAGCAATATTGACCCCTTATTATACTGAATTCACCAATGCCAGAGGCTCCCTGAATAGGGCACCATTTTCTCAAAACGATTCAGCTGGAAACTGACGTTTTAGCCTATGGCCTTATCAAATTAGAAGGTCAATAACCCCTATAGACTTCAATGAGAGTATTTTATATTTATTTTATTGGGATGCTACATACACTTTGGGAATCAATATAGTGCAATTAGCAATATTAGTCCTCTACAACACTTTTCTATGCTTAAGATTAATTCTCATCCATAGATACGACAAACTATTTTTAGTGGATATCAGGGAAATAAACCTCTATCGGTTACCTCTTTTTCCTCCTATAGACTTTTTAGTCAGATTTGGGGCTTCAGTTTGTGAGCCTTCCAGGTAGGAGGACCCACTGAGATCATAGGACTGCTCTCCAAGCTATGCCATTTTCCTTAAAATGGTTGTATTGCAGTTTTTTACCAATGTGTCAGAATAACTTAAGTCAATAACTATACTAAATCTGCTTATTACTCAAGTATATTGGTGCTTCCATTTTAATAGCGGCTTTGTGGACTTCAAATACATTTTGAGTTTTTAACAGGTACTCCATATTTTCCTGTACCACAAGTCGGCATCAAGCACCCAGGAAACTATATTGTTCATCAGATATAAAATAATAATACAAAGGCGTTTTTTTACTTCATAGAAATATTTTGCTCACGGTCAGGTTTAGTTCAGTATTTAAAAACACCCTATAAAAAAAGTGGCCAATGCACCCGAAAATGGACAAGTTCGCAGATAGCACATTTACAAATACTCTGTTCAACATATCATTAGACTGGAAATTGATACTGGACAATTTACTATCGTAAATAGGATATCATCCAAAAACGCTGATAATTTGTTGAGTTTTCATTTAATGATATTGTCTAGGAGGTACCACTATAATTAATAATATATGATAGTCTTCAGAATAAGCCATACATTTTTACTCATGCAGCTTACATCAGACATAAAGAGGCGATACAAATTTGACTAAAAGCATAAAATGTGAGTCATGAAGAACTGGTTGCTCCAGCTAGGTTATTACTCAACCTAACAAAGTAATCATGGCTTTGAGACATCTAGAAGAGTTGGTTATTATAGTATATTATTATAGGACTACAATTGTGACCACGCTTATGTGTCTGAATATGAATTATGGGGCCAGATGTACTATGAGGCCAAGATAACCTTTTTGAGAATACCTGTGCTACTTTGTTTCCTATTGGACATAAGTATTAGGATTTCACAAACTCTAAGAGTTCTCCAAAAAGTCACCCTTTAGTAACTATGGCCAATGGTCTCCTACCTCTCGTTTGGTCACATACAAATCTGGATTATTGGTGGTTGGCTAGTAGTTTTGGAAAGTGTGTTAAGAGACCAATAACAAGGAATAAAGGCTGATAGCTCTTTATTTGCAAAGCACTTAATTTATTGTTGTCCATTAAAGCATTAGTAAGTAATCATTGCCCTATAAGAAGAGAATTAAAGATGTTAAGGAAATGTTCGTTCCTCTTCTAATTTCTGAAAATACATTTGCGTAAACTTAGCTTGACCGGTGCTTATCCCTAAGGGTAATTGTTTAATTACATCTTTTAATTATTTATCTTCAAGCTCCTATAGACTTTATCGTCCTCCTTTGTTGTAGAGAAAATAAGAGAAAGCTCAGATAATGATCTTGTTTATGGTCATGTGAATTGTAATTACCCTCATATTTATTTTTAATTTCAGATATTTTTGTATATTTGCTTTTATTAATATAATCAAAGAAATGTTTTGTCACAAAGTAGCTTATTTCTGGAATGTCATGCTTTTATTGAGATATTGCAAATGCTATAATTGTATACATTTTCTTACTCTTCCCTTTGCTCAAAAGATATTTGCTTTCTTAATACATAGATTTTGAATTTGTTATTTATTGACCTACCTAGTTTGTTTTAGAGTTTTATGTTAATTTGTCCTCTAATGAGTGTTCTCTTTTTGTTTTTTGCTTACTATTTTTCTGCCATGTTTCAATCTTAATAATTTAAGACTCACAGGCATCCCTTAGGAATATTTTGCTAATATCCCCAATTGTATTCCTTGCAAAGTAGCATCTAATTACATCCGTTATTTTTCCTATTGCTTTTACATAACATGTATAATTTTGTTCAGTTCCATGTTCTCATTCTGTGTAATATGCAATATTAATACAAAGACAGGTAAATACATAAAGAAAAGGAAAAATGTAAGGCCTTTGTATTCGTTATAAATCCCTATTTTCCAATTATTGATGCATAACTTCAAGAGTCAAATATTTAAATATTTTGCTTGGCCCGCATACAACACACACAAAAAAGTAGTTATTACATATAATTATATTATTAATTATTATAGTTATTATATTTAAACTAGCGAATTGCCCGTCAAAAAATGACGGCAATGAACTTGTAAAGGTAGCTAATGGTGTTTTGTGTCTACTAATGAAATATGTAATACAATTAATAAATGAATATAGTTTACCTATTTTGAAGCATTGTGTTGAAGGGCTGGCAATGTGTTTTGAGGTTGCTGCAGCATCAGTGCTGTGGAGCTGCTGTGTAAGCGTGCTGAATGTGTGCAGTGTAATAGAGTGCGTGACGAGCCGAAACCGTTAGCGTAGTGGTGTACTTCCGTATTGGCGTAAAATGGCGGGTAATGTGTGGTATGCGTCTTAGCGGAATATCCGTAGGTCGTTTGTGGTGTTTTGCGAGTTTCTTGTGGTGTTTTGCATGTTTAGAGTGCTGTAGCCTCGTTTTCGTTTTGTTCGGGGGCCATTTTTTCTCTCTCTTAGCGATTTTTTTAGTGTCTAAACTCTTTTATTTTTAGTTAACTGAAGGTGTAAGTTGTTTTTTTGAGGTCCTGGATGCTTCCTCTTGCTGTAGGTAAGCTTTTTATGTATGTGCTGTGTGTATTTATTGTGTTTTTAAATTTTGTAATGTTCGCGAGTTGCGGCCGATTTTTGCGAGGTCGTAATGTGTGGTAACGTGTCTTGTATGGTTTTTGCGTTGCGAGGTAAAGTTTGCGAGGGTCGCGGTCGTTGTGTCGTGTTGTTTGCGTTTTAACGTAAATTTTGCGAGGGGCGCAGTTGCTGGCATGGAGAGCCTTTGGCGCTCCATGTCAACAACTGAGGCCCTCGCCCGCAGCCCTCACTATGCGAGCTCGCAAGCGTTAGCAACAACTCATACGCGCACAACTATATATGTGATGATTTTTGTGTTGGTATACTCAAAGAGCTTTTGTTTCCAAGTGATCAGTATTATTAATATATATGTTTCTTTACAAAATGGCCAGCTTTGGTTTCAGTGCAATATATGCAGCTGGAGTGTGCCGATTCAAAACAGTGACAAAATGTAAACAATTTGAGAATACTGAAATATAACTGGTCCATTATTACAGATAATTTATCGTTGATGTAGATGATCTAGATATTAGTTGATAGAGCAACCAACCAATCATACAGCATCAATTATCTTTATATAACAATATATTACAGCAATATGAAAAACAGCCCTGCTTACCCCAACCTTTACATCCTTCCTCTTCTTGAGAAGACGGAGTTGGCAATGTCTCAAATTATCTACAAGAGCATTTCAAAAACATGTATTAGTCGGCGATTTGCAACTTCCTTCTTGGTGTGAAACTTTGTTTATCTTAAAAGTAAACTACCATTGAGTTTGCATGGGTATACATCTACATAACTTTTTGCTCAGTACCATGCTACATTGATGATGCAGATTACGGTTTGTCAAAATGATATCAAATCCACAAACCAGTGAAATATATATATATATATATATATATATATAAAATTATACAGTGCCTTGCAGAAGTATTCACCCCCTTGGCATTTTTCGTGTTTTGTTGCCTGACAACCTGGAATTAACATGGATTGTATAGGGATTTGCATCATTTAAATTTTTACAGAACATGCCCACAACTTTGAAGATGTTGTGGACAACACAAAAATAACAGAAAAGGTCAATGTGCATAACTATTTACCCCCCCTAAAGTCAATACTTTGTAGAGCCACCTTTTGCGGCAATCACAGCTCCAAGTTGCTTTGGATAAGTCTCTATGAGCTTGCCACATCTTACCACTGGGATTTTGCCAAATCCTCCTTGCAAAACTGCTCCAGCTCCTTCAAGTTGGACGGTTTGCACTTGTGAACAGCAATCTTTAAGTCTGACCACAGATTTTCTATTGGATTGAGGTCTGGGCTTTGACTAGGCCATTCCAACACATTTACATGTTTCCACTTAAACCACTCAAGTGTTGCTTTAGCAGTTTGTTTTGGGTCATTGTCCTGCTGGAAGGTGAACCTCCGTCCTAGCCTCAAATAACGTACAGGATGGTACAGGTTTTGCTCAAGAACATCCATGTATTTAGCACCATCCATCTTTCCCTCAACTCTGACCAGTTTCCCAGTCCCGGCTTCTGAAAAACATCCCCACAGCATGATGCTGCCACCACCATGTTTCACTGTGGGGATGGTGTTCTTTGGGTGATGTGTTGGTTTTGCGCCAGACATAACATTTTCTGTGATGGAGGAAAAGTTCCATTTTAGTCTCATCAGACCAGAGCACCTTCCTCCATACATTTTGGAAGTCTCCCACATGCCTTTTCACAAACTCAAAACATGCCTATTTGTTTTTTTGCTGAAAGTAATGGCTTTCTTCTGGCCACTCTGCCTTAAAGCCCAACTCTATGGAGCGTACGGCTTATTGTCTTCCTATGTACAGATACTCCCGTCTCTGCTGTAGAACTCTGCAGCTCCTCCATGGTTACCTTAGGTCTCTGTGCTGCCTCTCTGATTAATGCCCTCCTTGCCCGGTCCGTGAGTTTTGGTGGGCGTCCATCTCTTGGCAGGTTTGCTGTTGTGCCATGTTCTTTCCATTTGGTTATGATAGATTTGATGGTGCTCCAGGGGATCATCAAAGATTTGGATATTTTTTTTATAACCTAACCCTGACTTGTTGAGAAGTACAACATTATCAGTTACTTGTTTGGAGAGTTCCTTGGTCTTCATGGCAGTGTTTGGTTAGTGGTGCCTCTTGCTTAGGTGTTGCAGCCTCTGGGGCCTTTCAAAAAAGGTGTGTATATGTAATTACAGATCAGGTGACACTTAGATTGCACACAGGTGGACATAATTTCACTAATAATGTGATTTCTGAAGGTAATTGGTTGTACCAGAGCTTTTTATGGGCTTCATAACAAAAGAGGGTGAATACATAAGCACATGCCAATTTTCTGTTTTCTATTTCTAAAAAATAGTTTTATGTATATATTTTTCTCATTTCACTTCACCAACTTAGACTGTTGTGTTCTGATCCATCACATAAAATTTAGATTAACAAAACATTGAACTTAAGGCTGTAATGTAACAAAATAGGTAAGAAGTCAAGGGAGGTGAATACTTTTGCAAGGCACTGTATATAAAGGAGTGAAAAAACAAAAAAAAAGTTAGGCGTTCAAAGTATATTTTCCCATGATTTGTTTGGCTCTGCAATAGAATCATCATTTATATATATATATATATATATATATATATATATATATATATATATATATATATATATATATATACATATATACATACACACACACACACACCTTATATAGGACCATATTTTGAACATTTTGTAACAAAAGCACATTTGAGAGTAAGCCAAAGTCAATGCCATGCTCTTAGTAGTTGTGGAAGGCTTTATCATAAGTGTTGAATGAACCCCCAAACCACTAAATACATCCTGCAGAAACAGAGAAACCCACAGATTTATAGTGACTCCAAAATACCCCATACACCCATGTATTAACATCACAATCAGGTTCCATGACAATGAACCAAAACAGCTGTCTTATAGCGGGTAAAAAAAAAAAACAACAAAAAAAACTAAACCTGATGGAGCCCTAGTGTTCTATAGGACACAATGTGGGCAACACTGTTTTATGAGAAGGTGCCTACACAATGTGTCTCGTTAGGCCTAAGACAAGAAACTTGGTCTTCATTAATAATGCCCATTTTCAAGGTGCCCATTTTTAATGTTATGCAGTATGCGGGTGGGGAAATTCGTGGTGGTAGAGTCATGTTCTCTCTTCACTTTTCACCCAACACAACAAGTGAATAAGGTCTTAATTTGAATATAGCAATAGGCTCTTTTTACCTAAGAATCAACAAATGTAAATTTTTGAATAAAGAGGGCATTCAAGGCTATCCTAGATAACTAGCGAAGGAATATTGATCCAGGGAGAAATTTGATCGCCAGTTTCTGGGGTCAGGAAGGAATTTTGCTTTTTTCACCCTTATTGGCAAAGTTTCAATGGTTTTTTTTCTGTTAGCCTTCCTCTGGATCAATTAACAATTAATAATAAATAGTCCACATAAAAAAGATCAATAGAGATCTAAAAAGGTTGAACTTGATGGACTAAATCTTTATTCATCCTCCAATACTATACTATTAATAATTATTTAACCGACAAATTAATTAATAACTAATCCGCATATTGCAGATCAGAGGAGTTAACAGGTTGAACTTGATGGACTGAAAGTCTTTTTTCAACCTTAATTACTATGTAACTATGTAAAGGGGCAGGGATTGAATACTTTATCTGAAACTAAGGATCTAGCCAAACTTTTTTTTTAGAGCCAAGTATTGGATTATATATAGTAATATCTGAATAATAACTAAGAAGTTAGGCATCACAATATCATTTTAGGTTCCATAGTTCAGAGTTAAGCATTGACCGGGGACTACAAAGGATTTTGGCAATTCTAAAACTACTGGCAGCAAATATGCAATCTGTAAAGCTCCATGCGTCTGTAAACAGAATTAAGGAAAACTTATCATTAAGTGATTAAATAAAAGTAGTGTTGTCATTGTTTGTTTTCATCCACCTATATAGCACCATTTTATAAAGAATTTACTTGGCGTCAAGAACAGAAGCAAAAACCGAACAACGTTGAAGCTCATTCCAAAATATAGCCATGTAGCAAACAAATTATATGTGCATGTAGTTATTATCTCTATAGCCACAGTTCGTCTCAATGTATCTGGAATACTAATATATTTATACAAGAAATGATTGTATATTTATACAAGAAATGATTGTATATGCAGTGATTCAAGTGATTTGTGTGCATTCTAAAAATATTTCTACAAAAAAAACAAAAAAACATTTGTCCTATTTATATAATATACGTTCTGTCCATCCAAGTGTTCAATCTTGGCACACACACACACACACATATATATATATATTATATATATATATATATATATATATATATATTGTGTGTGTGTTTGAGGACAACTAGCTATTAAACACCTTAAAAGCAACTGTTTTTTTCAAAAATTTAATTTATTTTCCACATGACTGTAATATGGTTTTCTGAACCATGAATATTGTTTTTATATATGGTTTCTGCATTTTCTCAACAGTATTATATCATTTAGAGCACATAACATTTCTGTCCACATAGCCATTCAGAACAGTATGAAGTCCCATCATTATATATACTGGGTTCTGGTTGGACAGCAAAAGAAGAAGCCATTTTGAATTCCCAAGACTCAGGTAATGGAGTACATGAACATACAACATACCTCTAGAACATGTAAACACATCTCAAGTCAAACTAAAAAGGATTAACATTTGTTTCTTTAGAACCAACATTACAAATCAATTTAAGGTGCCCATGTTTGACTTTAGGCTTTTTTTTTTTTTAATTGACTGACCTAAGTAAAGAACCACTTAAGTGTCATAATTAGAATATACTATAATGAAGAACTGTATTTGATAATGAGTACAAATTAAAGAAAAATATTATCTTCAACTATAATTTTTAAACGACTGTATTGAATTTGATTTCATGGCGTCAGACATTTGCTTTGGTTTATAATTAGACATCTGGAAGAAATTCAGATAACATATTGATACAGTTATTTGAAAGAAGGTTATTATGGGCAAGTATGAATACCCAATCCAAGTAGGATAACCCTCACCTTGCAAACAAACAAGCTGTCCAAGATGGAAGTGCCCATGACACAAGTGGGGTCTAATAAATAAAAAATCTCTTATTGCATAAAAATATGCTAATGTTGTTGGTTTGTTTCATACTGACATTACCGTGATCCTTTAACATTAATCAGAGTCCATAAGACTAGAAAGTGTGCGGGACTTGTTCACGCTAGATATTTGGAGAGAAAATCAGAAATGTACAAAATCGGCGCTCATCAGGTAGCGTTAAGCAGGGTTTACCTGTACATATTTATGGCTTCAAAGTGCAAGGAGTCCCAGGGGGGCCGGAACATGCAAGATATAACCAGATCCGTTCAAATTTCCTAAACTCATCTTAGAGCATTGTGGAACATTTGGTGTGTCACGCTGGGTAAGGATTGCACAATACTATACCACAAGCTATTAAGCTTTGTACATATATATATATATATATTTATATTTCAAACAAAAAATATGTCAGGAATTTTAGAAGGAAAATTGTTACATTAACGACATCATTATTTAATGATTGCGAATAAGGGGGGAGTAAAAGATTGCCTTACTGCTTCATTTCTTTCAGTTGAACAGCACATTTTGCCTTCATAACACCCGGGGGAGGAGAGCATTCTGTGTCACACCATTATGCTGTGCATGTAATCATTATGATTAACTTAATGTTGCTATTGTGGAACTACTGTACAGCAGTGTAATATATTCCTCGCTGAGCTTTCCACCTCCAGTCGAATTTATTTTCTTAAAAGATTGTATTTTTCTGAACAACGGTGTTTGGATGTTTATGCCTAATTAAAACCACTTAGCGCCATGAAATAAATGTGTCTGCATCTATGATCAACACACATATATATATATATATATGCTCATCTTCCAACCAATATAAAGGACAGGGGAAGGAGGGAGGTGTCAAATACTTTAAATATTTGACACCTCCCTCCTTCATCTGCACATGCTCAGAAGCAAGTAGTCACATTTCAAACTGTAAACACTGTTTTCTCTGCTTTGTACCCACACCTCCATGCAATGTAAAGAGTGCATTTGTGTTAGGTCAGCATGCATGCACTAAAAGAGACTGCTCAAATTAAGATTTTTTCTTAAAAATGTATCTATGCTGTGGACATAGACAGCTGCTAACTATTACTCATTATTTATAAAGCCCTCTTCTGGATCGCTAGCTTGTCGTGGTGAAGGGGCTTGTGTAATTCAATGAAGCTACCATAGCAGAGAGGTCAGACAAATTACGGCCCGCTGGAGAAGAAACAGCCTAGAAAACCATATAGATAAGCAAAACATAAATGTGCCTAGTGTGCTACATCTATATTGTCACCGAGAATCAGACATGACGGAACAACAAATTGTAAATATCACTACGGGAAATACTGGGGCTTTATATAAATTAGGATAAAGTACAGTGGGTACAATTAGCAAATCCCAAAAGTATAGAAAAATTCTAATGTAAATATAAATACAAGTAAAATGCAATACAAATGGGTCAGAAGACAGCTTGATGCAACTAAGTTGAGGGTCTTGTCCCGAATAGTTTACAATCTAGAAAGGAAAATATACTACTTCAAAGATGTGACATTTTTTCCTAAACTACACTGAGACTTTATTGTGAGAACAATATTTTAAACCTGTAATCAATCTCGAAATTAGATGTTCTAATATATCTTAAAGTCCAGTCCAGGAGAGAGAGAAAACGAGAGAGAGAGAGAGAGAGAGAAAACGAGAGAGAGAGAGAGAGAGAGAGAGAAAACGAGAGAGAGAGAGAGAGAGAAATATGAGAGAGAGAGAGAGAGAGAAAACGAGAGAGAGAGAGAGAGAGAGAAAACGAGAGAGAGAGAGAGAGAGAGAGAGAAAACGAGAGAGAGAGAGAGAGAAAACGAGAGAGAGAGAGAGAGAAAACGAGAGAGAGAGAGAGAGAAAACGAGAGAGAGAGAGAGAGAGAGAAAACGAGAGAGAGAGAGAGAGAGAGAAAACGAGAGAGAGAGAGAGAGAGAGAGAGAAAACGAGAGAGAGAGAGAGAGAGAGAGAAAACGAGAGAGAGAGAGAGAGAGAGAGAGAGAAAACGAGAGAGAGAGAGAGAGAAAACGAGAGAGAGAGAGAGAGAAAACGAGAGAGAGAGAGAGAGAGAGAGAGAGAGAGAGAGAGAGAAAACGAGAGAGAGAGAGAAAACGAGAGAGAGAGAGAAAACGAGAGAGAGAGAGAAAACGAGAGAGAGAGAGAAAACGAGAGAAAACGAGAGAGAGAGAGAGAAAACGAGAGAGAGAGAGAAAACGAGAGAGAGAGAGAAAACGAGAGAAAACGAGAGAGAGAGAGAGAAAACGAGAGAGAGAGAAAACGAGAGAGAGAGAAAACGAGAGAGAGAGAGAAAACGAGAGAGAGAGAGAAAACGAGAGAAAACGAGAGAGAGAGAGAGAGAGAGAAAACGAGAGAGAGAGAAAACGAGAGAGAGAGAGAGAAAACGAGAGAGAGAGAGAGAGAAAACGAGAGAGAGAGAGAGAGAAAACGAGAGAGAGAGAGAGAGAGAAAACGAGAGAGAGAGAGAGAAAACGAGAGAGAGAGAGAGAGAGAAAACGAGAGAGAGAGAGAGAGAGAAAACGAGAGAGAGAGAGAGAGAGAAAACGAGAGAGAGATAGAGAGAAAACGAGAGAGAGAGAGAGAAAACGAGAGAGAGAGAGAGAGAGAGAGAGGAAACGAGAGAGAGAGAGAGAGAGAGAGAAAACGAGAGAGAGAGAGAGAGAGAGAAAACGAGAGAGAGAGAGAGAGAGAAAACGAGAGAGAGATAGAGAGAAAACGAGAGAGAGAGAGAGAAAACGAGAGAGAGAGAGAGAGAGAGGAAACGAGAGAGAGAGAGAGAGAGAAAACGAGAGAGAGAAAACGAGAGAGAGAGAGAGAAAACGAGAGAGAGAGAGAGAAAACAAGAGAGAGAAAACGAGAGAGAGAGAGAGAGAGAGAAAACGAGAGAGAGAGAGAGAGAGAGAAAACGAGAGAGAGAGAGAGAGAGAAAACGAGAGAGAGAGAGAGAAAACGAGAGAGAGAGAGAGAAAACGAGAGAGAGAGAGAGAAAACGAGAGAGAGAGAGAGAAAACGAGAGAGAGAGAGAGAAAACGAGAGAGAGAGAGAAAACGAGAGAGAGAGAGAAAACGAGAGAGAGAGAGAAAACGAGAGAGAGAGAGAGAAAACGAGAGAGAGAGAGAGAACGGGAGAGAGAGAGAGAGAGAAAACGAGAGAGAGAGAGAGAGAACGAGAGAGAGAGAGAGAGCGAACGAGAGAGAGAGAGAGCGAACGAGAGAGAGAGAGAGCGAGAGAGAGAGAGAGCGAGAGAGAGAGAGAGAGCGAGAGAGAGAGAGAGAGCGAGAGAGAGAGAGAGCGAGAGAGAGAGAGAGCGAGAGAGAGAGAGAGCGAGAGAGAGCGAGAGAGAGCGAGAGAGAGCGAGAGAGAGCGAGAGAGAGAACGAGAGAGAGAACGAGAGAGAGAACGAGAGAGAGAACGAGAGAGAGAACGAGAGAGAGAACGAGAGAGAGAACGAGAGAGAGAGCGAGAGAGAGCGAGAGAACGAGAGAGAGCGAGAGAGAGCGAGAGAACGAGAGAGAGCGAGAGAGAGCGAGAGAACGAGAGAGAGCGAGAGAACGAGAGAGAGCGAGAGAACGAGAGAGAGCGAGAGAACGAGAGAGAGCGAGAGAACGAGAGAGAGCGAGAGAACGAGAGAGAGCGAGAGAACGAGAGAGAGCGAGAGAACGAGAGAGAGCGAGAGAACGAGAGAGAGCGAGAACGAGAGAGAGCGAGAGAGAGCGAGAACGAGAGAGAGCGAGAGAACGAGAGAGAGAGCGAGAGAACGAGAGAGAGAGCGAGAGAGAGAGCGAGAGAACGAGAGAGAGAGCGAGAGAGAGAGCGAGAGAACGAGAGAGAGAGCGAGAGAACGAGAGAGAACGAGAGAGAGCGAGAGAGAACGAGAGAGAGCGAGAGAAAGCGAGAGAACGAGAGAGAGCGAGAGAACGAGAGAGAGCGAGAGAACGAGAGAGAGCGAGAGAACAAGAGAACGAGAGAGAGCGAGCGAGAGCGAGAATGGGGAAAGGGAATGAAGGATTAAAAGTGGGGGGAAAAAGATGGTAAATAAAGGAGGAGAAAGATTGAAAAATCAAGAGGTAGAAGAAATAAAAAAGGGAAGAATGGAGGGAGAAAGGAAACACGGCATATAGGGACAAAGAGAATGGGGCGAAAAAGGAAGTACCAACTTCAAAAAGACCGTAACCAAATTACCAATGAAAGGGCTTGGTTTCCTTACCAACAGCAAGACAATAGATATCTTATATTACTACTGATTCTCTTTCAGTTCATTTTCATTTGTATTTTTCTTTTTATACAGGTTGGCCATTTATAGAGGAATTATCACAGACATTTAAATATCACTTTCCATGGCTTGACACAGGACACATATCACAGATTACAGCTACAAAAGTTAAAATGTTCCATTTCCTCCCATTACAGAAATGGATCATATCATCACCAAGGTTCCTACTGATAAAACAAACGCGCAGCTGTCACTGAATTCCTAATCAACCGAGCATCTTCTCCTTCACGTGCAGAATAATGGGAGTACAACCGAAATCTGACACATGTTCCTCCTAAACAGTTAGTCATTAGTGTGCTATTCGAAAAGATTGCAAATCACGCTGTGACGCACAACAATTATTGTCCAAATTAAGTCTCGGTGCAAGGAGCACGTTTAAAATCATTTTTACTTTTTGAACCACATCAGCTCTATTGCGTTGAGATATGTATTGATTTGAGAAAAAGAAAAGTCAGTTAAAAAGGATGCATAAATCCTTAAGGTGATATATGAACATTTCCAAGAATTGCAACCTGTAAAATGCAAACTTGATTAAGCAACTTTGCAATGTATTTTTAGTCACAAAAATCTAATGCCTGAAATTTGTATTTGGAAAATACATTTTTATTTACTGTAAAAAAAAAAAATTAAAAAAAAAGACTCAAACCTCTTTCCATAGTCAGGCTAATATTAGGATTACTATGCTTAAAAAGAGTATGGAAGCAGCTCATGCATACAATGTTTCTTTTGGTACTAGATGAGAAACACTAATTAGCTAGTACATATGAACATTGTATGCATGAGCTGCTGGGAGCAAACCTTTCCAGGGACTGTTTGGAAGATTTGAGTGAGTGAAAACAGAGGTTTTTTTAGCATGGTTTAATAACATTATGTTTAGATATGCAAACACTCATGTAGTTTATTTTAATATTAAAAACAAGGACATTTCCATATACTTTTGTTAAACTGAATGATTGCAAGCCTTTGAGTAAGCCACACAGGTGGCGAAACGGCGATCAGGCAGTCTTTTGAGAGTTAGATTGAGCATTAAATATACTTTATTGATTAAAGCCATGAATGGGAATATATCATATTTATAAATATTATATTTAATAGCAATCAAGCTGAAAATAGATGTTACAGCCTATGGCCTCATGAATCTAGAAGGCCAAAACCTCCACAGACTTTTGAGACCATTTTTAACATTAATTTTATTTTCGACAGCATTTACACATTTTAAATATTTATAAGGGCATTCAGCTGTATTAATCATCTATAACACCTGTCTATGAGATTTATTCTCATCCATAAATTTGGAAATGTAGTTGTGTGGGCACCTAACATACTATATCTCCATGATAGTAAACTCTTTTTCCTCCATTCTAGTGATAGACTTTTCAGTCAGATTTTGGGCTTCAGTTTGTGAGTCTTCCAGGTAGGAGAACCCACAAAAGTCATAAACCTGCTATCCACACTATCTGTTTCTTCTTGGATAGTTGTATTGAGGTGTGGACTTTATGTTTGTAAAGTTGGGGTCAAAACTAGATTATGCCCATGAATTATCTTAGTATATTGTGGTTTCCATTTTAAGAGAAACACTTTAAAATTTTAATAGGTACCCTACATTTTCCGGTACCAAGTATTTTCTAATCTTCCATTTTCCTTCAACTTTTCTATGTTTTTTTATAATGGGCACTTTTTTTTAGAAAGCAAATAGAATAAACATACACTGTGTTCCATCAAATACAGATGTTTACTTTGTGTAAATAGGAAGTAAATCCCACCAGATAATGACTCTCTTTGTAATACTATATGGTGTCCATGGGAAGGCCTACAGAGGGTCTTGGAAGTGTTGCATGTTTAATGTGAAGTGCAATTTTTTGAGCCCTAAAAAGGTTACAATAATGCATAATTGCAGCAAAACACAACACCAAAATTGATTGTTTTATCAATTTTGTCATAAATCTCACAACTATGGGAAGAAACATATTCAGTATTAGAAATACTCACAGGATTCCCTATACATAGAAAACCTGAAGAGGCACTATTAGGATTACCTAAATCAAAAGACACAAAACTCCTAATAAATCAAATATTCTTAGCTACTAGAATTATCATAACTAAAAACTGAAAATCAGATAAACCCACAATAGAAGAGATTAAAAATATATACACACACACACACAATGTACATGATGTTGGTATTTAAAAAAATAAATATCCTGTTGGAACATTGTAAATAGACAAAATTAAAATTAACTAATAACATAAGAACCTAAATAACTTTGAAAAAAAATTACCCGACTATTACTCTACTTCTCCGCTGTAGTTTTCTTTTGGATTTATCAATGATAATGTTATATCAAATAAAAAAAAAGAGAAAAAAGAAATGACTTTTTACATATATCTACAACATACTTGTTAGTTATATTTTGTTTTAATTACAATAAAAAAAAAATAATAATAATAATAATATCCATAAAAACACAGAAACAAAATTGTAAAGGGGAATACTCTATTTCAGATTCTTAAAACCATTGTATAATAAATAAATTATATAGGACAATTTGGAACTGGAAGGTGAACCAGAGGGATTCACTGCTGCCTTGCACTGAATAAATACTTCAAGACTTACAGGTCTTTTGTCCAGCTCTGGAATAATCCCCTCACATGTGTGCCTTTACATGCTAGGGAGGGTTGCCCTTTTTCCTGATGCCACAATCTCTAATGCATCCACTTTTTTCCAACAGGAACATCTGTGCTGCAATAACATCAAATTCAACCTCGCAACAAGAAGTGATCTTGAGATAAGTCAATTTGGCTACCATACAGTCAATAAACATTAGCTTTGCAAAGAGGCGCACACACACACACAAAGATCTGCACACGGGGCCTAGATGCTAATCTCATAATTGGCTAATATGGATAAATGGCATTCACAGGAACATTTGTGACATACTGTAAGCAGTCTTTACTGTAAGCAATCATTTATAGTACATTTATCTACGGCAAAATTGTTCATTAAAATGGCCAGTGTCTTACATTCCAAATATATCCTGTACCGTTTCCTTTTAGATTTGTGTTATATAAAATTAAACACATCCTTTATTCCAGGTCATCGTATATTGGAAATTATTACATTTCTGTGCATTGATGGGACTATTGTAAATTTAAATTGTCTTTAAAACCAAATAAGTCTACATTTGTTTGTGAAGACATAAACCTTTTTTGAAACTGTATTGTTTCAGATAATTATTGTATAATCATTAATTCCCTATAATTGAGAAAAAGATTCCATGACATTAGACCCGCTAAAGGTCCAACGAGGAAATTATTAAAT
The DNA here is from genome assembly GCA_027410445.1 of Discoglossus pictus. Classification (NCBI taxonomy): domain Eukaryota; kingdom Metazoa; phylum Chordata; class Amphibia; order Anura; family Alytidae; genus Discoglossus; species Discoglossus pictus. Next base: position 123,503,630 of record CM050165.1, on the reverse strand, counting down.
GTTGTGTCTCATAGGTTCACACTGGATCCAATACATATTTAGGGGTTAGTTTGTTCTATGGATTGACTGTTTTATTTATTCAAAACGCAGAATTGTTCAATATTGTATATTAATTACTGGATAGAAGATTGAATTCAGTGAACTTTAGTTACCTACTTGGCATTGCTATGTAATTTAGACAAAAAACATCTGCTTTTTTTCTTATCTTCATTTGTTAATACTTTTAGCTGTAAATATTAATGTTACAAATCTTAATGTTACAAAGCTAACAAGTCTGTTAGTTAGCAGTATGGAGAATGCTAGTGCTTTATAAATGAAGACTTATTATAGTTAATGGGTCCTTACAATGTGACCCTTAAGTAACCAGACTTATCAAACTATCCACTGGAGAAAGTGTAAGCAAGTCTAAGTGATCAACTTAAATCAGTGTTTTTTCAAATTAATTTTGTTAATGCTAACAATGGTAACATTTTGGAGGAACAAATTAGCATATCAGCCTAAAGAAAACACAAAAACAATGCAATGTAATACACAAGGAGAAAAGTATCTAAATTAAAATAAAAAATAAATGTAATATATATATATATATATATATATATATACACACACATACATATATATACACACATACAAATACACGCACACACAGAGATATACACTATACATATCTTTGTAAATTTTTAAAGCTATTTCAAAGTCTAGAAATAAGTCATTATACTGAATTCTGGGACTCTGGGTGGGAACATGCAAATGAGGACAATTTATTTTAGTCTTAAAATCCAAAATACCATTTTATACATGGCTCCTTTGAAGCATATGATTGATGTATTAAAACAGCTTTAAGCAAAGCTTAGGATTGGATTATGCACAAGCCAGGAACTCAGTGTGGGGTTGGTCCTGGTTTGTGCAGTAGATTTTGTGGGGACGGATATGGATATACAGTAGACTCTCAGTTAAACGGAACTCAAGCAACCAGAAAAAAAAATTGAATATTGTACTTTAAATAAAAATAAAAATTTTACAGGGCTCAACAAATGCCAGAAGCCAGGTTGTCATGCCACAAAATGTTAGCAGGTACCTAGATTCCCATCCACTGTACGTCTCTGCAATTCAGTGTTACCTGGAAGCAGACAGGCATGAGTGACCAGTGCAGTGTTGGCGTTACATTCCTTGGGTTCAGCAACGCACTCTCCAGCCGAACGTACCTGTGTGTGAGTGAGGAGTGAAAGCTGCTGCTGCTGCTAGAACAGCCCTCTCTGACAAATATACATAGTGCAGCTAATCTGAGCCTCTTTTAATAGTAACTCTCAAGCAACCAGAGACTACGTTTATCTGGCATCTACCAATCCCAGTGGATGCCAGTTAACGGAGAGTCTACTGTATGTGTATGTATGTATGTATGTATGTATGTATATATTCATTCATTACTATTTCATAAATACATGTTTAATGTTCTACATTACTTTTCTGGAAACTGCACATTTTTAAACACTGCTTCATATTCTTTGCCTGACTAAACCAGAGCGCTGAACACAGAATACAATATATTTTTGTTTGTTTGAAGTAGATTATTTGGGTGTGATACACTGAAATAGCAAACTTTATGTAATTACGAATTTCAGCAATGAACAAATTGTTCTTTTCATAGAAATCTTGTCTCCCTTATCTCCCCATGCAGAAAATATGTTTGCTCTGCTGCTGCATGTTTTAGTTCGCAGCTATTGAGGTAAATTGGATAAGACAACAAATAAACATGAATTTGCTAACCCATCATTATGGAATGAAATGGTTTAAGAAACAACTTTAGTGGAGCAAATATATAATGACAGTGTTTAAGCACTGCAAGGGTATTTTATTTTTAATAACTAAACATAATTATGGTTAAAAGGTTCAACAAGCGGGTAAAAAAACATAACTTTTCTATTTCACAAGTTTTATATGCAATTATTGTTTACTGCATGGCTCCATTTTGCTTTATGCTCCCTGTTACTTTCTCAGGTTTCTGTGAACTTATGAGCACACTGGCAGATATAACTGCCATATCCCAGTGTGCAGAAGATACACTTCAAATAGATACTTCCTACGTATTCAAATTCTCCTCCCACCAATTGTATCTGCTGCAGCCAAAATGGTAGATTCCACAGCAGCATAATTGCATAGAATAAGTTATGAATTAGAGAATGGATATATTTTTTCTTTACATTCTAAAAAAGTCGGAATTGTTTAGTAGTAGTTCTTTAAAAAAAAATTTTTTACAGCAGTCCTTTAATAGTATAGAGGCTGTGGTGTATAATAGAAGACAATTTTTTTTTTGTCAGGTCTAGAGGCAGCCATTTTCTTTTCCGCCTTCCTGGATTCTCTTTCCCAGTGCTTTATCTTAAAATTTAGCAAACTTGATATGCTTTTACACTCATTAGAACAAGGGCTACCAAAATTCCTATTACTAGTACAATACAATAAATATTTAAGTTCCATTTGATCCATTATTGATTTTTAGTCTGTGAAAAAGGAATCCATACATGGTAAAAGCTCAATAATTAGAAACGCAATGCTTTTATTACAGTATAACTGTAGTGTGTGTTTGCATCACTCAGTCGTGTCCGAGTCTCCATGACCTCATAGACTGCAAAACAACATACAGATCCACTTGGCAGAGATACTGGAGTGAGTTGCCAGTTCCTTCTCCAGTGGACCAGTATACAGCTCCTGGTATTCCTAGGTGGTTATCCATCCAAGTACTGACCAGGCCCAACCCTGCATGGCTTAGATTAGAATTAAACCCAGGTCACCGCCGTGAAAGCGCCAAATCTTTACCACTGGACCCCCAGGGAACCCTATAACTCTAGTACACATATATAATTTAGAACAAAACACCTGTATGTTAGGAGTTTATACAAACTGTCTATTTACAGAGCTGTTCCCTTACAAAATAACAGTATATGGATCATTAGTCCAGAACAAATTAAATTCCTACTATGTCTTTACTCCCCCTACACAATAATCCTCATAATAGCCTCTTAGATATTGAATTCTGAACTATATCTTCCAGGGTTTCCTGCTTTTTGGTCACTCACCCACTTACACATCGGTTTGCAAATATAGTCCAATCAATAGTACAATCCTCTACATCAGCACACTAGACAACCTTACAAGTGCTCCTCATATATTGTATGTCTGTAAATCAGCGGCTGAAGGGAAATGTCCCCAAAATCTGCATGGCTCCACCTTTATCTAGGATATCAAGGGATATACAATGAGGCAACAACCTAAATTACTAAGAGTCTGTCAGATCATTCATTTAGATTGCTGTTTCAGTCGTGTCCTACTTTCAGTGATCATATGGACAAATCACACCAGGCACATCTATCGGTGTTTCTGGTTGTGCTTATCCATAAGGTTTTCCTGGCAAATATACTAGAGTGGAGTCTGCTACGACCTGCCCATCTTGGATGACCCTACATGGTATAGTGTAGTTTCATTGAGGTTCACAAGACCCTTCACCAGGACAAGAAACGATCCAGAAGGGGTCCATATAAATACACCAGGCTATATTCATTAAGCTGAGACCCCTCCAGCTATGTGTTGTGTTATTTCATAGAGTCTTTTCCTAAAGTCTGATGACATACCTCAATCTTAAAATCAGATGAGGAATTATATGAGTCTCTTCTCATTAGTGAGGAATCTGTCATTTAAATATGCAAATCATATGGCAAACCACCACTGCATGAGGAGACACATATGTAACTGATGAGCTCATATGGAACATGTATAGATATGTTGATATCTGGAAAAATAGGGAACATGAGTTGAGAAGCCATCAACCTGATCTCCGCTAACATATTAAAGGTTTTAAATACCCATACATAATATTATGCAGAGCAGCTGAGCGCCACAAATGTCATTTTCTTTTTTGGGGGATTATATTTAAGTTCATACATAGGAGCCTGTTACTAATTTGGTACATGTGGGTATTTCCTCATCCCTTTGGTCTAACATGAAGTACATATATGCAGCTTTGATTGATTGTATGATACCCGTCACAAATGATGGTATAATATTGTGTGTGTGTGTGTGTGTGTCCACACTGTGTCTCTTTCCTGCCCTCTCCCTCCCCTGTGTCTGTTTCCCCCCTTTCCTTCCCGTGCCTCCTTTCCCCCTCGCCCCCCTCCTTCCCCCTTCTCCCTCCCTTGTGTCTTTCCCCTGTGTCTCTTCCCCCTCTTCCTCCCTAGTGTCTTTCCCCTGTGTCTCTTCCCCCTCTCCCTCCCTTGTGTCTTCCCCCTGCGTCTCTTCCCCCTCTCCCTCCCTTGTGTCTCCCCCCTGCGTCTCTTCCCCCTCTCCCTCCCTTGTGTCTCCCCCCTGCGTCTCTTCCCCCTCTCCCTCCCTTGTGTCTCCCCCCTGCGTCTCTTCCCCCTCCCTTGTGTCTCCCCCCTGCGTCTCTTCCCCCTCTCCCTCCCTTGTGTCTTCCCCCTGCGTCTCTTCCCCCTCTCCCTCCCTTGTGTCTTCCCCCTGTTTCTCTTCCCCCTCTCCCTCCCTTGTGTCTTCCCCCTGTGTCTCTTCCCCCTCTCCCTCCCTTGTGTCTTCCCCCTGTGTCTCTTCCCCCTCTCCCTCCCTTGTGTCTTTCCCCTGTGTCTCTTCCCCCTCTCCCTCCCTTGTGTCTTTCCCCTGTGTCTCTTCCCCCTCTCCCTCCCTTGTGTCTTTCCCCTGTGTCTCTTCCCCCTCTCCCTCCCTTGTGTCTTTCCCCTGTGTCTCTTCCCCCTCTCCCTCCCTTCCGTCTTTCCCCTGTGTCTCTTCCCCCTCTCCCTCCCTTCCGTCTTTCCCCTGTGTCTCTTCCCCCTCTCCCTCCCCTGTGTCTCTTCCCCCTCTCCCTCCCCTGTGTCTCTTCCCCCTCTCCCTCCCCTGTGTTTCTTCCCCCTCTCCCTCCCCTGTGTTTCTTCCCCCTCTCCCTCCCCTGTGTTTCTTCCCCCTCTCCCTCCCCTATGTCTTTCCCCTGTGTCTATTCCCCTCCTCCTCCCTCCCCTGTGTCTATTCCCCCCCTCCTCCCTCCCCTGTGTCTCTATCCCCCCTCCTCCCTCCCCTGTGTCTCTATCCCCCCTCCTCCCTCCCCTGTGTCTCTATCCCCCCTCCTCCCTCCCCTGTGTCTCTATCCCCCCTCCTCCCTCCCCTGTCTCTATCCCCCCTCCTCCCTCCCCTGTGTCTCTATCCCCCCTCCTCCCTCCCCTGTGTCTCTATCCCCCCTCCTCCCTCCCCTGTGTCTCTTTCCCCCCCTCCTCCCTCCCCTGTGTCTCTTCCCCCTCCTCCCCTGTGTCTCTTCCCCCTCCTCCCCTGTGTCTCTTCCCCCTCCTCCCCTGTGTCTCTTCCCCCTCCTCCCCTGTGTCTCTTTCCCCCTTGCCCCCCCCCCCCCTTGCATGGGCGGCTGGCAAACTGCGGTATGTACGGAGATCCGTACAAATAGTTTATAAAGTGTGCATGCGCTTTCCTGAACGTTACGCATACTTTACAAACTATATTAGTGATGCCACTATTGGTCATTTTGGGTTGAATCTCAGAGATCATTGTATTAATATATTTAAAATATATTCTTCTGAAGAACTGCACAAAATGTTAGAGTGTAAAAAGAAATAATATAAAACTTCAACGTTTTATCTTTTTATATTAAAATTATTCTGTAACAGAATCTAATTTTGGCTCTGATCAACTTCCTGATGTTGGGAAAACAAACAGTGGGAATGTGGCAGCTACACCTGTCACAAGTTTTAATCAAGACTAAGAGACTACTCATCAGCTAACAAGAACACACCCTCCTGAAAGAACAGCTGAATAAGCTATGCAAACAGCAGAAAAAAGCACAAAACAATTGCATATAAAATAAAATTAAATTAAAAAGGTTATATTTATATATTTTTTCTTTTCTAAAAATGTTTTGGCCATTATCTATTTTAGTTATTTAAGAGGACAAAATTTGGCCGCAGTGGTTCTTTAAAAAAATAAGTTAGGATGTTAATTCAAATCACTTTTTGAAACTATTTCCAGCAAATACTTTGTTAGGACTGTTTTATTAGGGCCTTTTTAACCTATGTTACACATGCATCGACAATTATCAAGTTTTCTGTGGTGTTTACGTCAAGTGAGTCTGCTGTCTTTATCCTTTAAGCTACTTGCATCTTGTGACTCATAGGCACTGACCTATGAGTCACATTACCATAAAGCACGGCTGCTGTGCTGAGCCTACACTAATAACATATCACTGGACAAGAGCCATTATTACCCATATATATCTCTATAGCCGTGATGAAAAGTAGTGTATACAGTACTGCAAATGTGTTATATATGGATTCAGTGAGTCAAAACACTTGTTAAAGGAATTATCCCTTTTTGGATCGCTACTTGGTCATGGTGAAGGGGTTTGTGTACCTCAATGAAGCTGTGAGCTATACCATGTAGGGTCGCAAAAGATGGGCATGCCATAGCAGAGAGGTTAGACAAATAGCGATCCACTGGCGACCCCTTGTCACCCCACTCCAGTGTATTTGCCATGAAAACATTATGGATGAGCACAACCAACCAGTTGTGACAAGGTCTATGGGGTCATTGGGAGTCTGACACAACTGAATGACTAAACAGTAACAATAAAATCATTTTTAGATATGTAAATTAACACTTAGCCAGCTTATTTTAACAGGGAACCTTCCATATCTCTTTAGGGGTATGGTGTCAATTGCCAATTGGTTACTAGCACTTGGAAATGCATCAGATGACAACTATTTCATGCACAAGACCTACTTGTTTCAGAGTCTATTTTTTACTAGGAAATATAGACCTAAGTACTCTTAATACACTATGCATAACGTTAGATATGCATGCTTTATATATACACACATATGCAAAATATAAATTACAGTGGTGCCTTGCTTCCCAACCTCCTTGGAATGCAACAGTTTCAATATTCAACTTGTCTGGATGAGCAAAAAACCTTGGTACTCATTGCATTACCTTGGTACTCGTCGCATTTGCTAAAACCAATTAACATTACTCCTTTTTGGGAGGTTTGGTACTTAATCTTTTTGTTACTCAACCTGCAGTCTGGAACGGATGAAGGTTGAGAACCAAGGTACCACTGTATACGCATATTAGCTAAACTGTGATGTACACTTACATTTTAAGAATTAACATTCAGAACAAAGCTTATTTGTGAAATAATTCTCAACTGTGACATAGGCAAGTTAATTTTAATAAATTACAAATATTTACCACATTTTCAAAGGAAGGACCATAATCAACAAAATAACTGTGGTTACAATGTACATGTTTAGAGGATAACAAAGAAAATGATAAATTCTGCATTACAAGATCAGTATATATATTAAATATATAAAATTCAATAATTCAAATATTAAAAATTTCTTTGTAGATGGTACAATGGATAAAAGCAAACTCATAGAGAACAAAGCATATCAATATCTTTCCCCTTGCAAACACACACAATACAAATGAAATACCTCACTTCCGTGGTCGGAGGTCACTGGAGAGGTCAAAAGAAAGCCCTGGACAATGCTGTTGGTTTTGAGAGATAATAAAAAGGATACAGCCTCAGAGCTCCAGTCTGTGTCCCAATTGCTAGGATCTTCTGCACTGGATCAAATGCAAGAGATGACGGCTGATAAGGGAATCCATGGCGAACCGTCTACTCATGTAGCATATGGCAAGGGGATGGCAAGCAAAATGGAGACAGAGAACAAAACAATTGTTAGTGCCATGGTTTACTCATAACATGTGCATATTTTATTCAGATTAAACGTCATTATGCAGTCATGCATATTCACAGAACATTTTGTGGGTAGTTTTATTTCTTGCTTAAAGAAAATGTTAAATGGTGCCTTATCCTAGAGGAGTCCCGATCACTCAGAGAGCACTAAACACAAAGTTAAATGTCGAATGCATCTGAAATATTAGATTTTTTTTATTAAATTACAATTTGAGAAGAAATGCTTATTTAGATTATAAAAGACAGTGGTAAAGTTCCTTAATTTGTACCCTGTAGCTGCTTGACAAGTCTACTGGTGTTTTTTCCCAAGCTATAGGGTTCCATTTTGTATGAATATCAAAGCCATTGCCAAAACGTTTATTCTGTGTGGAAAGCTTTGTGACACCCTTGAAAGAGTTATAAGGACTAGAATAAGGTTTTGTGTTTGGGTCCTGCATTTCCAGCAATAAAATTGAAGTCCAAATATGTTTATAAAGCTAAATTGCTTGAGAAAAACTGGCATACCATTGGTAAAATAAAGCTGGTGAAGCTTTCCATAAGAGATCATCACATGGTGAAATGGGGTAATGTAAAACATGAAGATAGTTATGATTAGGCAGAAAAAGAGACAGTCCAGTGCCAAATTCCTTTATATAATATATGGGGTTCCTGGTCATTTGAGAGAGTACTTACTTAAAGAAGACCAGATGAGTTTATTGATCTTTATCTACAATCATAATCATTGATTCTACATGTTTTTGCTTGCTTAATCAGTTGTACAAATGGCTTATTAAAATGGTACTTTGTATTACAAGGATGACACTTCATAAGATGCTTTGCTAGGGTATATTGGAGGCAGATGCTCCAACCTTTGTCACGTACATTGTGCAAACTACATATGTATAGGATCGCCGGCAACTACAAAGTTATTAAACCTAATCATGTTAAAAATTCTGAATAAAATATCAGCCATCATTTACTACTACTATTACTATTACACTGCCAGAAATGGTTGGTTATGCAGAATAGGGTCCTACATCTGTTCACACATTACAATTTTACCTTTTACTTAGATAATAATTGATATAATCCCACTGATTTGTTCAGAACAATGCTAAGCTTCATTGGCAAGAATTAACATTGCCAGTTATCTAACCTATACCATCAAACTGCAATTTTTAGGCCGGATCAAAATGTATCATATTCTGCCTTCAAACACCAAACAGTGCAGCAGCAGCAACAACTGCACCTTCCCAAATAGTAGATATCATGGTGAAGATTTATAGGAGGAGTATCAGTTTTCCCTGGGCTGCAGTTTGGAAGCACTCCTCTCCCTCCTTCTCATAAATATTTGGTGCACTGAAATAAAACTGCAGCCCTTCAGACATTCAGTGAATAAGCAGCCCTGGTCCAACGGTGGCAACACACGCTTGCATGGCTGTCAGCATCAATTTTATGAATGCAATATGGGCAAGCTAAACAATTCAAAGCATTAGATGGTATTTATAGTGTGGACAACTATCAGGAATACCTTGTGCTCCAGAAAGACTTCATTTTTACACAATCCCACCATACATGGCAAGTATCACCCAAAAGGCTACAATTTGTCCAAGAAATTATCTTATTTACCTGTGAAAATCTATTAATAGACTCTGGGGTCCAATACCACCGATTCACGGATTTAAAATAGAATTCCATATAAGGGTTTGATAATGCAGATTGTTTTACTATTTTAAAAGCTTCTAACCACACACCTTCATCATACCTTATTTTTAAGTCCTTTTCCCATGCAATAATACCCTTCGTTTTTCCTCTGGGTACATTTGGCGATAAGATTTTTTGGGCATTTTGAAATACTATGGGAAAAGTAAGTTTTTATTATATATTATTAATAGTTCAAAGGATGTTAAAGGTTTCATATTATTAAAATCTATAGCCTCTTTGTTTCAGGATACTCTTAAGAGACATAAATTGTAATATTACATTACAGAAATTTCATCTCAATGATTACGGAAATCATGGAGATGGAATTTCCTTATAATCCTGAATTGATTATTCTTCATTTAAATATAGCTGATATGTTAGCTCAATGTAAATTGTTGATATCTCATGTATTATTGGTTATAAAATGGTTTGTAATAAGATATTGCAAATCAAACCAATTTCCCACTCTACAAGAGATAGCTAGATTCATTTACAGAAATAGAGAATTACAAACAATATGATAAAGTAAAGAAGAAGGATTTGATGTCTAATTGGTATATTTGGGATTTATATATTAATACAACACAATAAAAAGTATTATTTAGATATTATGGGATCTTTGAAAATTCTGGGTTGTATATTAATCTCTCTGTACGTAAAGAGTAAAAATAAAATAAAGAAGAGGGACATATATATATATATATATATATATATATATATATATATATATATATATATATATATGTGTGTGTGTGTGTGTGCTAGCACTTCCTTATGATCAGGTAATTATGGCATGTACATTTGTTTAGCAGCACTTACGTTCCTTAAACAATATAGAAGCAGCAGGGGTGCACTTACTTCTTCCCACAAGGCTTCCAAATGTTGGATGTCTTTTTGTTTAATAAATAATGAGTAAAATGTGCATTTGTCACGTGAGATTAGACATATCTACTATTAGGCCTTGGTGACGACTTTTGGAAGGTCAGTTATGTATTTATATGCAAAAACATAGAATTTTAAGCGATGGTTCTTTTTCATATCTCTTTATAGATAAATCAATATATAGATTTTTTTAAAAGCCAAAATTATAGGACATGACTTCTACAATGTGCTTATCTGTGCGTAATACTTCAAGGCTACTTCTGGCTGCTAAATATTTTTTAAATGTATCAATATGTGTATATAAACTAAATGTATGTATTTATATGAATATATAACTCTTGTTAAGAGCCAGGGGATGAGGTACATTAAATCTATGCATTAAACTATTTTTTTTTTTACACATCCACTCATTACTACCATTCTATTTATTTATATTCATAAATGTATATATGTGTGTGATTATATATATATATATATATATATATATATATATATAAAACCAGACACTATGTCCGTTTGATCTGGAGAATTCATCATACCTAGGTCAAAAGGTTTATGTCAGTGGTTCTCAATCTTTATGGGGCCAAGGACTGTCTGTCAACAAACCAAGATTACCAAGGACCACCTCTGAGATTGTAACCATGATTAAAAGAGCAGTTCTTCAATATTCTATTTATAAGTGTTTAAGATATAAGTTTAAGAGATCAATTGACTTCTAATTATCAATCTTTCACATCCAATACATGCTGCTTTAGGACTCAAGAACCAGCACCTGTCCCAGGACTAAATGTTGAGAAACATTGCTCTATGTGACAGTCTCAAAGAAAGAATAGCTGGCGCTTATAAATCTGGGAAGGATTATAAAGCCACTTCCAAAAAACATGATGTCCGTCAGTGACAGGGAGAATGAAAATTTACCAAATGGTGGAATTAAAGACGCTTGCCAATCTACTCAGGAGTAGGCATCCTAGCAAATTCACCAAAAGCTTGGACCATATTGACCAAAAAAAAGTCATAGGAAATAGGATCACAACATAAAATACATAATCAGATATAGCTCAAATTTTGTATTGACTTTATATGCAGTGCTAAAGAATATCACATCTCACACTATTAGCATTTAATGGTTAAAATAACATTGCACAGTCTCATAGGTTTAACAAATGAAAGAGCTTCACAGTCCATGAATATTGCAGACCCTTGTTTGCCTCAATACAGATGACAAAATATGCCAATCTGGTAACTGTTAAGTACAAAAGTGTATTTAATGGCTGAACAGTATAATGATAGTTGTAACCTCACACACAGAATTTTCGGTCATACAGTGTATACAAATTGGTCCAGAATGATCATTATGGACACTTATCAAAATGTTCTAGTGATGCAAAGTTCAACTCCCCCAAAAGACAATATTACAACAGAGCAGTGTTTCCTAATCGGAGTTCCCAGTTTCCATCATACTTTAGGAGTACAAAGAGGAATCAATGGCTGAATTAGTTTGTGAAAGAGTGGAATAGAGAATGATTTATTTTGACTTGTTTATAGGGGTAGACAAACATATCTGAAACTTAGCAGCCAGAAAGGTTGTTGTCTAGAAGTCTTGAAGGAAGCACTTCATGGAGATGAATTTTAATTTGGAAAAATATTTATAAGATTTTAGGATTCAGGTTTACGCACCTCACCATTTAACTTTGCTATGACTTTAGACAAATCTAAAATTATAATTGTTTGTTTGTATATGGATATATATAACATATCAGAAAATGCCAGGTATACTTGCTGGCGAAAAGGTCATCGGACTTTCTATGAATATGTTCTCACTATTCCATAATACTACAGCGGCAGATTTTAGTCCGCCTGATGCCCATTGAAAATATGCTGCCCCAGGCTTAGGCCTTGTGGGACTGGGCATAATGCACCACCGGGCCTAAGCCTATGCTTCCCCAGGCTTAGGCTTTGTGGGACTGGGCATAATGCACCACCGGGCCTAAGCCTATGCTTCCCCAGGATTAGGCCTTGTGGGAATGCACCACCGGGCCTAAGCCGATGCTTCCCCAGGCTTAGGCCTTGTGGGACTGGTCATAATGCACCACCGGGCCTAATCCTATGCTTCCCCAGGCTTAGGCCTTGTGGGACTGGGCATAATGCACCACCGGGCCTAAGCCAATGCTTCCCCAGGCTTAGGCCTTGTTGGACTGGGCATAACGCACTACCGGGCCTAAGCCTATGCTGCCCCAGGCTTAGGCTTTGTGGGACTGGGCATAATGCACCACCGGGCCTAAGCCGATGCTTCCCCAGGATTAGGCCTTGTGGGACTGGGCATAATGCACCACCGGGCATGTGTAGTGAACTGACAGAAGTCCAGTTCACAGTGTAGTAAAAAAGTTTAATATTATTTTAATTATTGAACAAATATTATAATAGCTGAACGCAATTATCCCACAGACTGGACCTACACTGCAGTACTCTTTGTAAAAATGAAGGTACAGTATAGATAAAGGCCATCTTCAAGCATCTAAAACCACAGTAAAACACTTAGGCCACAAGTGTCTCTTATTACAAGAAAAACACAAATGTGCAAAAAGATGTAAATGAAGTAAAATGGTTTATTCTCCCCAGGCAGCTACTGAAACAGACTCAATGCATCATCCTGTCTTGGGACCTAGTCATATGCCGTCAGCTGCCATGCTAGAATATTATCTTCAAAAGTTCAACTCAACACTCATTACTACCATTCCATTTATTTATATTCATGTAAAAAAAAAAAACAATACACGAAATGTGTTAAAAACCTCAATAATTGTACATAAAAATAACTAATCTACTGTATGAAAGCACACAGACAGTCTGCAAAAAAAGCAAAAATACTGTAAAAATATTATCAATGCTGCCCATGGTACGAACATTGTATATGTTTAACCTGCTTGGTGCAGGGGCCCCTGGTATTGACGAGGTTATCATAAGAAGAAGAGGAGGGAGGAAACAAGAAGTAGCCTTGACAACAGCTGACATTATTGCAATCAGAATGGGGAAATTGACAAGAGGAGGAGAGAGAGAGAGAGATAGCGAGAGAGGGGGGGGGGGGGGAGGAATTGACAAGGTGGGGGGAGCCTGATCTCAGCAAACACAACCCAAAAAGAATTATAAATGGTGCAGAGCTTTCCCAGATGCCCTTCAAGGCACACGAGGACAAGATGATCTGTTACAGCTAGATAAAAATGAGAAAACTGTGCATGGTATATGAACATGTATGTGTATGTAAGCACGTCGACATTATATATATATATATATATATATATATATATATATATATATATATATATATATATATATATATATATATATACACACACACACACTAGATTTGGATAATAATGATTTCAACCTGCAGGAGCATCCAATCCACAGCGGATACCTAATGTATGCAATACGTATAAAATAACATATGTACATGGTAATACTCAATATCACAACATATACTTACAATAGATTATTAAATGCAAGAACTTACATCACAATGTATATTTGCACTCTACTGTGCATGCTATTAAAGATATCACATACATATAAAATATGCACATTCATGTGATGGCCTATTCAAAAAAAAACAACAAAACAAAAAACTGATGTACTGACTGCTGCTGATTCGTCATTAGGATGATGGAAGGGAAATGGGGATTGTTTACTACAACAATATAGGATGATGATAGATAGATAGATAGATAAACAATCTATATACAGATATATAAATACGTATATGCCCATATAATATAAATACAGATATACACATACAAATGTTCATGCACATGCATTTCTCATATATATAATATATATATGAGAAATGCATGTGCATGAACATTTGAATGTGTATATCTGTACCTACAAATATGCATGCACACACACATATACATTTTTTTAAAATCATATATATATATATATATATATATATATATATATATATATATAAATAAAAAATGTATATGTGTGTGTACATGCATATTTGTTGGTATATTTAGATTGTCTAATATGTAAACACTCTGTATAAATAGACAGAAAGATGTGGATATGTATACAGAAAAAGACATATATATATATATATATATATATATATATATATATATATATATATACACATATACACACACACACATATATGATATATACTTATTTATATATATGCAGATACATATATACCTGTGTATATACACATTATATACACACACACCCTCACACACACACATGGGGCTGGCCCATTGCAGAAGATGATGACAATGCTAATAATAATAGTACTCATCCCATTCACCTTGCAGAGCTGGAAGTGCTCAGACTGCAGGGTCTCCGGTATGTCCACCTCCCTGTTCCCAGGCTGGGATGAAGCAGATGATGAAGAGGAGGAGGAGGCGGCTGTCAGGCCGTCCAGCACCTTCCTGATGTTAAATTTCTTCATGGTCACCGCTTCCCTTCTCTGCCTCTTCTTCCACCACCACCTTCTCCTCCTCCACCTCCTCCTCCAGATCCCTCTCTCCTCTCACCCCCCACCTTTCCTTCCCCTCTTCTCCTCCTCCTGCCTCCTTTTCTTGTTGGCTGATGGGCACCCCACACACAGGATGGTCCTGACCCCAGGGGCTGGGGAGGAGGGGGCTGCAGGTGCTCTGTATGGGCAGGGAGGTGTAGGAGGAAGCAGCACTTGATGTCTTTTATGGCGTTGTCCAGGCGATAGTAACCTTTGCAATCATCCAGCTAGCAAAGAAAAACACACAAAGCAAATGCAATGCAGGGAAATACGAAAAAAAAAAATCAAGGATCTGAAAAAATGCAGCCAATAAATAAATCCAGTGGTAGTGCCTTGGAAGCATACATCCAACAGTGCTGTGTGTCTGGGTGCAGAGGGAGGGGACGTGCCCCCTGCCCAGCTCTGTACAGATGGATCCCTGGCTCCTGCCTGTGCTGCACTGGAAGTGACAGCAGCCTGCCACAGGCGTCTCTTCCCTCCCCTTCCTTCCTCTCTCTCTGTTGTCTTTATCCCACCCCTTCCCTCACTGTCACATTTCCCTGATTCTGCTCAGTCCTGCAGACTCCATGTTGTAGCAGCACACTGTCCTTTCATTGCACTCCCCGGTAGGGCTGGTGTATGGCTGCTCTGTGCTATCCTCAGTGTTAGCAGCCCTGATATCCTGGAGCTCTGTGTGTCTGTGTCATACAGTATGTCTGTCTACAGGCCCTCCCCTCTATCCTGGGCAGTGTGCTCACTTCATCCCTCCTCCTTCCTCCAGATCCTCCTCCTACAGCTCTCCTGCAATATCCTTACCTGCACAGCCTTACCTTTCATTTTATTTAGCTTTATTTTCATGTTTTTATAGCTAGATGTGTGTGCATATATATATATATATATATATATATATTTATATATTTATTCACTTATTGGTACTGTGGTTCTGTTTTGTGTGCATATGGAGGACATCCTCTTCGTATCAGAGACTTCTTACAAATATATAAACTAGCGAATTGCCCGTCAAAAAATGACGGCAATAGAATTGTAAGTCAAGTAATGTTGTTTGGGGCAGACATTATTTTTTATGGTGGTGTGTGATCTCGGCGCTGATTGCGAGGCTTGCGCTGTGTGCCTTCGGCGGCGCTCATTGCGAGCCTCTTGGTTGTTGTATTTTTTTTATCAGCTGCGCTTTTGCTGTCATTGTAAGGTCGGCGCTGATCTGTTTTTTGTGCTTATTGCAAGGCTGTCTCGTGATGTAGTTTGTGTGGTATGGGCAGTGTTGGCGCTCGTTGTGAGGCGCGCAGTGAATGTCATTTGTGTTTATTGTGATAGTTTTTTTTTGTGTATATGTATTTGGTGATGCTAATTAAATAAGTATTAAATTAATATACTTATCTATTTGTAAGTAATACATGCAGGAAACATTGTAGTGAAGAGCTGACAATCTGTTTTGATGTTCCTGCAGCATACAATGTAGGTTTGCAGTGTTGTGGAGCTGAGGTGTAAGTGTCAGCAATGTGTGAAGTGTGTAGTGTAAATAGGCTGCATGCGTGGGGGGAAGCCGTTAGTGTAGTTGGGTACTTCCGCAGTGTTGTAAAATAGTGGCGAATGTGTATGTGGTAGGCGGGTTTGTATGATGAAGCGTCCTTGCTAAAAGTGTATGTTGTAGGTCGAACCGGTTTTTGTAAAAGCTGTATTTGTTTTGTGGGATTTATCGTCTTTAGGGGTCGTGTAGCCTCGCTTTCGGGGTTTTTCGGCGGACATTTTTTCTGTCGCTTAGGAGATTTTCGAGTGGCTAAACTTTGTAAATTTGACAGACCTCGAGATTTGAGCAGTGTTGCAGAGGTCCTGGGTGTTCCCCCTTGGTGTGGGTAAGCAACAACCCACTTGCTGACAACTATGTATGTGATTTGTATATATATATATATATGTCTAAATGTCTAAAACAAGTTGAAAAAAAACTTGTTTCATGCCCAGAGTCCTGAGAATTACAGTTATCACACTGCAGCAGGGACATGCAAATGTGCTTTGCTCTTGCAATCCATAACCATATAAAACATGGCTTCCCTTAAGCATATGCCCGCAGTATCAAACAGCTTTGAGCAAAGCTAAGATTGGATTATATACAAGCTAGGAATATATATATATATATATATATATATATATATATCCCCTTCTGGATCGCTACTATGTCATGCTGAAGGGGCTTGTGAACTTCAGTGAAGCTGTGAGCTATACCATGTAGGGTCAACCAAGATGGGCAGGTCATAGCAGAGAAGTCAGACAAATTGCGGTCCACTGGAGAAGGAACTGGCAACCCACTCCAGTATCTTTGCCAAGAAAACCTCATGGATAAGCACAACCAGGTGCCTGGCATGCTGTGGTCCATTTGGTCGTGACGAGTTGGACACAACTGAACGACTAAAACAAACAACATAAATATATATATAAAAAAATATACAAGAGTTTACAAACATTTCTAAAACTTAGGGGATATTGACAAAAGACTTAATAGCCAGGATGCATTTATGGGATCCAGACAGGCTTTTTCTAGGAGCCTGGAAGGCTAGCTTCCATAAAGATCTATTATACTGAAGAAGAGCCAGGCTTCTAGGCTCCCATGAAATTTCCACCCCTGTAAATACTGTTTTTATATACGTGGATCCATCATAGATATGCATTATTTAGGAGGCAGCAGTATATATAAATATAGTAAAAATATCCAGGGTGATTTCATATGTCCCAGACAGGTGCCTGGAAGGAAGGCTTCCATAGAAATAATAGTTGTCGTAATGCTATGTTAAAAGTTATGGGCTTGCACATGCGCAATGAGCGCCAAAGGCGCTCATCACAAAGCCCGAATGTTACTGGTTTGACACGATCTGCAAGCATTTAAAAGACCCTTCTGATTACCCTGGCCTGTCAGTTGAGGAGTCTGGGCAGCTCTGCCATTGTTCCAGTGCTATAATAATTGTAGGCTGGAGACAGTAGCAGAGCTAGTGAATGGAGAGCCTCGGAACTAAATAATTTAGGGGAACCACTTTGCAATTTGACCATGTATTGCTCAGTTTAAAATAAGAAATATTTGTACGTGATCAAATCACATAAAATTAGAAGGGGGAAAACCTTTATTGCACATCAAAAATTAGGCCTCTAAATTGATCAAATTGTAGACAGTGGAAAAAGCAAAATATCCAGAGGTAAGTGTGTGATGAAGTACCGTATTGGCCCAAATATAAGCTGCACCCGCATATAAGCCGCGCCTGTGAAATGCAAGAAAAAAAAAGATAATATCCGAATATAAGCCGCAACTTTTCTATGGTGACTTCTTTTGCGGGTTACAGGCCGAAAATCGTGGATCGTAAAATGTTACAATCACTAAAATCGCAAATCGATATTCAATTGCTACAATTCCGCAGGCACTCACACCCGTAAACGGCAAATGTAAACAAAAATCCTACGGGTTCCAAAAAGGACCCGCAAGTGGGTTAAATGTAGCACCGTTAATGCAAATAAAAAAATACTGCACTGTAAAATACGGGGAAAGTGATGAATGACATTAGAATTACGGTAATTGTGCAACAGTCTCAAGCACGCAAATCGGCAATCATTTTTTTTATGGTCGTGAATATAAGCCGCACTTGTAATTTCCAAGCTCGAAAAGCTGGAAAAATTGCGGCTTATTTTCGGGCCAATACGGTAAGTATGGATGAGACTTCCACACCACAGGTAGGGGTAGTAGAACCATGTGAACTCAAAGGGTGCCTCCTACCTGGAAGGCACTCTCTATGTTGCTGCCCCTCGAGAGAAAGTGTTTTGTCACATACTCCCTGTTATGGGAGAATTTCCAAAAGGATCACTATAGTTCACAATGATCACATATAGTGCTACCAATAGTGGACACTAGATATTAAAATAATGTAAAAACAATGACCTACCTATATTCAAATATCTATATATTTTTAACAGGGATAAATAGAACATACAATGTTGACCAGATCACCTTTCTCTAAAAAATATTTGCCCCTCAGTAGAATTCCCCTTAACTCCACAGAGCCTGGCTGGTAGCAGAGGAACCCTACTCTGTCGTGGGCCCAGGTACTTTTGGAGCAGCAGCTTCACCAGTGACTGGAGAATAACATAGGAGATGACGTTTAATATTACATGCCTCCCAAGTGGCCAGAGGGACAACAAATTCTTGAATAAAGTCACAGGGCCTCATTCTACCGGCCGTAGGAGATGCAGGGCCGCAAGGACCGGCCGCAAGCTATTTGCCTATTCTATTCCCTTCCGGCCGGGGACTCCAGCAGGCTTGCGGCCAGCGCCTTGTTATCCCTTGCGGCCGAACCCGCCGGAGGAAAGCCTTTGATCTTAAACGGCCGCAAGAGTTTCGGCCGCAAGAAAATCCCGGTTGCTATTCAAGTGCTGCAGGGAACCCTCTCTGCAAGGCTAAAACCGAGCCGCGGCTTACTTGCAGGAAAAAGGTCCCGCAGGCACACAATTAAGCACATAATAAAGCCATCCTGCACTCTGAGGAGACGATAAAGTGATTGTAGGTGTTAGCATTCATAGCACAACATTCCCTTACACTCAAATCCGTAAATAATTTTTATTTTCATTTATGTCAAATATCCATGGAAAAAGTCCCGAGGGCTTGGAGCACCTCAGACCCGCCCACGCTGCGGCCGGAAAATAAACAGTTAATGAAATCTCGGATTTGGGCTGATGTGCAAGCTTGAGAGGGGGTTGCTATTAATCCTCATGTCCCCCATTATGATCCCTAGCATTTACAGGGCTTTACAGTGAAGTCTTGAATTTATATTTGCTTTTAAAGATTTCTGAGCTTACGGCCGGTTGCAAGATATGCGGCCGGCCGTAAGGGGATATCCTTGCGGCGCCGTCTATTTGAATTGCAAGGTAACGGGAGCCCCGCAAGGAATCGCAGCTTTGCGGCTGATTTATGGCCGATAATAGAATGAGGCCCACAAGATTTACTAGTATTAGAAAAACACCTTAAAGGGAAATAGGGCACAGTTCTCTGTTTCCATGAAGTTAAAATAATGGTTTAAAGCATTACCTAAATTGTGTTTTGCAAGAAAAAATATTAAGTGAAACCTGTTTAAATGCCATTGAATCTAACAGGAAATGCACAGGGCATATGAACGTCTGTAGATTTCATCAGCAGACATGAGTCATACATTAGTATTACATTTCACTTGCTAGCAGGGCAAGCCCTCCGATCAGTTAAACATTTGAATAGCTTTTTTTTCTGCTTTGATAGCAGTATTTGAACATAGATTAAACAAAGTAGTAAATTATCAAATATCCTCTTTTAGATGCAACAAAATAAAAAAAAATGTCCTGATTTTTAGAGATGCAAATACTTAATATGTGCATATTGCTTTATATATACATATATATTACAGCACAGACACTCTCCTGAACTTGCTTCTTCTCCCAAAATCCTTGAGGAAAAAACAAGATTTTGAGAATAAACTCACCAAGGATTTATCCATAAATGCGATTTCTTTAAAAAGGAATTTTTGGAAAGAGGTATGATTTCCTGTCACTTCTATTTCTATATTTTATGTTTTGTATTTAAAAATATATATAGTATATTTGAATTATTATTTAGAGAAGTTATTTTAGAGGATCTGAGGGTGACTTCAGCGGAAAAGTTCCAAGGGTATGTGGTATTTTGGTATGATATAATTTTTTTTTCTGTTGAATATATATTGAAATAGGTGTATTGCTTGTTGTTGATAAAGTTCTATGTTTTTCATGGTCATATAGAGCTGCATTGGTACCGATAATGAGCCCTATTCTATTAGAAGCTCAGCATAATTTTGGATGCAGATGTTTTTTTCTCTAAACAATTAGATGTATTCTATTGATTCCAGCTTGCAATTTACCTCCTTAAGCCCAAATACATAAACCGTGCCTTTTTAAGCAGGATTTCAGAAGCGTGATCATATGATCTGACAATATTTAAGCAAGCCCGTAATTTCATTCTTAGTTACAGCCAATAGTAAATGAGACCGTCATCATGATGTCAGTGAAACATGGAAGTTAGACGTAACTAATTAGTGCCAATAAGTAATATGAGCCAATCGGGCTTGCAATCTATAAAATGCATTAGTCCATGTGTTTTAGTCCATGTGGGTTTCATGATATATTTTAAACCCAGAAATAACAGTTAAAAATAATATTTATATATATTTTTTGACAAAAACTTGATACTTTTTTCAGTTATGGGTTAGACTTTATTTGCAAGCTAGACCTACGCGTCTAATAGAATATATAAATTTTTAATTATTTAGAGCTCTTAATATTCGAGCTGTGCTAAAACCAATGGAGTTCTAATGCCAAATTTGAGTATATGGATGGCTGTAGTGATTGTGGGCGGGTAACTCTTAATCGGATTGAGAGTAGCTAATAGAATATGTGGCAATATAAGGTTGATTTTAAGTGTGTATAAATTACGAATTGGGCAATAGGATAGGGCCCAATATCAGTTCTGTCACTTTACTCTAAGGTTTAGTCAAATCTTTAAACTAGGATATCTCTAGGATATCACTCAATAACTTAGTAAGAATGTTATAATGGTAAAAGGGAATGTTCAAAGGATATATATGCTTTTTCTGAATAGTATAAGTAATATATTCCATATAGAGGTAAGAGGCCCATTATCTGTCAAAGTATATATTTTTAATATTAATAATGTAATATTCTGAAGTGTTAGCTGTTACCTAAAATGTATTTACAATATTATAAAGGGAATTTGTCATTTTTAACTTGTTAGCCTGTTCGGACAATAATGATCCCACCTTCATCAGCTCTCTGTTTCCACCATACAGACTGTGCAACTGGTGGGCAACAGGCGATCAGGGTCCTCGTTTGGCCCTTAACCAATTCCCATGTAGCCCCAGCCTGTTCTCTGAGTGAGAGAGTATGCCCCTCTTCAGCAATATACGATCCATTATAGCTCTCTAAAACTAGAAAATAGTACCCAACTGTATTTTTCAATACCTCATTATCTATATTCCTATTACCAACGAATTCCAGTCCTACATTGATTTTACAATTTTTTATGGGTAAAATAAAAAGGGCTAAAATTCACTCTGAGACCTTTTAAAGAATTTAGGGGCCGCCCATGTGGCCATACAAGTGAATCACAATGCTTGTTGCTGCTTTATATCTATAAGAAATGTGCATTTTGTAGTAGGAAAGTACAGATGCCCTCTGGTGTACAGTGAGAAGACCGCCTGCAGTGGATGTTTTTCACCAGTGTTTCCCTTTAATTGGGAGGTTTAAACACCTTTCCAGGCAGCATAACCTTAGGTGTCCAGTATGATATATTGTAATACTTTCACAAGTTATATATGTAATGCCCAATAAGCAATTGGGAGTCATGACATGCATTACCTCCCAACGCTCCCTCTTTTGTTAGGACAGTTTTAGGTAAAATCCCTTTATATGTTAGAAAATGTATACCTCAAATAAGCTTCATGATATGTCTTGGAATAATTTTACCTTGGAAATCATAGGCGGGTTCATCCATAAAAACATCAATATCTAAATCCTTATGCACTCCTACAGTTAACAGAATACTGTAAACAGGGGTAGTCAAACTCAGTTACCTTTTGTTTGGATTTATGCTGCTTCATCACATTTACTTTTAATCATTTCTAAAGCTTTTAAACCTATACATATGCTTTCAGTTAAACAGAGCCCCTTTCCTGAGTCTCCCACAATATGTGCTCTGTTGAATGCAATTATATTAAAATATTTGTGTTTCAAATAAAAATATGGTTTCCAGACCACCATTTCATTTTGATAAATACATTTGCACTTCATAAAATGTTGTGAAAAATAACCAATTACTGCTCCTGTAAATCTATTATAATCATTATTCTAAAATAGAATATATAACAGGAAGTATATTTATATTTAAAAAAAATAAAATAAACCTTGACATATTAACAGTTATATTCAATTATATGCTTCCCTGTACACCTCAGCTATTTTTTTATAAGACTGCACACTACATTTGTTTTTGAAGCATATGCACCTAAGGGTGCTAGAAAACAGGTAGAGATGTCAAGTATTTATACATATACCTCATAAAATAATATAGGTATAAATATATGCTCCAAAAGTTCTCCAGAACTTCACCTTATAGTACATTTAGTCCCTTATCGTTCTTGTCACTTAGATGGGAACCTTGGAAATTACAAGATGATGGCTATCTATCTACTTTCCTTATCTGTCCTTCAAGTATGAAATCACCTTAGATGTTGATAGAGGTGGTCTTATAAGAAAACAATGCCCAGATGCCCAGCAATCACAACTCTCCTTAAAGGACCATGGCAGTATCTTCACAACTAGCAAAGGAAAAAGGCAAGGTGAGGAAAGGATGCAAGAAACAGATCTGTAAATATCCCTCAGACTTTCTAGTATGCTCTTATCCTCACAGGGCACATAGTTCTAATATGAGAGGGAACATGTGATCTGTTTACTTTTTCAGAAGAAAAACTGAGGGAACTTGGATCTATTATTGAACAAAACAAAATACATGTAGTTTCAGTGCTTCTGCCCCCCCCCTCCAGTTATTATTATTTTGAAAAGGAAATTCATTAAAGTTATGTTCCTTGTATTATAAATTATATTTCACTTTGGTAATATGAGCACTCTGAAATATGTAAGATCTTTTTCTATTTTCTGTATTGGTTACTTAATTATCACACATGAGTACCTACACATACTGTATAAATAGGAGCTATAAATACCCCCATATTTTGGTGAAGAATGCTTGTATCAAACATTTTTTGTACCGTACTAGCTGTCCCACAAACTGCATCTGTTGTTCTCACTTATGTACAGGGATACGCCGCTTTGCGCTACCCCGTTGAGTGATGAATCGCGATAACGCAGTTTACCCTAAATCTTGCAATAGCTCTTTAAATCGCGTCACAGGCATTTAAATCCCCGCTTATCACACTTTTTTTTCCGCTATATCGCTGGTCAGTGCTATGGCATTAAAATGCCCCGTTTATCGCGTTTTTTGTATAGCGCTCCGTACAGCGCTCCTGCACGCTAAACGGGGTATTCCTGTAATTGTACTCCATATTTCCATTACCAAACAATTGAAATTTATATTAAAATACTCTTTATAAATTTAAAGTGCAACTTAAAGTTCAAATGATGGGAACAAATGCTGTACACCAAACCTGTTTTGTTTCTGCAAGAGGACAGTTTGTCTTAGGTGTGGCAAGACGCTTGCAAAAAATAATTGCACAACATTCTTCACACTATTAGTCCATCCCCTCATATTTCACATAGATATATATTTTCTATGTCGGCATTACAGAACTACACATCTTAACACGTGCTCTTCAAGAGAGCAGGGTCCCCATCTATTTGTGTCAATCATGATTGTCGTATGTACTGTCTGTATCACCTGTGCTTAGCACTACAGAGTATGTTGGCCTCCTATAAATAAATTATACAGCCTCACTGCAGGTTCATAACCGCATATGGGCTATTTATATATGGGCCTCTATATCAGAGTCTAGTGCATGTCTTAATTCCTCTGGAATTACACAATTACCGTATTGGTCCGAATATAAGCCGCACCTTTTTTCCGATTTTTTAGTTTGCGAGTTACGGGTGCGGCTTACATTCGCGACCGTAAAAAAATGACTGCGGATTTGCGAGCTTGCGAGTAACGTGTGCGGCTTATATTCGCGAATGTAAAATTACAGCCGATTTGCATACTTGAGACTGCTTTATAGTAATTGAATAGCGGTTCGCGAACGTAAAATTACTGCCGATTTGCGAGTTAAGGGTGCCGATTTGCGTGCTTGACACTGCGGTATTGTAGCAATTGAATAGCGATTTACGGTTTTAGTAAATCTAACATCCTGTAAGGCCTGTAACCTGCAAAATAAGTTACAGTACTAATTAGCCTGTTTCTTGCAATGGCTGATCACTTGGAGAGAGTCTTTTTCTCTCCAATTTTAAGGGTGTGGCTTATATTTGAGTACTATCTTTTTTCTATTTTTTTCCCTTGAATTTTACAGGTGCGGCTTATATGCAGTAACACATTTGAAAAAAAAGATCCAATTTTTCTGTAGCACAACACCAAACTTAATTTGTTGCTACATTCATGATATTGCTCTAAAAAATAAGGCTTGTTTTGGATGTGTAGGTTCAGAAAATGCTTACTTTACAAGTCTGCTATAATGTTATGAGATGGTTTAGACCTAACAAAGAAGGAGTGTGATTTCCTATTAGGTCCCCATCGCCTTTGCATTTCACTATTCAGGTACCTGTCTGAGATAGCTAGTCTCCATTTCAATGCATTGGTTTTTGACATGTCTTACTAATTATCCTTTTCTGACTACTTAGCAGGGAAATGTTACAGTGAACCCTATTCTGGAGTTTGATCATGCAATAGAAAACATAAGAAAACTTAATTAATATTTAAAAAAAAAAATTTTATCTTTTGTGTTCTAAACCAAAACAAAAAAAATCTGTCTACTGGCTATATCTATCTGTAACTCTTTATAACATAATAGGGTAACTCTTTATAACATAATCGTAAAGACTGATTGCAACACTAATGAATCATATAATCAACATATTGCTATGTTCAATACTTCATTCAATCAGCCCTGTGCAGGGTAGCGTTGTGCGGGGTATTACTGTAGTTTGAGAAGTGTCATGAAATGGACTTGACGGTAGAACTACGGTAGAACTAATCTACTACTATCCATATTGCAGTCATTCATCAGTATGGAGGGAAGTCAATAACAACGTCCATAGAAAGAATATGGATCATCTTACTTGTTGAGCATTTAAGTGCTTAGCAGAGTCCAGAAATCGTCTATTTTTCTGGTTAGTGAAAATCAGAATTGGTGTTGAAGCTCCTTCCAGCAAAAGTCTCCATTCTTCCAAGGCTAACTTGATTGCCAATAATTCTCGGTTACCGATATCATAATTACTTTCTGCAGACGTTGATTTTGTAGACACAAGGGCACATGATTGGAGTGGGCTACAAAAGGTTATTCTTTGTGACAATATTGCTCCCGCACTATCTTCAGAGGCATCAACTTCCAACACAAATGGCTTGGTGGGGTCAGGATGTATCAGGATTGTTGCAGAGGTAAACACTGATTTTAGTTTGCAGAAGGCTTTTCGAGATTCTGGCCCCCAAAATCACAGATTACCAGCTTTACGTATAAGACCAGTGATGAGTAATATTTGGGAATTAACATATAAAATGCCTGTAGCAGTTCACAAAACCAATGAATCTCTGTGTGCTCCTGAGATCGGTTGGAAAAAGACACTCTGACGCTGCTGCTATTTTAGCTGGATCCATTTTGATTGCACTAGATGACAGGCTATAACCCAGGAAGGGTACTGTGGATACTTTAAAACCCTATTTCTCCAGTTGTGACAGTAGGCTGTTCTCTCGTAAACATTGCTATACCTTACTAACATGCAGTGCTGGGGTGTCTAGATCTGGTGAGAAAATGGATATGTCATCCAAATAGACAATCAAAGAGGAGTATATCCAATCACAAAAAATGTAATTACGAAAACGTTGAAACACAGCTGGAGCACTGCGTGGACAGAAACGTATTATGGTATATTCATAAAGTCTGTCTCGGGTACTGAATGTAGTTTTCCACTCGTCTCCTTCCCTTATAGGTATTATGTTTCCAGTTTGTCCTAGGTTGTGATCATGGATGTGAACAAATAGTTCAGAAATCAGTGGAAGGGGATCGCAATCCTTCACCGTGATCTTCTTCAAATCCAGATAGTCAATACACAATCTAAGGCCACCATCCTTTTTGTTAAAAAAGGAGAAGCCAGCACATGCTGCAACAATGACTTAAATCCATTGGCTAGGTTCTACTCTATGTACTCTGACATGGCTTTGTACTCAGCCTCTGACAATTCAAAGATTCTACCTCTGGATGGCATAGCTCCAGGAAGTAAATTAATAGAGCAATCATATGGACAATCATATGGCGGCATGATTACATTTTTTTCCCTTTGCTGAATACATCTGAAAAACCATGGTACTGTGGTGGTAAATTCGGATTGACTTGAGAATTTGCAGCTGATCTTCCAGAATGTACTTTAGAAACAGCCTTGGTTATGCAAGTCTCTACACACGTCGGGCTCCAAGCTGATATCTGTTTTTCAAGTCAATTTATTTGGAGATTATTCTTAAGGAGCCAAGGATACCCCAAAATTTTTGTAACGGTGGTACAAGACAGAATATTCAATGAATGCGTTATTGGTAGAAGAAGCCCAATGTTAGTCTCAAGTTCAACCTCTCCAGAGCCCAAATGAGATTTGTCAATGGATTGAAGTGTCAAGACTTGTCATTTGGTAGAATTGACTCCAAATTGTTTTGGGCAAATAATCCAAGAAATTTCCTGCAGAGCCAGAATCAACAAGAATTTGACTCTCTACTAGATGTGACCTTTTCCTGGACAAGTAGGACAGGTTGTGAGGAAATGTCCACAATAAAGATATAGGCCTTCAGCATTTCTTCTACTTCGATCTACCTCAGAGAGGAGAGATGAGTGGAGCCAATTTGCAAAGGTTTCTCAGCTTGTAAGGAGGTTGTAGCAGAAGGGTTTTGAAGCAGGGGTGCCAATTTGAAGATTGAGGCTTTGAACCAAGAAGCTTTCTCTTCATCGCTTTTGCTCAGATGTAGGTCTATTCGGGTAATCAAGAAGATCAAACTTTCCAGGGAGTCTTGTATATCATGATGAGTGAATTCCTCTATCCACTAGGAAAGTTTCAGTGTGCAGACTGCCAATAAAGCCTCAATATTTCTGCCAGACCCATTAGCCAGGGTACAAAATTAATTGATATACTGTTGAAAAGTGTGCCTCTTCTGGAGATGTAACAATGCATTAGCAGAGGCAGAGTTACCGCCATGGATATCTTCTTAAATTTAGACAAAAATATTTAGGAGTCATTAACAATAAGTGAATTCCTCTTCCAGTGTGGTGTTGACCAGGCCAAAGCTTTATTTGTAAGAAAAGATTTTACATACAGTTGTGCTCAAACGTTTGCATACCCTGGCACAAATTGTGAAATTTTGGCAATTATTTTGAATATATTAATGATCATGCAAAAAAATGTCTTTTATTGAAGGATAGTGATCATATAAAGCCATTTATTATCACATAATTGTTGTCTCCTTGTTAAATCATAATGGTTACAGAAATGACCAAAATAGCTCTGATAGTTCTTAATAATGTGTATTGCCCCCTTTAGCATCATCAACAGTGTGCAGTATTTTGTAATAGTTGTCTATGAGGCTCCTAATTCTTGCAGGTGGTATAGCTGAACATTCATCTATGCCTCCAGGTTATGCAAAGTGTTTGGTCGTCTTGCATGAACCGCACGTTTGATAGCTCCCCAGAGTGGCTCGATGATATTAAGGTCAGAAGACTGTAATGGCCACTCCAGAACCTTCACCTTTTCTGCTGTAACCATTGGAGGGTTAACTTGGCTTCAATAAAAAACATTTTTTGCATGATCAGTCATATTTTCAAAATAAATTAAAACATTTCACAATTTCTGCCACTGTATGCAAACTTTTGATCACAACTGTATGCCATACTTGTGTGATGGGAGGTGGAAAGTGCAGGCTTGGTGGAACATTGTTTAATGAAACCTTGGCAGACAGTTGGATCACCAGAGCAGCATTGTGGAGCAGGTAGGTCGGGGCTGTGAGATGCTATGGGAGGATTTATAGGCAACTGTGATGCTGTCACTTACACTAGAACTGGATCAGGTGGATGGGGAGAAGACTCCAATGGAACAATTTGACCAAGCTTAGAGTACAGATTAGATAAGCAGATTATGGGGGTGTCTAGTTTATGACCAAGACAACACAAACAGGACTCCTACAAGCATTGTGTTTCTTCCATCTGAAGCAGTTAGGCCTTAAAGCCCCCAGGAGAGATCCTTGCGAAGACAGGTGCTTGGCTACACCACCCAGGTCCAATATTTGCCTGTTTTAATGTCAGACCTAATCCGAAGTAACCAGTTCTAGCACAAAGGCAAAGAATGGTCAATCAAGCCAAAGATTAGGGGCCAGCAGAAATCCATCGAAGTCAGTAACAATCCAGGTGAGCAGCAACAGATCAGTCCAATAAGGTACAGGAATGGAGAAGGAGCTGTAGCCAAACAGGAAAAATACACAGGAGCAACCAGAAGTACTCCCAGTCACAGGGCCTATGACAGACACTTAGAGCAGGGCTGGAAAAGTAATAAATAGTCCCAGATGAGGTGTAATTGGCTGGTAGAAAGATGGGGGCTTAACAGCAACTAATCAGGAGAGACAGCATCAAAAGCTAGGAGATATACTTTTGACTGATCCACCTCTAGAACACATGCCTGTAGCTGATGTGGCACAAGGCTGTTGTACATGGTTGTACAAATTTGCCAAATATCAGCACAACTGGTTAAAGTATAATATTACACAACAGTACATACTTATCAAAAAAAAATAATTAGTCATAGTACAGGTGGGTTAAAGTAGGAAAGTAAGAAGAAAATGTGTTGCTGATTTGGTGCAATGAGCAAAAGTTTGTGTGATGATCATGTATATAAAAAACACAACAGGATAAAGACAGAAGCAAGTTGTACCAATATATTAGGTATATTTGTTAGTAGGTGTTAACTGATCAGGTGCAACTGATTTGTATAACTCAATAAAGAAAGAAAAATGAGCGTTGGTTAGGTAAGGGAATACAATACGTTTTTGCCAGGACAAATTAAGAGGGCTTCTTCTAGAGGGAGATGATTGGTGTGAGAAGGAGAGAGAAGGGGTAAGCAGAGAGGGAAGAGATGTGTTCATAGAAGATATAGGGAGGCATTTAACTGGGGGAGGAGGAGTATCAGTTAAATATTTGATATATCAGCCATTCCTAGTTTCACATACTGATACACAAATAAAGCCACCAAACATTATTTCCCAGAATAAAGAGTAAACTATGTCTATCTTTGATAACGAAATGCTTACCTAACAATTTCCCATTTAGTCTAAACTCTTAAGACATTAGCCCACACGTCATGCTTTATAATATTGTCCCATTAAACTTTCTTTGCATTATGACTTTCCTTGTATAGACTAACAGCCCAATTTAATTGCCCCAGCGTGAAAAGCCTTCGCCTATAAAGGAGCCCTCAAGACTTACAGCTATTAAATTAGCCTCTTAAAGCTATCCACAAACGACCTGCGGGTTACAGGAGGAAAAACCCTACGGGATGTCGAAATCTGAACTCGGTTGCTGCAAAACATTTGATCTGTCAAGCCTGTAACTTGTTACATTCGAAAATCGCTATTAAATTGCTACACATTCCCAAAGACGCCCTGGCATTCAAGCCCGAAACCCACAAATGGAGGCAAAAATATTACGGCCTCCAAATAGGACCCACAAAGGGTTTACAGACAATTTCTCAACACTGTAAAAGACAATATAAACACACCAGTGGGCTTTAAAATATGGGGAACGCATGGAAAGACATTACAATTACTTACACAGTAATCCCACAATAAAAATAAGCATTTAAAAAATATTTTATTTCATCATATGTTGGAATGGTCATGCATATGACAATATGAAAAGCCATGCTGCAACATGCATAAAGCAATTGAATACACACTACCTAATTAAATTGCAACACAAAAACATGAAACTGATGCCATATTATCTCTTCCTCACTCACAGCGGCTCTAATGTGTACCCTGGAACATATATATGATTGCATATACATCTCGCTCATCACATCTACATTGGGAAAATCAATAGTGGCCAAATTACACCACCACATCACATAGATCAAGTGCTAGTGGAACATTTTATTATTTGTTGTTCAGTCCTTCAGTTTTGTCCGACTCTCTGTGACCCTATGGACTGCAGCTACATTTAGCTAGGTCTCTCCCTGTGCTGTTCCAAAAGGTTTGCATGCCAAAGATACTGGAGTGGGTTGCCAGTTCCTTCTCTAGTGGACTGTGATTTGTCTGACCTCTCTGCTATCACCTGCCTACCTGCACTGGCCCTATATGGTATAGCTAACAGCTTCATTGAAGTACACAAGCCTCTTCACTGCCACCAGGCAGCAAGCCAGAAGGGGAACCGGGGAAAACACACCACACTAATCAGGAAGGGCTGCAAACACACATGGAGGCTGTGCAAAGGCATGTGAAGCAACAGCCAACTCACCTCCATCTTGGCTACGCACATCCTAAAAAGTCCCATGCCATTGCTGGTGGCCATGTGCCACGATGTATACCTATTTTCATTGGCTGACCTCCCATTAAGTGTTTTGCTATTAATCAATTCACAATATCACCTGTCATATTCCAATCAGAATTTCAGGGGAATGCTGCTACTCCACACTATCACAGATTGGACCTGTCATGTGTATTAACCCTTTATTATCATATATGATATATATCATATTATGATATCTTCTTATTATTATATGTATTAATCTATTGAATAGTAAATAGGGCTCATAGGTTTACAGATATAGGAATGTAACACAAATGGGATGTATGTGGATGTCCCATAACCACAACCATTGAAAACACACTGACACACACTGGGCGGATACTGGAAGGGCAAGAGGCTGTGGGCAATCAAAGGACACCTAAAGGGTTACCTGTTAGACAACATCATACAGATAAAGCATAGCATCTACTAGGGTCACATGTGGTCAGGACACCACAGTAACCATAATCGGATGTGACATAGGAACATCATAAAACACTCCTTTTCATAGAAATAACCATTAATGTGCATACAGCAACCATATGGTCTCCATCTGCTAGATTAAAAATATGCTAGAAATCATGGATCATGTGATCACACATTGTGTTTTTATACATTACTGCTGATTCCCAAATAGATGATAGGAATCTGGAAAACATAAAGAGGTGTTAGAACAACCATAAGCTGTTATTATAGTACATTGTTTTTGCTCTGGACACAATAAACCCATTAAAATGAACGTAATTTGCGAGCAATGATAACCATATTGATTCTGTCCTGTTCAATCAGCGTTGAGGATGTGTAATACAACAAGGCATACTTCACAATCTTTCATCAGGTCATCAATAGTTGTGCCATGCTATCACATTCCACTGGTATATGGGTGGTACCAAGGCCAGACAGATTACACTGTTCACATTACCCCTAAACACATGATCCTGATGTAAAACCAAGGAAATTATCCATTTTGTTTGGATGACATTAAATAAATTCATCAGCTTTCATAATGTTAACGGGATGACATGCAACAAAAACACATGTATAGCTACTGGTTTGTACTAGCAGATCCTAATGGGCCGTGCGATTCTAAAGACGGGACACTATTCATTATAATTGAAGCTCACACCAGTCATGTTCATTAGTCAAGAGATATGTAGTCATAAATTGCATTTCAGATCCATCCGCAGTGGTGAATGACACTGATCAAATGGCTGTTGGGAACTGGGTTGAGTGTTCACTCACATGATGGTATTGTACTGCTCGAAGATAAAGAACATGACTTCATGGTCCTGAGATTTGGCTATTAACACCTACAGAGACAAGAACAAGATATCAATCATAACAATATTCTGATTAACTACATCACCTTATCTCCATTGAACATCAATTGTTGAAATGTTAAACATAACCAGACATGTACACACTCTGTAGCCAGCCAATAGTGTGTCAACATCTATACCAATCAGTATTCAGTGAGGAGTGATCAAGAGGAGGACTTCCTGGATGGTCCTAAGTCCTCCTCTTCTGCAGCACTGGGCCCTCACCTTCCGTGCTCGCGCCCCGTCTCACTCTTCCACGTCTTGGTGGTGTAGGAGCGTGGGTAACTGGGGATCAGGTTGAGATGGTGGTGAGGTCTGAGATGAGTTGTGCAATCGAGGGCTGGAAAGATATGAGCTGGTGTTCGGCAAATTTGATGAGTTGCTGTCTGTCCCGATTTGCCCGTTCCTCATATCTCTCCGTTTTTCAGTTGTGCCTCCTCACTTCAGAATTGAGTGATCTTGTGCTCACCATCGCTGTACTTTGCCACAGCCTCTTGCCCTCCCAACTGTGCCTGGGGTTCCTGGCCTCCCTGTCCTCTCCCTGGAGCTGGACCCTCATCCCCATTATATCCCCCACCCCCCCCGGGATCAGGCCCCTACACCTTGTGTGCCCAGATCTTGAGGCACATCCCTCCCCCCCTGCTACTCTCTTCCACCTGACCTCCCTGATCTGGTTCTCCCTCTCTCCATACCTAGCTCTCCTCCTCTCCTCTCTCTCCTCAGTTTCGTACTCTCCTCCTATGATTTAGGAAATTAAAATAAGGATAAATAAATATAATGTATACGTGGATGTGGATGTGGTTAAACAAGAATGTGAGTATTATGTGTAGTATAGTAATTGTATCGGGGGTGGGGGTAGGTGGGGTTATGGGGGGGGGTGTAGATGTGCTGGGACCTAGCGCTATGTATAGCTATGTGTACGTATTAATCTATGTGTGTGAATTATGTGATATCAATTTTAGGGGTTAATATATATTAGAGGTCAAAATATCAAAAAACTTACAAAGCTCCTTCTCTCTCTCTCCAATGCTCACAAACACACCAACGCCTAGACCTGTGGGTTCACTTACTCAGCTACAGCACAGTAAATGATTTACGTTTTTTGCGCCCTTTAAAACCCATTCCTACGCCATAAATTGCGGTTCCCTGCTCTCTATTGGCTGTTAGGCCTGCGTCAAACTACGTGATTACCCAGCTTGCACGCGTGGGAAGGCTTTTACAGGCTTGCGTCTCCGGCCCCTGGTTGAATGTAATAGCTCTGTAATGCAGCAGATTTTCAAGCCTGCAGACTTTGCAGGAGTGCCGTTGCCTATACGGGCTTGGAATTTAATCGGGCTGTAAATATATAGCCATGTAGCAGATAAAATACCAGTTTCCACTCTTGCCAGACTAGCTGTACCAGTTGCAGGGGCGTAGGAAATGGGGGGGGGGGGGGTAGGGTGGACAACTCCCCCCCCCCCCAGAATATAGGCAGCTCCTGTGTCTCTATATGTGCCTCCTGTGCCTTTAACTGTGAAATTATAGCTCTCACGAGATCTCTAACATCCACCAGCTCTGTGATGTCATCATGGAGGAGTGGAAGAGGACTCCAGTGGCACCTATGAAGCTCTGGTGAACTACATGCCCATGAGGGTAAGGCAGTGCTTAAAAATAATGGTGGACACACAAAATATTGACACTTTGGGCCCATTTTAGACATTTCCACTTAGTGGTGTACTCACTTTTGTTGCCAACGGTTTGGACATTAATGGCTGTGTGTTGAGTTATTTTGAGGGGACAGCAAATTTACACTGTTATACAGGCTCTACACTTACTACTTTACATTGTAGCAGAGTGTCATTTCCTCTGTGTTGTCACATGAAAAGATATAAAAAGAGGAGGGGAAGGAGGCTCGCAATGAGCACCGAAGGCCTTTCAAAGTCCATAAGTTCAGAAGCCGTTGGAAGACCGACAAAAGATGCAAATTAATTTGAAAATTCACTTACAACCTCACACACAGCAGGCAGGGAACCTGTGAGGTTGCAACCTAATTTGCTATTTAATTGCCGTTTTTGGGAGTTCTCAGAACCTTTAGGTAAGGAAAAAAATGGCGGCAGTGAAACCGTAATTTTTTTTCAAGTGCGTAAATCGGAAACACATTTTGGGCTTGGGGAAAATCATTAATTTCCCAAGCCCGTAAATGGTTTTACACCCGTAAATGCAAACAGGAGCACAGAGAAGGGAGAAGGGGAATAAAGACACAGGGAAGGGAGAGGGGTAGATGGTGGAAAGAGACACAGAGGAGGGAGTGGGGGAGAAAGAGACACAAGGGTGGGGGGGGAGACACAGGGGAGGGAGATAAGGAGAAAAAACAAACACAGGGGAGGGGGCAAAGACACACAGGAGGGAACGAGGGTGAAACAGACACAGGGGAGGGAGAGGGGGGAAAAGAGACACAGGGGTGAGAGAGTGGTGAGAGGCTTGCAATAAGCTCATTGCGAGGCTCGAAAGTTGCTGGTCAACGCCTGCATTGCGAGGCCAGCGATGAGCGCAAAGTCTCTCAATGGGCCTCATTCAATTGCTACCTTTTAGAGATCCGGGCTCGCAAATTGAGGTCGCAAGCTACGTTCCTATTCAATTGCCTTTTGTGTATGTGCTCCGATCGAGTTACGCGCTGCAAGCTACGATTCCTAGCGATTTGTTCAATCGCAGCTTACTTCCCTCAAAACCTTTGATCTTTCACGGCCGCAAGAGTTGCAGCCGCAAAAAAAAAACAATTCCCATAGGTTACTTGGCCCAAGGAGGTGTCGCAAAGGGCTTACTTACAAATCGTAGCACTTTAAAAGCAAATAAAAAAGCCATCCTGTACTTGTATTAAAAGTGAAAGTGATGTTTAGTCTTAGAATTAATAGTACAACATTCTCAAGCTCGCAAATCAGCAAAAATAAATACTTTATTTTATGTTAAATTTTCGTCATTCAAGCCCGTAGGACTTTGGACGGAAATTAAACATGAAATAAAGTATTTGATTTTGGCGATGTGCGAGCTTGAGAATGTTGTGATTTTAATTCTAATGTCACCTATGTGTTCCCCATCATTTACAGTGCTGTCTTTAATTTATATATGGATTTGCAGGCTTAAAACACAAGTTACGGGCTTGCCTCCACGAACATGTTCAAGCATGCAAATGCTTACTGCCAACAGCATGGTTTGCGATTATAGGGAATGGAGACTAACTTGCGGGCCCGGCCAATTGAATAGCAGAGTAAATGTAGAGCAACGCGAGGACGTAACTCGATCATAGGAAATCGTCTATTTGCGATCGAGTTACGGCCCCTAATTGAATGAGGCCCAATGTGTGGCAAAAAGCTTTGCCAGGCTTCAAATTTTATTGCCATCATTTTTGACGGGCAACTCTCTAGTATATATATATATATATATATATATATATATATCTATGTATATATATATATATGTATATTTATATATATATATATATATTTATTTATATATACAGTATGTATATACTGCATATGTTTAAATATATATATTTAATTAAATATATTTAAAAAAAATAATAATATATATATATATATATATATATATATGTACATACTCTCTCTCTCTATAATTATATATATATATATATATATATATATATATATAAAAATATATATTTAAATATTTAAATATATATATATATACTAGCGAAATGCCCGTCAAAAAATTACGGTCATAAAATTGTAAGGCAGGTAATGCTGTTTGCCACACAATGTAAGGCTTTTGGTCCTCTGAGTACCTCATTGCGAGCCTCCCCCTCGTGTACTTTTGGTCGTCTGAGCACCTTTGGCGCTCATTGCAAGCCCTGCGCTGAGCGCCCTCTCCCCTGTTCTTTTATATTATATATATATATATTTGTTAATAATAATTAATTAATCAACTAAATAATAAATTAATATACTTTACCTATTTGTAATTAATATATGCAGCAATCAATATCCTGAAGAGCTAACAATCGGTTTTATGTTCCTGCAGCATACAATGTACATTTGCACTTTTCGTTTTTTTTGTCCGCCATTTTTTTGTCACTAATGCAATTTTTTTGTTGCTTAGGCGGTTTTCATGCAACCTCACTTCCAGTTGTCCAGTTTTAATTTTTTTTGTTGTTTTTGGATGTGCACGGTTTGGCCGTTAAGTTCGGATTTTCTTTTTTCCCTCGGCTCATATTTGTTTTTTTCTAAGTCCCGCTTTCCAGTCTTATGTGCCTAGCGGTGTTCTGCGTGGTTAGGGGTCATGTAGCCTCGTTTTCGTTTTTTCGCCCACCATTTTTGATGTCGCTTAGGCGATTTTCGAGTTTTTAAACTTTGCCAATTGTGTTTAAATTCCTGTTGCAAACTCACTCCCAGATGTCCTGGCAGTCCCCCGTGCTGTCTTTTAATAACAAAATAAAAAGTTTTTGTTTTTCTAAGTGCCGCGGGTCGTATATTTTCCCGCTTTCCTTTTTGCAAAGTGTTATGGGCCGTAATTTTTTCACGCAATTTTTTCAAACTGCTACGGGTCTCGCATTGTGAATCATGTAATTGAGATTTCTGTTGATGTGTAGTCCTATGGCGCTCATTTCCACCAGCGCAATGACCGCCTTTGCCGCTCATTGCCTAAGTCGTATGGGGTCGTAGGGATGAGCGCCTATGGCCTTTGTCTCCACCAGCGCAAGGAGCGCCTTTGGTACTCCTTGCCAGCAGCTGCGCGAGCCCGCAAGGGTTAGCAACAACCCGTATTGCTCACAACGATATATGTGATATATATATATATATATATATATATATATATTTTTTTTTTTAATAAATAAATATATATATATATTTAAATAAAAAATATATTTTTTTTGCCCTTGACCAGTTGTATATGTATATTTCTGTCAGTGTGGGATAAGCAGCTTAGGTTTGTTTATTTCCTCAGAACTTTCTTCATTCCATTCTGCAGAGCCAGAACACTTCAGTCATACAAAAGAGGTGCAGTTGTTTCATATTAAAGGGTCATGAAAGTATTTTTTTTTAGTTCAATAATAAGTATTTTTTCTTAGTACATAAGATGATACATGACACGATAAAGAAGACATTGAGTCCAATTCAATTGCAACCCTGCATCTCGCGGGATACAGGCTGTACGTTTGCGGCATGCTGTGGGCTACCGTCGTCTCCGATTCCGATGCTATTCTATTGAACAAGCCAGCAAGTTACGGGCCGAACGCTGAAGCTGTAAACCATGCACTTCTTCGTAGCAGTTCAGGGCGGGAACATGATCAATTAAGCAAGGCCATAACAACCCATTTCGAAAGAGCCAATAGAAAATGAGACCGCCATCATTACAATAGTAAAACAAGGAGGTTACATGTCAATCAATTAGGTTCAGGGGTCTAATATGCAATGGGACTCTCAGACCCTCAAAATACAAAAATATTAGAAATGAATGCCAATATGTATGCCTGATATGTATTAACTCATTGATTCCAAAGATCGATAGAACCTTGAAATGACGCATAAAAAATTAGATTTTTTATCGCCGATTTGCGAGCTTGAGACTGTTGTGCAATTAATTCTATTGTCTTTCATCGCTTTCTCCATCATTTACAGTGGAGTATTGATTTTTGTCTTCATTTACAGTGCTGTGGACAGGAGATTGTTTGTTTAGATGTGTTACTATTTGCTTTCTCTTAACTAGGGAATGTATTTTACCAATGTTCCTGGATGCTTTGTGTTCCATGAATACAGTTGTAAAACTAGAATGTCTTACAAGACGTATTAATGGTGTAGGATTCTGGGTGCGCGGCTCCACCAAAGGAAACAAGGAAGGGTCTCTGAGGAATAGCACTTACTATAGTCAGAAAGGCCTTTTTGAAACAAATTTTCTTTTAAAGCAAGTAGACTTGTACTGTTCAAGCTGGAATTCAGAAGAGGTATTGAATCAAGACATATTTTAGTTCAGCTTACAAAATGTTTGTTTATACAAAATAACAATGTGCATCATTTCATGCTATCACTAGGCCAAGTAATAGATTAAAACAAAAACTAACACTTTGCTACTAAACCATATGGTATGGCTGGGTAGCACCTTTAACACTGTGGGATTATGTGATATTACCCCTGAATATTCATGTAAGTCTCTTGTAAGCAGTAATAATTTGTAGTTATGTTGTGTTTATCCTGAAGAAGGGTATATCCATGACCTTAATTGGGATTTTGCTAAGGTTCCTCTGGATTGTGTTGTTGACAGACAGATTGTCTGGACAAATCTCACATAAATATTTTAGCATCATCAAAATTGGGGAAGTAGCATGTTCCGATTTATGTAATAATTCAAAGAATATCTGTTTAGATAATGTTTTTTATCAATAGGTTCGGAGCAGACTAATGAGAATTGAGTTCAGAAGAGAAGTCTTGCAGAATGTATAGGTTAAGTTTAGTCCTTTCACATGTAATTTGAGGCTGTTGATTGTAAATTCTGCAGATTTTTTCCTTACGCCAAAAATTAATTACTATGAGAATCACCGGTCTACTGGGTGGCATTTTCCTGGTTTAAGCAGTGTTGTTCTGCCTACCGTGTGTATAATCTCAACCACGTGCGTTGTTTCGAAAGTGTATAATTCTGTAATTTTCATAGATTCTGGTAATACTAGGATTTTTAGGTTAGTTCTTCTTGATCTTTTCTCATGGTCATCAATCGTAGCTAATTCTATGCTACCATTTTTTCTAGAGTGAGGATGCGATCTGGATGTGTAGATATTGTACATTTCATTTTAGTTTGTTTTTGAGCTACTTCTGAGAGTTTCATTTGTTGTTCATCAGATTTTAAGTTGGCTATGTCTTTTTAAATGTTATCTGAATTATTATGGGAATGAGCTTTTTCAATAATTTATATACATATGAATGTATGGAGGCCATTTGTTCACCCTCTGTTTCACTTGTTTCTTTATATGTTGAGTAGTGATTTCTACTTTCTTCTTTTCTTTGATATAGGAATGTTAGTAAGGAATTGTTCCGTATATAAAATGGAAGATCAATAAGAGTAATATCTTGTTTAAAGACTAAGGGCCTCATTCTATTAGCGGCCGTAAATCGGCCGTAAGGCTGCGATTCCTTGCGGGGGTTCAGTTAACTCGCGATTCTATTATACGGCCCCGCAAGGATCTCCTCTTACGGCCGGCCGCATATCTTGGAACCGGCCGTAATCTCAGAAATCCAAAAACTCAAAAATAAATTCAAGCCTGCACTGTACAGCTCTGTAAATGCTAGGGATCATATTGGGGGACATGAGGATTAAAAGTAACCCACTCTCAAGCTTGCACATCTGCCCAAACCCGAGTTCAAATTAACTGTTTATTTTCCGGCTGCGGCGTGGGTGTGTCTGAGGTGCTCCAAGCACTCTGGACTTTTTACATGGATATTTTACGGATATTAAAAATAAAATATTTTACGGATTTGAGTACAGGATAATTATGTGCTATTTATTCTAACACCTAAAATCCCTTTATAGTCTTCTCAAAGTGCAGGATGGTTTTATTTGAGCTATTTTATGTGCTTAATTGGTGCTAGCGAGACCTCTTTCCTGCAAGTAAGCTGCGGCTCGCTTTTAGCCTTGCAGAGAGGTTTCCCGGAGCAATTGAATTGCAAAACTCTTGCGGCCGTTTTAGATCAAAGGCGCGAGCGGCCGCAAGAGATAGCAAGGCACCGGCCGCAAGCCTGCCGGAATCCCCGGCCGTAAGGGAATAGAATAGCCGAATAGCTTGCGGCCGGTCCTTGCGGCCCCGCAACGGCTGCGGCCGCTAATAGAATGAGGCCCTAAATATTTAGTCCCATTTATTATATGCCAATATATAGTATTTGCCCAAATAAATCTGGGGAAGAAGGTGAAGAATGTCTTGTGAAATTAGAATCACTATGTTAAGTCTTATGCATGCTTTTTTATTAATTGTGGAGGGTTTTAAAATGGTTGGTGGTTCTTAGTACATTCTAACTAGCACATTTTGAAATTTGTATTTTCTTATTTTCTTTTCTTTGTTTTTTCCCATATCTATTTCTGTTTTTCTCTACTAATGTATATTTATCTGGAACATCTTATTTCAGTCTGTTATAAGAGTTTGTCTGTTTAGTATAGAAGGGACCAATCTGGGTCAGTGGGTTTTTAGCACTAACCCCGGCGACCCTCTAAAGTTGCTAGACTGTCTGAAATTTTCTGGTAGAGCAGTTTGTGGGTTCCAGCAATGCTGCTTGTGATTGTGTTTGTAGAAATTGCTCCTCCATCTTGTTTGTAGGTCAATGACTAGCTTTGGGGCCATTTATTGAATAGGGTAAATAGGGTAAATCGATTGTTTTACCTTAGAAACACTGAGGTCTATAATTTGCAGAAAAGATTGTGCTGTAATTACCAGGTAACACTTCTATTAGGTAGAGGTCCATTAGAGCTTATACAGAGCAAAATGGACAGTTCCATTTTATAAAAGAGACTGCTTAAAATAAATAAACTGTTTGTGGGATTTTTTGTGTTAGTGAGCTCTTTAAAGTGCCTGTCTCTCTCCACTTGTCCAATTCACCATGTGGTAAACCTTGGTCGATTTTGATTTTCAGTGCTTCTTCAAGTCCAAGGCCACCAAAAAAATAATTAGTGCTGTACAATGTAGTGGCTTTTTTGGCTCAGATGGTAAAGTATTTTATAGGTATTGTGTTCATGTCATCATACTGTGGGGAGATCTCTCTAGCCTTAAACTATGAAGACTAAGCAAACTAAACTTATTTTCTCTAGAAAAAAAAGATTTCTAAGAAGGAATTTGATTAACTTATATAAATATACGCAGAGTTAATATAAGGCTTTGTCAGGGGAACTTTTTGTTTTGAGAGGTTTTTAACTGACAAGAGGTCATCCCATGAACTTAGCAGAAAAACGATTCCATCTTAAGGAAAGAAAAGGTTCACAGTAAGGGTAGTCTGACTGTGAAACCAAAGGAGGTTGTGACAGCAAATTCAATAGATAACTTTAAAAAGTGGTTGGATATATATATTGAATAAAAAGTGCACACAATGTTATTTTGGCTAACTAGAGAAAAGGGGGTATTGATCCAGGGAGTAATCTGATTGTATTTGTGGCCAGGAAAGAATTTATTTTCCCATCATGAGACAATTTGCAATGTTTCAGTGTGGTTTTTTTTTTGTTTGCCTTTCCCTGGATCAATTAACAATTAAGAATCAACTATTAATTCACATATTAAAAGGATCAGAGGAGATCTAAAAAGGTGAGACTTAATGGACTAATAGTCTTTTTTCAATCTCTCGATTACTATGTTACTATGTTAGTATGCCTGCATCTGCTCAAGCTGATCGCTCACCCAGAAGCGCAATAATAAGTACTTACAGAGAACAGGAGAAATGCATACATATACATTTTATTTTTAAAAAGCATATACATTTATAACAAACAAAAAAAAAATCACATCTTGCTCCACCCACTGTTCTCAACACTTATCTGCTGAAGTCACTAATCAAACAAAACCCTCATCTTAGCAGTGATCCTGGACACTATTTTGACAGTATGTTGTTCTGTATGAACACATTTGTATGCAAGGTTTCCTGGACTGCTTGATTTGTTGTGCATTTAGAATGCTGTTTACTGTTACAAGCAAAGAGTGACCATTAGTCATATTAGTGGGATCACTAACTTCAGCAGACCTGAATTCACTTCACAATCTCTGCATTGTTAACAGTGGGTGGTGTGAGAAACTCTTCCTACATCACCTACAACTTTTTAATAGTAAAATATAAATAAATCTATTTACATAAGAAAATAAGGGCCAGCTCGCAATTGCATCCAAACTGACCTTTTGGCTACAGGTCGCATTTTTTCTAAACATTTAGATGTATTCAGTTGTATCTAACCCTTAATTACAGGCTCACAGCCTGCACACGCAAACCATGAACTCGTAAGTAAGATTTCAGGGGACATGATCATGTGATCTGGCAATAATTAATCAAGCCCCTAAGTAACTTTTTAGACCTGCAATTGTAGACTAAGCATTAATACAGCATTAATACACGCAAATAAGTAGTTTGTCGATCGGATTACACTCAAGCAATATTGAAATACATTAAAGCATCTGTTTCCTGAAATGTATTAACCCCTTTATTTTCAGGATCGATATAACAGGGAAGTAAAAGTTACAAAAAATTATTTTTTATTGCAGATTTGCAAACTTTAGACTATTGTGCAATTAATTATAATGCCTTTCATTGCTTTCCCAGTATTTTAAAGTACAGTAGTGGGCATTTTATCTGCTGCAGTTATACGAACAAGTGTTTAACCCACTGGTGAGTCCTATCTAGTACTCCTATTTTTTTAAATATATTTGCGATTCACAGGTTTGAAGGCAATTGCGTGCTTATTGAATTTTTGTAATTGAATATTGGATTTGCATCTTTAGCACTGGTGACATTTACAGCCTTGAAAATTCAGTGGAGGAAGACAGATAGGACAGTTACATTTTTGACAACCCACACTGCTTCTGAGCCTGTAACTCGCAATCAGAATGTGAGTAGCTAAATGTAGCCAATTGAATATCGGTAACATTTACGTGCTCCATTACGTGCTCATGTAATTGTGATTTGGTCAATTGAATGAGGCCCTAAGTTTGCAATTTACCTTCTGCCTTCTGTATTCATTATTAAGTTAAAAATATATACTTTCCGAGACAAAGTGGCCGACAGCAGAGCAGAGAGGAAGCAGACAGAGAGATCTCCTGCAATCTAGCTGTTAATCCAGCTCCATCTGCCAAGGGGAGAAACAGACCAGATAGAGGAAGTGTCCCCCAGTGTTGGTGAGAACCCCAGGAACATTTTAAGCCATATATTGTGGCATTTTGTCACACTAGAAAACAAAAACTAAACCTGGGGCCTAGCCACATGTCAGCCTGCAGCCTGGATTTTGTTTCTGCTGGACAAATGACACAGGAGTGACAGTCACATATTGAAGTCTTTAGACCTTGGTAAGGTGATTATTGGAGGAGATTTTAACCTCACTCTAAAATCGACATTGGACAGTACATGTCTGGCTCGGGTGGCAGGTTCTGTAGTAAAATAAAACAAATTGATTCTCTAATGACCGACCTACATATTTTAGATGCATGGAGACTTAAGCATCCAGAGAGTATACTTTTTAATCGCCAGTGCATAAATCCTACTCAAGGATTGATACTGTTTCGATAGACTCCTGCCTATCTGACCAAATTGAACAGACCGAAATATACCCATGTACTTGGTCTGATTATGCTTATGTCAGCATATCCATAGACCTAAACTTAAATTAAAGACCGCCTTTTTCCTGGAGGTTAAACAAGATGTTACTAACTAATCCTGCATTTAAAGACCAGATTGCTAATTATATTGACTTATGTAACGGAGTTGGAACACGAAGTCCAATATCTCCGCTGGTATACCGTTAAATATCCAAGAAGCACTGCAGTCTCACAAGCCCCAACCTCCCATATTGGACGACACTCAATTGGGAGTCAAAGAATACTGTCTTTATTTTGTTGTGCAGAAATATATATACACATCTCTTTGGCCACAGGTAATACACATGCCCATATTTGGCCACACAGTACACATAGAGAAAACAATAGGTGTGGTCACACCTCCCTGAGGCTACCTGGCTACTTTGATACAATCAGACATTGATTAGATCACCCTTCCCTTTGTTCTTATGTCTCATAATGAAAACACTTTATACAATAGACTTCCTTATCTTATGAGGAGTCTCTGTAATAGGATTATCTATTAGCCTAGTAGCTGTAATATTCTGAGCCAATATATTCTGTAGAACATAAACCAACATATCTACAGTATAGCAATGTGATCATATTTTAACCAAGAATTAAATAACCATAAAACAGGGTAGAACAGTGATGGGTTCCGTTACACACCTCCCCCGTGACCATAAGCCGGCATACACGATCTGATCCCAACGGATCGGCCTGGGGATGTCCGGACAAAAGTATTTGTTGGTCATTTCTCTAGTTTGACAACCCATCAGCATTACTGCAATTTACATTTCCTCACATTTCAAGAACAAAACAAATGAAGACTTCATACAGCATTCACAGCAATAAACATTTCAAGGAGAGGGAAAATACATTTTACAAACTGGATTTTCAGAGGCCTCTATACTGGAGACAATGGGGAAAGTAATCCAATTATCCAGGGATAGAGGCAACCTCCATTGAGCACATGGTTGCAAAAAAACATAAACCACTTTAAAATACATAAAGTCACCTTTTACACATAACACACAGACATTTCACATATCTCCAGATAGCTGGGATCTGAGCGCTCAAAACTACCGAATAGCGCTCAGATCCTATTTACACAGTTCAATTGCCAGGTAGGTAAAGTCTTTCCCATAGTCTTTCATTATATGAATGGGCTCCATGGCATAGCTATCTGGGGTATCACCGCTCCCCCCCTGTATTTAAAGGGCCAGAATGAGGGACATACACTCTGGTATGGCCGAATACTGTTTTT
The DNA here is from genome assembly GCA_027410445.1 of Discoglossus pictus. Lineage (NCBI taxonomy): Eukaryota > Metazoa > Chordata > Amphibia > Anura > Alytidae > Discoglossus > Discoglossus pictus. Next base: position 123,458,634 of record CM050165.1, on the reverse strand, counting down.
AAAGGGCAATATGTCCCAGGGCCATAGTCGCAGGCCAGGAGGCTGGCAATAAGTCCTCTCCAGGACAAAGTGGCGAAAGGCACTTCGTCACACATCTCCCCTTTGGGGGGAAGTCTAACCAGGCACCTGGATATTTCGCTGTGGTGATGGGGCAACACGCTGAGAAGACTTGAGGGGCAGAGGCCAGCGGCACTCTGCCCTGATGCCAGCTCTTCTGCAGGTATAACCTGCAGGACATCCTGCGGGACAAAGGGAGGGCAGAGGCCGACTGCACTCTGCCCCGCTGTCAGCTCTTCTGCTGGGGTACTTTGGACATATTCCGGCTCAGTAGCCAGGGAAAGGTGGGGGTCAGTGGGGGTTAACATTTCCTCTGTTACCCCTGGGGCCACATTAGGAGTTAGCTGGGGAGGGGAATTTGTACTTACCCCCTCCTCCGGTTGTCCCAGTGAGGGTAGTTGGGGATCTGGACAGGCTGTCCAGCATCCCGGTAGGTCAGGCACAGAGACCACGGTCCCATCTGCGCCGTCTGGGAGATTGGTGTCTCCCCTTGTTAGGGTAAGCTGTTGCTGGGGGGAGAGGGCGACACCTTCAGCTCCCTGGGGTTCACACTGCCGCTGGGGGGGGGGAAGGATGACACCTTCGGCCCCCTGGGATACACACTGCCGCTGGGGAGGAAGGACGGCACCTTCTGCTCCCTGGGGTACACACTGCCGCTGGAGAGGAAGGACGGCACCTTCTGCTCCCTGGGGTACACACTGCCGCTGGAGAGGAAGGACGGCACCTTCTGCTCCCTGGGGTACACACTGCCGCTGGGGAGGAAGGACGACACCTTCTGCTCCCTGGGGTACACACTGCCGATGGGGAGGAAGGACGGCACCTTCTGCTCCCTGGGGTACACGCTGCTGCTGGGGAGGAAGGACGGCACCTTCTGCTCCCTGGGGTACACACTGCCGCTGGGGAGGGAGGACGGCACCTTCTGCTCCCTGGGGTACACACTGCCGCTGGGGAGGAAGGACGGCACCTTCTGCTCCCTGGGGTACACACTGCCGCTGGGGAGGAAGGACGGCACCTTCTGCTCCCTGGGGTACACACTGCCGCTGGGGAGGAAGGACTGCACCTTCTGCTTCCTGGGGTACACACTGCCGCTGGGAGGAAGGACGGCACCTTCTGCTCCCTGGGGTACACACTGCCGCTGGGGAGGAAGGACTGCACCTTCTGCTCCCTGGGATACACTGTACAGTCGCTGGGGAGGGGAATTAGTTGGAGTATTCCACGTGGAGCGGTTTCTGTTTCTGGGACAGTCTCTCTGCATGTGGCCCTGCTGGTTACACGTGTGGCACCTGATGTACCGTGGAGGGGTTTGGTAGTTCCCACCACCCGGACGCAGTGCTGGGGGGGTGGTTAATGGTGGGAGGTGTGTTAGCAGCTCCCAAGATGGACCGCCCCCGTGCCCGCTGCTTTTCCATTATGTATTCGTGGACATCTGCCATTAACCATTCCAAGGTTATTGTGGGAAGGGTACCTGGGAAAAAGGCCAGTCTGCTTTGGAGTTCTCTTCCAAACTCATTCTGTGTGCTGTCCGTAAGAGGTGCTGTAGCCGCTGCCCGGTCTCCCTCCATGAGTTCCTTTCTGTCTGCATCCCTGTAGTCCGCGGCCGCCTCCTCCTCCTCATCATGGAACGCTGTCCGAAAACTAGCCGGTTCCATCCTGCTGTAGCCAGGGGCGCTGTACGGATACTAGCGTTGCCCTCAATTTGTAACTCCACGGAATGGTGTCTCCTGTAGCTGTCCTTCTGACCGTGGGAACAATTCCGCCTCTTGCCACCAAATGTAACGGAGTTGGAACACGAATCCAATATCTCCGCTGGTATACGGTAAAATATCCAAGAAGCACTACAGTCTCACCATCCCCAACCTCCCATATTGGACGACACTCAATTGGGAGTCAAAGAATACTGTCTTTATTTTGTTGTGCAGAAATATATATACACATCTCTTTGGCCACAGGTAATACACATGCCCATATTTGGCCACACAGTACACATAGAGAGAACAATAGGTGTGGTCACACCTCCCTGAGGCTACCTGGCTACTGATTAGATCATCCTTCCCTTTGTTCTTATGTCTCATAATGAAAACACTTTATACAAAGACTTCCTTATCTTATGAGGAGTCACTGTAATAGGATTATCTATTAGCCTAGTAGCTGTAATATTCTGAGCCAATATATTCTGTAGAACATAAACCAACATATCTACAGTATAGCAATGTGATCATATTTTAACCAAGAATTAAATAACCATAAAACAGGGTAGAACAGTTTTTCAAAGTCAATAATACAGTAGACTCAAACACAGGCTGGACATGGGTAGCTCATAAAGCCTATATAAGAGATACCTGCATTAAGTTGGCATCAGTCTACAAAAAGGAATTGAAGCAAAATGAGGATAATCTGAGGGAAAACTTGCAATCCTTAGAAAAACTCAACCAAACCCAGTCATCCGAGGATCTTCACCGGTGGATAGATAGTACCAGGCTGGAACGTGACATGGTGCTGTCTGTTCTGACGGAGAAGGCCATGAGATGGACCCACCACAAATTTTACTCTAGTGCCAATAAACACTCTTCTAGCTAGAAAATTGAAACAAAAAGTATCTCAGTCGAAAATATTTCAAATGAAATCTCCCTCAGGCGCTATCACTAGTAGTCCTAATAACATACAAAACATATTCCATACCTTTTTTTCAGAAATTATATCAAGCATCTCTCAGGTCCTCTACCTCCCAAATGTCCTCATTTCTAGGCTTGTGTGACCTTCCATCTCTATTGCCCCAGGAAATTGACGTTTTTTAATACTCTAAAATCGCGATAGAGGAGGTCAAGAGAGTTATCAAAAAATTGAAGATTGGCAAAGTTTCAGGGCCAGATGGTTTCACTAACCTATATATTAAAAAGTTTGCTGATTAACTGGCTCCCCACTTGACTAACTTATATAATGACAGCCTTGAGGGTCGCCCAATACCTTCTGAATTTAACCAAGCTGATATAATATTTATCCCAAAAGAAGGGCGCGACTCCACTGAAATTAAACATTTTCATCCTATATCTTTACTTAATGGAGAGACAAACATTTTAGCAAAACTCATGACTGACAGATTGAATTTAATTATCCCAAACTTAATTCACAAAGATCAGGTTGACTTTATTCCCTTTCAACAAGCAGGGGATAACATTAGGCATATATTAAACATTTTGCACTGGGCTAAACTAAACCATATTCCATAATAGGGCTACACTACCTTCACCAAAACACTGGTTAATGCAGGAAGAAATCCAGAAGAGGTTGGAAAAAATAAATGTTAATAAAGCCCCAGATCCTGATAGAATACATCCAAGGATACTGAGGGAACTGGGCTCTGTAATAGCAAAACCATTATATCTAATTTTTCAGGATTTACTCAACAAAGGGTCTCTACCAGATAACTGGAGAAAGGTAGAGGTGATACCTAAATTTAAGAAGGGAGCAAGAGCAAATCTGGGGAATTATAGACCAGTGAGCCTCACTTCGGTAGTGGGAAAGCTTTTAGGGTTAATAAAGGATAATATACAGGAATATGTCTATTCAAACAGTATTATAAATAAGAGCCAACATGGATTTATGAAGGATAGGTCATGTCAAACAAACCTAATTATTTTCTATGAGGAGGTTAGTAGGAACTTTGATCAAGGCAACTCAGTGGATGTAGTCTATTTTGATTTTGCAAATGCTTTGATACATGGGAGACTATTGAGCAAACTAAGGGATACAGGAATTGCCATAAATATTTGCTTATGGATTGAAGACAAGAAGCAAAGGGTTGTCCACGAGGATGGACGAAAACGGCCCGTTGGCACTTTTATCAGTAGTCATAGAGGACAGAGACCACTGGAGGACCAATTTAACATAGTGATTTGATGGGACAAGCCACGTTGTTACACATGAAGCATAGCAACTGAACAGCAAGTATACTAAGTGTGGCAACGTTTTGCGAATACACTATATTGTTATACTGTTATATGTTATCTGCAGCTTCTATTATCAAGTCACAGTGTCCCTAATATCTTTGATATTGATATTTACATATATATTGATACCTCCAGTTTATTTATGATCTCTGTTTTACTCTATATTTTGTTTTTAACATTAGTTTTTTCTTTATAGTGCTTTATATATAGAATAATCCGATGATTATCAGTATATCCTGACTTTTTCAGATATATCAGTTTATTCTGATATATGAGGATTCAATACTTCATTCTTCTATTATTTTAGTATACGGTAACCCTTTATTTAGGGTACCTCTCATGACCAGATCTCTATATTGGTGATGATACTGATCTATCCTCATTCTTATATCATATAGTATTTAATTATTCTATATTGTGCACCAATTTTTATAACTTTTAAGCAGCGCTATCTCCGGATTAAAATATCCCATTAAAGTTATTTATATTGTTAAGATAATTCTCTGGTTGAAGCAAACACCCTCTTCCAACAGCCTTCGAGACGACTCTAAACATGGACAACACCAGATGGTCAACATAGAAATCAGATTGACTATATGCTTTGCAGTCAAAGATGGAGGAGCTCTATACAGTCAGCAAAAACAAGACCTGGAGCTGACTGCAGCTCAGACCATGAGTTTCTTATTGCAAAGTTTAAAATAAAACTGAAGAAAATAGGAAAAAGAGGAAATTAATACTATCCATTGTGAATATGCATTGGAAGTAAATAATAGATTTCATGCACTAGACATGGAAGATAGAATGCCTGAAGAACTTTGGACCGAATTTTGCAACATTATCCAGGAAAGAGCAACAAAGGATATCAGCCCAGGAAAGAAGAAAAGCGAAAGGTTGTGGAGATAGGAAAAGATTTGTCCAACTGAATGCAGAATTCCAGAGCATAGCAAGTAGAAACAAGGAGACATTCTACAATGAACAATGTAAAGGGATTGAAGAAGGTGATCGAATGGGAAAGTCAAGAGATCTCTTCAAGAAAATTGGGAACCTAAAAGGCACCTTTCATGCCAAAGTGGGCGTGATAAAAGACAAAAATGTTAGGGACTTAACAGAAGAAGATCAGATAAGGAAGAGGTGAATACACTAAAGATCTATATAGGAAGGATCTCAACAGCAGTGACGACCTTAATAGTTTGTCCAATGAGCTGGAGCCAGACATCTTGGAGAGCAAAGTGAGATGTGCCCTAGGATGTCTTGCTAATGATAAGGATAATAGAGAGAGCAACATTTACTTCTGCTTCAAAGACTATTCTAAAGCATCACAACAAATTGTGGCATGTTCTTAAAGAGATGGGAGTACTGTAACGGCTACCCCGGTAGTGAGAGGGTACCAGCCGTTGGAGACGTCCTTTTCTGAAGCAAGGTGCTGTGCAGTAATGAAATGTTTATTCCCATCCACGATATCCCATTGTATAATCCAGGAGTGCTGTAAAATGCGGCAGAGTAACGGTACCATAAATCCCCCCCAAAGAACGAGACGATGCTACGTTTTGAAGGGTCAAGTAGAACTCTTCTTTATTAAAAACAAAAACACATTTTTAAACACTTCCCATACACAGTAGGGGCAGTGACTACCTTTGGTCAACCCCTAATTACCTCTGGCCAATCAGACAGGGTTAATGCGTGGGAGCCAGGAGTCCCCTCCCCCAGGAGCCGCCCACTATGCGTGGCTAACTGCTCATTTTCCCTCTGACGGTGGAGAGAGTAACATCACTAGTCTTACTTATTCCCCTGCTGGTGGTATGGGGAAACCCCAGGTCATCTCATTATTCAAGAGTCCTTAGCCCCATTGTTCATGGTGCCATCTTGTCTGCTAAAACCCTTTTGTTCGGCTATCTCTTGTGTGGTTTAGCAAATCCTATTAAGTGGCAGATGGCAACTCCTGACCAAGTGTATGAGACCAAAGATATGTGACTGCATACCACACAATACAATATATTTACAGATATAATAACAACATTTTATAACCCAGAACATATCTGCAGATAGCTTAGGTCTGAGCACACATTATTACTGAATGGCGCTCAGACCACATACATACAGTATAGCAATGTGATCATATTTTAACTAAGAATTAAATAACCATAAAACAGCGTAAAACATTGATGGGTTCCGTTTCACACCTCCCCCGTGACCATAAGCCGGCATACACGGTCTGATCCCAACGGAACGGCCTGGGGATGTCCGGACAAAACGATTTGATGGTCACTTCTACAGTTTGACAACCCATCAGCATTACTGCAATTCACATTTCCTCACATTTCAAGAACAAAACAAACGCACACTTCATACAGCATTCACAGCAATACACATTTCAAGGAGAGGGAAAATACATTTTACAAACTGGTTTCAGACAATTAAATAATGAGGCAGAAAAGCATCAGCCTTCGAAATGAACTGAAGTCCTTTAGCAAAACCATCCCAAGTTGCAGAGTACATTCCTCCCCCAGCTCGTGGTCGGGCCCCTATTGTACATTCCATTCCAACAATCCAGGATCCCAGTGTCCAAAAGGTGGGCCACAATCTCTGTCCCATAGAAACTCCTTTCCATATAAAACGTTCCCGCTCATCCCCTCTATCGTCGGCTAATGCTCGGTACTTTTGGAGGGTGGGGTTCTGTCTAGTTTCCCTCACAAGCTCTTCGGGGGTGTCCCACGCTATGGGTCTCTCTGTGGCGTTAATGCTAAGTGTCTGCTTGTGGCTTACCTGGGTCTCCCGACCTGTTGTAGGATCGTCCTTGGTACGGGTCTGTGAGCGGGTGGTCACGGGACAAGCAGCAGCAGTCGTGGGTAAAAAGGCTGAGGCTAGAGGGCCAATATCATTGCCCAGCACGACCTCGGCAGGTAAATTTTCCATGATGCCTACTGTGGTCTTTCCCGACCCGACTCCCCAATCCAAGTGTACCCGGGCGGTGGGTAAGCGAAAAACAGCCCCCCCTGCGACACGGACAGCAACGGTACGATTAGATACATGCTCCGGTTTCACAAGATGTTTCTGCACCAACGTGATGGTAGTGCCAGTGTCCCTTAAGCCTTGTGCTACCTGTCCATTCACATGCACCTCTTGGCGGTGATGCTGGCGGTTATCTGGTGATGCAGCTTGTATGGGGTTTGCCTCGTACAGAATGCCCAAACACTCCTCAGGGCTCCCTTCGGTTTCCAGGCAGTGAGCAGCAGAGGTACGTGATAAAGGGATCTCTGGGTTATTGGTCGGGCGCCTCCAGTTGTTATTGGCTGATCCCAAGGGGCAATAACGAGCAATGTGCCCCGGGTTGCCGCAGTGATGGCACGTCATTTTGTAAGAATCCTGGGGTTGGTGGTTAAACCCCTGAGGCCGTGGCGGTCCTGGGGGTACTGGGGCCCGAAATTCTGTGCTTGCAGCGGGCGTTGAGGTGCGTGGCTCTGCTCTAGAGGTTGGTCGTGTGGACCCTTGGCTCACCTTTCTGGACTCTGCGTATTCGTCCGCTAGCCGTGCTGCCTCGATTAAGTTAGTAGGGCGACGATCTCTCACCCAATCCTGTATGTCTGCCGCCAGATCTTGAAAGAAATGTTCCATCAGGAATAGCTGTAGTACTTCCTCTCCTGTGTTGGCATTGCACCCTCGCACCTAATGTGATGCCACCCTTTGTATCTTGCTGGCCCATTCCATGTGGGAGTCTGCATCCTTCTTTTTAGACTCCCTGAAGCGACGGCGATATGTTTCCGGGGTGACGGCATATCTGGTGAGCAGTGCAGCCTTCACCCGGCGATACTGCGCAATATCTTCCTCAGTAAGCGCCCGAAAAGCCTCATTTGCTTTTCCTGATAGCTTTCCAGCCAAAATAGTGACCCATTGGTCTGGTGGTATTTGGTGTAGTGAGCACTGCCTCTCGAAGTCAGCCAAATATCCATCTATTTCTTCTTCACTTTCCACAAACGCTTTGAAGGCAGTGAACGGTATTTTCTTTACTGTAGCAGCGGGTGGGGGAGTATGAACTGTATGTGCCAGGGGTTGTCTAGCTCTTGCCAGTTCAAGTTCGTGCCCCCTCCTATTTTGTATCTCCGTTCTCGCTTCCCGGAACAGCTGATCTATTAGCTCCACGGATGTTGCTGGGTACATGGATAATCTCCGCTGAACCAGGTCTGTAGTTTCCTCCTCCTCGCTGACAGGGGTAGGTTGGTCCACGACTTCCATGGTTCGATCCATCTCGTCCAGCTCCAGTAGGTCAGCTATCAGCTCTCTCCGTGGTCGGTTGTTGGCACTCCTTCCTCTGGTTTCCAAGAGATCCTTTAGTGTGGGTCTTTTCAGTTTAGCGTACTGGGATTCCATTCAGCACTTGCGTTGGGGATGAAAAGGACCATCCCACCGCTGCCAACCAATGTAACGGCTACCCCGGTAGTGAGAGGGTACCAGCCGTTGGAGACGTCCTTTTCTGAAGCAAGGTGCTGTGCAGTAATGAAATGTTTATTCCCATCCACGATATCCCATTGTATAATCCAGGAGTGCTGTAAAATGCGGCAGAGTAACGGTACCATAAATCCCCCCCAAAGAACGAGACGATGCTACGTTTTGAAGGGTCAAGTAGAACTCTTCTTTATTAAAAACAAAAACACATTTTTAAACACTTCCCATACACAGTAGGGGCAGTGACTACCTTTGGTCAACCCCTAATTACCTCTGGCCAATCAGACAGGGTTAATGCGTAGGAGCCAGGAGTCCCCTCCCCCAGGAGCCGCCCACTAGGCGTGGCTAACTGCTCATTCTGCCTCTGACGGTGGAGAGAGTAACATCACTAGTCTTACTTATTCCCCTGCTGGGAGTATGGGGAAACCCCAGGTCATCTCATTATTCAAGAGTCCTTAGCCCCATTGTTCATGGTGCCATCTTGTCTGCTAAAACCCTTTTGTTCGGCTATCTCTTGTGTGGTTTAGCAAATCCTATTAAGTGGCAGATGGCAACTCCTGACCAAGTGTATGAGACCAAAGATATGTGACTGCATACCACACAATACAATATATTTACAGATATAATAACAACATTTTATAACCCAGAACATATCTGCAGATAGCTTAGGTCTGAGCACACATTATTACTGAATGGCGCTCAGACCACATACATACAGTATAGCAATGTGATCATATTTTAACCAAGAATTAAATAACCATAAAACAGCGTAAAACATTGATGGGTTCCGTTACAAGTACCATATCATATCATCCAAGAATCTGTATGTCGACCAAGAAGAAGCCATAGTCAGAGCCAAACATGGGACAACAGAATGGTTCAAGGTCTGAAAAGGAGTGCAACAAGGTTGTATATTGTCACCTTATTTATTCAATTTATACGCCGACTACATCATGCGTAAGGCTGGACTGGATTAATCTAAAGCCGGAATCAATATTGCTGGAAGGAATATCAACAACCTCAGATAGCGGATGATACTACTCTGATGGCTGAAAGTGAGAAGGAACTAAAAGACTTATTGATAAGGGTAAAAGAAGAGAGTGCAAAAGTTGGCTTGCTGCTAAATGTTAAAAAGATGAAGATCATGGCAAACGGCAAACTCACTTCCTAGCAAATAGTCTGGAAAGAAGTAGGAGCAGTGACAGATTTTATTTTCCTTGGATCCAAGATCTCTGCAGATGGTGACTGTAGTCATGAAATTAAAAGATGTTTGCTTCTGGGGAGAAATGCTGTTGCAAGCTTGGACAAGCTAGTAAAAAGTAATGATATTAAACTATTAACAAAGGTCTGCATAGTCCGAACTATGGTATTCCGAGTAGTAACATACAGATGTGAGAGCTGGACCATAAAGAAATCTGAGCACCGTAGAATTGACGCCTGGAATTGTGGTGTTGGAGATGACTGCTTAGAGTCCCTTGGAAGATCCAATAAATCAATACGTCAGGAAATCTGTTCACTAGAAGGTATGATCATGATGCTTAAGCTCAAATATTTTGGCCATATCATGAGACGGCAGAATTCCCTAGAAAATACTCTGATGCTGGGAAAGATTGAAGGCACAAGAAGAAGGGGACGACAGAGGCTGAGATGGACAGATGAGTTCACTAAAGCAATGAACTTGATGGAGCTCAGTGGGGCAGTGACTGAGAGATGCACCTGGTGTACTGTGGTCCATAGAGTCAGACGTGACTAAACGACTAAACAACAATAAGAACAACAACAATAGAAGCAAGGGAAGCAAATATAATTTTACCACTATACTGTACAATGCCCTAGTACACCGTCATTTGGGATATGAAGAACAATTTGCGGCACCACTTTATAAAAAGTACATATTAGAGATGGAAAAAGTACAGAAAAAGGCAACAAAACTAACAAGGGGAATAGACGGACTAAGCTATGAAGAAAGACTGACCAAATTAAACAGGGCTGGATTAACATTCAAAAATTCATTCAAATTCAAAGCCGGCCCTATAACATTTGTTTGCTGGTTCCATCTGCATATATATACAGTATATACACAAACTCATATGTACATATACAGTGAGAAAGATAAATTGATATGTGTCCATACATACACACACATATACATGCATGAACTCACACACACATGCATGCACACGCACACACATACAGGCATGCACACTTTCACATGCATACACTCACACATACATAGACACACATACACACAGACATACATACACACAAATACGTACAGACACATACACACATAAACATGCATACACACACATACATACATGCACATGCATGCACACAGTTGAGGCACAAGGGACTTCTCATGCGATGAGCGCCAAAGGCGCTCATTGCAGGGGTGGACCCGCGGGGCTTAGTTGGCGCTCATCCCAAGACACGCAGGACAGCTGAAATGAGCTGGCACTTATCCAGAGACATGTGGGACTTGGCAAAAATTACGGGCCGTATGTCTAAGGACCAAAAGCACGTAGATGAACTGCGGGGCTCGCAAAAATACAACTTTAATGGCTGAAATACTGAACTGGAAAAACATGCAAAAACACACAAATATGCCCCTCAAATTCACTTACACACTCACACACAGTACAGGGAGAGAGCCAGGGAGCCTGTGAGTGAGTTAATTTGCAAGTTAATTTGAGGCATATTTTGCCTTTTTTCATGATTGAAAATCGCAGAAGCAAGGAAAAAAATGTCTGCCGAAAAAACGTAAACATGACGAAAACAAGGCCGAAGAATGTAAAACAAGGCAGAAGACTTAACGCAAACCAGTAACACTTAATACAAGGCAGTAACATTTAACTCAAGCCAGCAACCCAAGGCAGTAACACTTAACCCAAGACAGTAGGCATCTAACCTACACAGGCATATAAAGTAAACAGGAGGAGAGGCTCGCGATGAGCGCAGAAGGTGCTCAGAGGGGCCATATCCTTGCATTTTGTGGCAAACAGCATTGCCGTCATTTTTGACAGGCAATTCGCTAGTTGTGTAATAATGAGGGGCCACTCATAGAGATGCGCCTGTAGACTATCATCGCCTAATGGATGATCCGGGCCATCCAGGGTCAATATAGGGATTTGTGAAGTGAACTTTTTTGTGCCAAGAGGTTTTCAACTGACAAGAGGACATCCTTTGAGATTTGAAGTAAAAAGATTCCCCTTAAAGAAAGAAAAGGGTTCTTCACAGTAAGGGTGGTTAATCTGTGGAATTCTCTACCAAAGGAGGTGGTGACAGCAGATTTGATAGATAACTTTAAAAGGGTTTTCATATATTTTTAAATAAAAAAGGCGTTCAGGTCTATCCTGGATAACTAGCAAAGGAATATTTATCCAGGGAGCAATCCAATTGCTAGTACCTGTGGTCAGGAAGGAATTTTTTTTTCCTTGCGAAACAATTGCAATGTTTCAATTGTTTTTGATTTTGTTTTTTTTATCTCTTTGACTTCCTCTGCATCAATTAACAAATAATCCACATATAAGGATATTATCCTTTATTTATAACGCGCCAACAAGAAGAGATCTAAAAAGGTTGAGCTTGATGGACTAAAAGTTTGTATTCAATTTCAATTACTATGTAATTATGTAACTATTTGTTATGCTTGCTACCCTAGTGTTAGTTTTCTAAATATCAAATACTTTTACAGTTTTTTTTCTGCATAGTATGAAACATGTTTTTTTTTACTTCATGTGTGACTTCAATAATTACTAAGTATTGCAAATGTCAGGATGGTTTGGGAGGGATAATTTGTTAATTAATATATTCAAATAAACCTTCCCATTATATATGCATTAATTATGTGGGCTCAAGGTGCATAATCATTCTTCTTATCATTTATACTACAATGTTTTAAAAAAACATATTTAGCAAATAGACTATAATGTGTGTATGCCATACAATTAAGAGAGCCATAATGAAAGAAAATATAATTTTCAAGAAATATTCCTTCAAACTTTTAGTGGGGAAACTTTCATAAAAAAGAGTGATCTAAAGTGCTCTAAATTTAGGGCATCCTGTTCAAGTATCACAGATTACTCAAATGTACATTTTTAATAGAACATGTTTGTTATGTTAAATCGGCTATGGCAGCTGATTTTTTCTAAGTTATGGGAGTGTCCACAGGGTTTCACTCACAATATTGTGGATGCTACCCGATGTTATGATCCTACGGCTTCTGTTGGGCTCAGAAAGACCTTAGATCAAACTCACCCCGTAGGTCATAGGGTTTGGAACATCCCTGTTTAGCAGGTATGAACCCAGCACAGCACATTACCTCCACCAGTACCCAGGAAGTGCAGAAAAACATGTCAGCAGCAATACTACCCCCAGTGGTTAGAGTCCAATGTTCAGAAATATATTATTCCCTCAGAAAAAAAGCACACAGATGGATTATGTCTGTTTAAACTGACAACGACAACAACTTTATTGAATCACAATACAGTATATTTATAGGATACAGGGACCAATCACAAGAGGTTTATTATTCTTCCCACCTGGTCAAATTACTGTCATGTCAGGATTCTTAATTGCCAGTCTGAGAGTTAATTAGATGTTTCCTTCCTGCCTTTTGAATTGATAGGAAAATTGTAAATCTATTATCCTTCCAGACTTAACGCCCGACTCAATTGAGCAATTGTAACTTACAGTAGCCTGTAATGGAGGCCGCAAGTTATTTTGGCGTATTTTTGTGGGCTACAAATGGGTTACTGCGGTTGTTAAACGGGAACTTACAGCCCATCGAAGCCTTTGATTTTTCACGTACGCAAGAGTTCCGAGCGCTAAAATCGCAAATCACTATTCAATTGCTACAATTCCCCAAGCTGCAAATGTTTTCACACCTGTTAACGGCAAATGTAGGAGAAAATCTTATGAGTTCCAGATAGGACTCGCAAGGGGGTTTAACCCCTGACCGTAGCACTGTAAAGGCAAAAAAAATATATATCGCACTGTAAATGACTGGGAAAGGTATGAAAGACATTAGAATTAATTGCACAACACTCTTTTTTTTTAACGTTTCATTTCGGTGTTATATCGAACACGAGAATCAATGAGTTAATACATATCAGGCCACCCATATGGACTAGAACAGTATTGGCATTCCTATTTATTATTTTGTATTTTGCGGTTTTGCAAGTCTGATCACATATCGGACCCCTAAACGCTAATTGATTGACATGTAAACTCCATGTTTTACTGCCGTAATGATGAAGGTCTAATTTTCTATTGGCTGTTTCTAAATTGGTAGTTACGGCCTTGCCTAATTGATCATGTTCCCGCCCTGAAATGCTACACACGAGTGCATGGTTTATGGTTACTGCTTTCGGCCCCTAACTTGCGGGCTTGTTCAACTGACTAGCACCGGAATTGTAGCAGCCCGCAAGCCCGCAGCAAGCCCACAGACATACGGCCTGTATACCGCAGGCCTGTATACTGCGGGCTTCGAATTGAATCAGGCTCTAAGTGTCTACCTAACCCTTCTTTCCTGTAAAACCTCCAAGGCCTCACTGTGATGAATCAGCCGGTGGCCATTTTGTGACTGGCAGTATTAGCCACACCCAGGGGCCATATTGTGTATGGGCATGACAGTTCATGGCTCAGTCAGCATCCTTATTGGGACTGGCAGCAGTGGTCACCTCTAGGAGCCATTTTATGATCGGACTCTACTCTCCACATGGCCATGTAGAAGACAACTGGAGTACAGGATACCTACATCTGTACTCAGTGGGGTTTGGGGCTCGCAGACCCCCTGTTATACTGTTGTAGGGTTGTATTGTTATTTTGTGGTATAGGGGATAAAGTATTGTGGGTTTGCCCCTTGGCATATTCCCATCCCTTCCATGTTTAGGCTCATTGTAATGGGTGTCATGTGAGGGAGCTGGTGGGATGTGTTGGTTGTATGTGTGTGAAACATTGTGTGTTGTATTTGTAAATATGAATGTATGTTATTATATTGTAGAGGGGAAGGCCGTTGAATACAGCCAAACCTCCTTTGTTCCCAAAGGCCTGTTAATCCCATTAGCTAAGTGTCCAGCAGAGAACTAACAATGGGGAGCTCACAGCTGGAGAGCAGACAGGCAGGCACCCAGAAACAATTGGATGGCCTGAGGCTTCTCAGTCTTTCTAGCATGGGCACAGGAGAACCAAGGTATGCTTTGCCCTGGAGATTCAGAGCCCAAATGAATTAGTTGGCCCCACCTAGTGGGTGGACCTGGGGAGGAGTCTCATGGTTCCCACGTAGGGACCCTGCCTGATTGGCCAGAGGCAGTGAGGGGCTGACTAAAGGTAGCCCCTCCTGGTAATGTTGTATGCCTGTTTAAAAGATGTTGTTTTCCAAATAAAGTTGTTCATAATTTTCATCAAGACTTTGCGTGCAGGTGTATTATTGACCCAGGGGCATATGCTGGTAGAGGAGATCGTTTCTGACTCCCTTCCAGGTTTCCCAGGCACACTACCAAAAGCTGGGACTTATGCTCTTGCATCCGCAAAGAAGGTCCATTGGTTTGAGTCACCCAAATCTTAGGTCTAAAACCTACAGGAGATAAGAGGACTAGGATCCTCTATACTCCATCATCATTGTAGGTTGTGACAATTGGTGGCAAGTGGTGAGAGACTCCACAGAAAGACCAGCAATGGAACAGACGGATATCACCAAAGAAGCAAAAAGACGGTTTAAAGAAGTCAGACACTTTTTTCCAGAAAAGTTAACAGCAGAAGATGTGGGCTGTGTGTTTGACCAGATGTTCCAGAGAATATGGAAAGAGCGCATGTGGGTAAGCAAAATGGAGGCGACCACATATACAAGGCCGTGCCCTGGGCTGTCTGAGGCCCCGAAAGCAGAACTGGCTCAGAGTTGCCTAGAGGAGCTCTCTGAGTGGGATGTGTCAGAGGATCAGGAGGAGGGGGAAGGGGTAAACCCTGCCCCTGTAACACCTCCTGGGAATGGAGACGGTTTTCCCCTAAAAAATGCAGAGACTGTGTCAGAGCCTAGAAGGGATGGTAAAGTCAGCTTGGGACCAAATCACCAGCTCCAAGAGCCAGAGACCCAGGGGAATGTTCCCTGGGTGGGGTCAGATAACCCATGTTTGTCCCCTGAAACCCCAAGAGACTTAATCCCAGAGGAAATGCTAGCCGAGCACAGTTTCTCCAAACGGGTCACGCCTGAGGTACCGGATGTGGAAAAGGTCTCACCTGAGGACTACCTTCCAGCACAAATCCTGGCAGAAACCCCAGTAACTGCTCAACAGGTAGGGCCAGATGAACTAAGTCTGCCCTCAGAAGTTCCAGGCAAAGTGTGTTGGCCAGAACTGCTAATGGATCCAGAGGCTCGGGATGATTATGTGATGGACGGTGGGAAGGGAGCCTTAGAGGCCAGGTTGAGTGGGAATGATGAGATTCCCCAGCCTGCATCAGATAACCACTGTCTGTACCCTGACACCCCAGGGGAGTTGTTCCCAGAGGTGCTAGTGAAGCACAGAGCCCAGGAGGGATATTTAAGAGACTGTGGGGAGGGAAAGGAATTGGTTTCTTGCTACAGGGAACCTGACCTCACACAGCAAGAGAGTGCCAGGGGAACAAAGAGCCAGGCCGGCGCAGCAAGCATGCCTGCCGTGGCAAAAGCGTTATGGGTGCAGAGTGGCACCATGAAAGAGGGTGTACCAAGTGGGGAGATACCCTGGATAACCAGTGTCCAGGAGCCCACTGGAACAGACACCACCCCAAAGATCCAGTTCAACATAAAGGACTGGGATAAAGTTGCTCAACCCCGGGCAATGGAGGAGTCTGGCACTTCAGCTGGATGGGAGCAGCATAGCCCCCCAGCTAAGTCAGAGGAGTGTAAGCACAGCCTGGGTGGGAACAGCGTAGTTCTCCAGGCTGCAACACAGACAGACCCAGGGGAAGAAAACCAGGAGGGTCTGTCCAAAGATACAGATTTCCAGGAGCCAGAGCAAAGGGAGCATCCCAGTCCGGATTCCATCAGGGACGCTGGAGTCAAGCGCAGACCGGTATGTACTTTACTGCAGTTATTGTGTTATTGGGCTCCCAACAATAATGATTTTGCTGAGAGGGGTACTGGACTGCCCCCTTGCAATCCCATAGGCCCAGAGACTGTTTTAGAAACCCCAGCCCAGCTGTGGGGACTGGCTGAGGGGAAAGGGGTTGCTATGGGACAGGGGTTGTTTTATGGGGCTCCCAAAAATACTGTTTTGCCCCAGAAGAGTGTATGGGTGCAACCCACTGTGTCCCCAGTGACTTCCATGCTGCTGCCCAAGAAGAGGGAGGTAGGATGCTGGACTACTTGGGTGGGGGTGCAGGGGAAGAGCAATTTGCTCTTTACAGTGGGAGCAAGGCCAAGGGCTGGGGGAGGTCTTTACTCTGCAACTTGGGACTGTTTTCTAAAGGACTTGAACGTGTAGAGAGTGCAGATGGCCTAGCCAATCCAGAAGAGTCATGACTATCAGCGTAGCTGGGAAAATCCTAGGGGCATGGATGTTCCACGCTACTCTTGGGGGAGGATTGTCATGAATCAGCCGGTGGCCATTTTGTTACTGGCAGTATTAGCCACACCCAGGGGCCATATTGTGTATGGGCATGACAGTTCATGGCTCAGTCAGCATCCATATTGGGACTGGCAGCAGTGGTCACCTCTAGGAGCCATTTTATGATCGGACTCTACTCTCCACATGGCCATGTAGAAGACAACTGGAGTACAGGATACCTACATCTGTACTCAGTGGGGTTTGGGGCTCACAGACCCCCTGTTATACTGTTGTAGGGTTGTATTGTTATTTTGTGGTCTAGGGGATAAAGTATTGTGGGTTTGCCCCTTGGCATATTCCCATCCCTTCCATGTTTAGGCTCATTGTAATGGGTGTCATGTGAGGGAGCTGGTGGGATGTGTTGGTTGTATGTGTGTGAAACATTGTGTGTTGTATTTGTAAATATGAATGTATGTTATTATATTGTAGAGGGGAAGGCCGTTGAATACAGCCAAACCTCCTTTGTTCCCAAAGGCCTGTTAATCCCATTAGCTAAGTGTCCAGCAGAGAACTAACAATGGGGAGCTCACAGCTGGAGAGCAGACAGGCAGGCACCCAGAAACAATGGGATGGCCTGAGGCTTCTCAGTCTTTCTAGCATGGGAACAGGAGAACCAAGGTATGCTTTGCCCTGGAGATTCAGAGCCCAAATGAATTAGTTGACCCCGCCTAGTGGGTGGACCTGGGGAGGAATCTCATGGTTCCCACGTAGGGACCCTGCCTGATTGGCCAGAGGCAGTGAGGGGCTGACTAAAGGTTGCCCCTCCTGGTAATGTTGTATGCCTGTTTAAAAGATGTTGTTTTCCAAATAAAGTTGTTCATAATTTTCATCAAGACTTTGTGTGCAGGTGTATTATTGACCCAGGGGCATATGCTGGTAGAGGAGATCGTTTCTGACTCCCTTCCAGGTTTCCCAGGCACACTACCAAAAGCTGGGACTTATGCTCTTGCATCCGCAAAGAAGGTCCATTGGTCTGAGTCACCCAAATCTTAGGTCTAAAACCTACAGGAGATAAGAGGACTAGGATCCTCTCTACTCCATCATCATTGTAGGTTGTGACACTCACCTCTTCCCGTTGCTGGCAAACTCAGGTCACCCTGTAACTCTGACTCTATTCCCAAGGATTCAGGCTATATCCTTTATTATATTCCATGTTGAAAACCGGAGATTTTGATACTAAACATGCTATAGGGATTCTCATACTTAACATTACATATATAAATCAGATATGTTACAATATTAACCACCTTATGCCAACAAGGCAAAACCAGTCCATGTTAATCCAGGGCCTTCCAATAGTCCAACAGTTCCCAAAAGTCCAGTGGGCTCTCCTGGACATGACACCCCGCATCCATAAACCATGCTCTTGTCTGTGTCACTGAAGGGGCTGGATTATGGCACCCACGCAAATTACACCAATCAAGTACATTTGTATTCTTTCTGTGCCTCAACCATAGGAGCCAATAGAAAACAGACAACAGAACAGTGACAGCCATACTGCATATATTTGCATGCCTCTCGCCCCAGCGTTGAGTATTTTGTAGTTTTTTTACGAATTAGCAAGCAGGTCTAAAGAAAGAGAGAGAGTGAGAGAGAATGCAGGAGAGTCTTTCATTGGATTACCAGTTTACAGTATATTCTTTCACTTATTAAAGAAAAATAAATACTATTTTACAGTTAATTTTAAAACACAAAAATACTGATATCACATACTATACATACACATAGGATAATAATACATATAGATACTCTTGTAACTAGCTGGGATGATGGTGATTTGGCAGCATCTGTTGGGCCTCAGGTCATGGCCCTAGCTTTCATGTTTAAGCTTGCCGGGCAAAATTACCTGACAAAGGTTTTTGTCATTAGGCGGGTGTTACAAGAAATGTTAAAAGGTAAGCCTGTCCAGGATAAGAGGCACCCTCTCATGTTTTCGTTACTGCTGCGCCTAGCAGCAATGTTGGGTGAAGTGTGTCATTCCCCTTACAAAACTTTGCTTTTCTGTACAGGCTCCTTGTTTGGCATGCAGGGGAGCCATCTTGTAACTCAGAGGCTGGTCAATGTGGTGATGATTAAACAAGTTTTCATAGGCCAGCCTCCAGCTTCTTTGCCATTAGGTCAAAACTGCAGATGGAAACCAAGAAACAGAAACACACTGGAGGTAGCTACACCTCAGTTAAGCTTCTATATGGTGAGAAATTTACAGTCTTTGCTAGTAGGGTCTTCTGAGACAATGTTAGATAAAAACTGTAGTGGTAACAGGAAGGTAACTTAAATTGCAATCCCCTCGGGCTTTGTGACAAAGAAAGACCTGATCATTCAATGTCAAACTCTTTAAAGTTGAAGCAAATGATTGCTTCAACTTTAAAAAGTATAGGTTAAAATAAGTTGACTGATTAACATAACAATATTAAAAATATTTATAGCAGCCCAATAAGCTCATATTAAAGCAAGCTTCCAGTATGGCTTTTTCAACATAACATTTTTGAATTCCAGATTATACATGCAATTATTTAAGTTACAAGCTGTGATTGTTTAAATTCAAACAAAGCTGCATGTTGTATAGATATTTTTAGACTGAGCTTATAATTGATCTTTGTCATTTTTTTAAGTTGGATCTATTATTCTAAGGTCAGGCATGTTCATAAATTCTTTCCAGGAGATCCAGACACTATTGCAATTATCATTATGAGTCATTAGTAAGTAATACTGCAAATGACTGCACAGTACTTTGGTTTAATAACAGAACGAAGAATAATGTGTATATAAAACTTATTAGATTGTGAAAACTCTCTTCCTCCCACATGCCTTTTTCCCCTCATAGTTAAAGTTAATTGTTGAAGTTAAATATATTAATTTTGACTTTTTTTCATTCATGGTGTCATTACATAGAGAACAAGTCACTTCAACCCATTGAACAACAACATTTGAGATTTTATATCTAGCTTTAATGAAATGTACTAGTGTCGTTATTTAAATCCTAATTATACCCAAACTACTTATAATCTTTCTCTAACATATGCTTTTACTATTATGTCCAAGTTACCCTGTGCGATTTGCTGGGCCATAACTAAAGGCATATTATGTGCTACAGTATTGTGAGGGGCAGTCTAATGTAATTCAAATAACACATTATGATTTATGATTATTTACATTTTAAATATTCAGTGATACAACACTGTATAGACAATCTATATACAGTGTATGTTAATCAAAGAAATATAACAAATTAATGCGTAAATAACATTTGTAAAATCAATAATTAATTGATTTGAGTCACAAATCAATGTTGCACTGTGTGTGTTGTATCAGTCATTATGTATATCATTATTAATAGTATAAAATCTATAGGAACACATGTTTGTTAGCCTGCATCTTTGAGAATACAAAAATGCTTTTTGAAAAAAAATGCTAAAGCTCAAACCATGTAGCAAAATAACATTTAATAGTTAGGCCATCAAAAAACAAACACTTATGTAAAATTGTGAAGATTGATCTAGTAAACACCAGCTTGAAGTTCCTTCAGGACCAGAAACCCTATGAAATAGCTGGTCAACAAGATGGGATTGGGCAGAGGAATGTCAGTGAATGAGCTCCGGTCTCAGTTCCAGCCAACCAGTCATAAGGATGCTTATAGTCATCATGGCTTAAAACGAATTGGGTAAAGAGTGGTGCCTGTCTGAACACACAGCTACCTGACTTGCTCCTTCCCAAGTGGAGTAACTGGGTATCTCACCATCCTAGGCAACCAAAAATTCAATGTGCCCGTACTCCATGATCCCTGTGGGTAAAAGAAAATATACACGCCTGGAGGGGAGAGCAAACAGCCTGGGCTTAATCTGTACCAATGATGGCTAATGCTTGCTCTTTCCCTCATACACCTGGTGGGCACTGTATCTAAGCATCTTTGGGCTATGGTACTGATGAACGTGTTGTGTAGCATACCACAAGTTGTGGCATGTACATTTAAGAAGCTGGAAATTTTGAGGCAATTCAGTCGGTTTGGGCTGTGCCATTTGAAATATTGCCATAGCTGAATAATTGGGTTGTGGGAATGATACACATAGGTATAGTACTGGGTCTGGGTCGTGCAGAGAGCATTACTTCCCTAATATCTGCTTATCATTGGATACCTCCTCAATATGGTAAAAGTGGTTGGTGGTAGATGGAATACATTGATTACAAACTCAAAATTATTATAGCTAGTGCTACTTGAGACCTCTGTATGTGGTGATTTACACCCTTAGGCATGTATAAAGAGAACTACAACAAAATCCACAAACTAGAATAGAATGCTGAATACATTAATCATAAAACATGCAGACAAATGTTGTTTTTTACATTTTGATAGCAAATCAAAAATACATATATTAATATATTAGACATTTTTCTTTAATTGAGAAAACAGGCGGGATCGGTAGGCTATTGCATGAGTATATATCGTATATCCCAGTTAGTAAATACTGCACAATATACTGTGAAAATTGTAAATTCAATATAGTAACACATATACTGTATGGTCGAATGGTTTGTGGACAACGTACCAATTCTAGCCAGTGTAAATTGAAACTATTGCAAAAAAACAAGAGGAAAGAAAAGTACACCTTTAAATCCCAGAGAAGGCTTAAACCTCCTTCAGTACAACCGATGGATGTCAGGGCAAAAAAGAGATCAGGAGCGGTGATTAATAAAAAGTATCCTTTTTTGGTATGTTTTAAAATATTTATACAGATCAGTGCTCTAAAAATAAATATGTATGATCATAGGTTGTCTCAGATACAGCCAACATTCACTATCATGTCTTTTGTCACTTTATTTATACTATTATTGATCTGTAGTGGGTGTACCATCTATAATTAAATCCTAGGTTGTAATGAGTGACGATTACATTCATATGCAACACAGAAAAATTCATTTAAAACAGATGTGACTGTATACATAAGTAACTGAACCCATGAAAATTGATTTCGAGTATTAGTACTCTTAACATTTGTTTACTCAAGTAAAGTATGTATACACAAATAAAGAATTGACAGTGTTGTATATGAACATCAATAAGTAGCATAAAACTGTATTATGTAATATAGCTTAACAGATAAATACTCACCACCTTCGTTAAGGCATGTGAAGTATGAAGAACATCATGGGATGGGATCACTACCACTGTGGCCCTGTGTAATCTTGGCTGTAGTGAGACAGAGAAGGGACCACTACTTGTCTTCTGACTTGCCTAAGTAATCTAAGGCTATCCTCGCTATCTGGGACTATCCTACCGATGTTCCATGTACCCATGCGTCAAGGACCTATGTGGTGCAAGAAGCAACAGTTGTTTTCCATCGACTGGAGCTCTCCCAGTCAGTGCGAACTGGCAGATGACGTCACTACTCTGAGACAACTCCAGAGGGATCTGAAGCATGTGTTTCGCGTCAGCTTCTCCAGGGATCAGACTAGTGGAGAGGACGCGATGGCTATTTAAAGCGGTAAGTACTTGATTACTTGATTGCTTGTAGCTGCATTCTATTAACTCTTGATTTTAATGGATTTGATTTATGTCCTATATATAGAAAGCCACATGGTCATGGTAACATATAGACCACTTCTGACATATCAGTAGTAGCACAGAACTTCAATAGTATGATATCTTTATGTATGTGTAGGCAGAATGATCACCTGCTTCTTACCCACAATTTAAACATGCATATGTATCAGTGCAGTGTTTTTAAAGAACTGTCTTCTTGAAATGTTCTTATTTCTATTATGTATGGGGTCTAGAATACACCATCTGAAATACACACAAGCAGAGGCAAATCATGGTTTTTAAAGTCTATTTTATGACTAGGCACCCCAATAAAGAATCAAAGATAATGTTTTCCACACACTGAGTAGTAGCTGTAATAGCACTTTATTGTGTCAAAAATAAGTATACTATAAACAACTAAAGTATTTCAACAATAGAAAAAGATTTTTTTTTTAATTTGATATACACAAAAAAAACACGGCAATTTAAACCAAGGGTGAAATATGCCAGAAATTTTTGGGAATAAAGGTAATCAAAACTAATTCTACTGCAAGGTATTCATATCAGATGGTATATGGGCATTAGTATCACACCAACAGAGATGTTATGATAGTATATAACAGAAGGAGGATCAATCTGTATGCAGCATTCTGCTAATGGATAGTTAAATAAGTGTACCTAATAAAAGAACATAATACATGTAATCCTTGAGTATATATACACAATAGGTAAAGGCACCTCTCAATCCAATCTACAGCATTATTAAATTGCGATTTGGCTAATTGAAAAGGACTCTATATAAGCACATAGCATATTTTTTTACAGAAGTCTTTAGTTAGTGAAGACCTTGCTTTTGGATAGAAGTCCACTAGCTAAAAACTTCTGTAAAAAAAATATGCTGTGTGCTTATATAAAGCCCTATTCAATTGGCCAAATCACAATTTAATAAGGCTGTTAAAATCCAAATATACAGTACACTAGAAGGGAGAGAGAACCCCTGTGATCTCAATTAATACTCCTAACTGAGGGACAAAGTGATGTAAGTGTCTCGTTTCTAGCTATATGCCACCCTCCCAAAAAAAAGCCTAGGTATGGAATGTAACATACAACCTGTCTGATTTGACTGCTGCAAGCTAGTGTGCTATTTCTCAATTATACCCAGAAATACTAATCTGGCTCACATTAAAAACACATATTAAAAACAAAAATGAAAGACCAATATTGTTGGATGGTAGTTCCCCCAGAAGCACCCACAAACAGTCAAAGGGACCGTAGGCTATTCCAGTTTTGTATCCAACTAAACACTGAAAAAATAAAACTGCCCTCAGGGAGCATCACAATCCCCAAAAAGTGTAATGTGGACTTGGGACAGAAAAGAGTGCAATCCATAACAGTTTGAGAGGGCCTTGCACAGAAGGTACTAGCATGGCGCTCTAGTCAGGAGCCTTGATGTCTCCCATACAGAACTCCAGGAAGCAACACTAATGTGCTTCCAGTAAAGTCAACTCTTTCAGCCTCAATAAATTGGAAGCCAGTTAGTGCAATGTGAGACCCACAATGGCTGCAGGCTTGAAATTGTCCTGTGTTACGGTACTATTACATTAGATCTATGTAAATCCTTCTTGTGCATGTTGGATGCTCCCAAGACTCCCAGCATTACCCCTTGCTGCTGGGATCCCGATCAGTCCCAATAGTAAATACCTGCTGATGGGGACACCTGGTGCTTCCAAAATGCAAAATTCCCTTCTCGCGGGTCCTTAAAGGACCTTAAAGGTCCTTAAAGGACCCTCATGACCCTTTCCTACCCTATACCATTCTATTAACCCCCCTCTAACTAATTAACTAACACTAATTAACACTATGATTAACTAATTAACCCCCCAGTAATTAACCATCCTTCTAAGTAATTAACCCTATTTAACCCTCAACATGCATAAATAACTCTATCAGTAACCAGTTAACCCTATCTAGACCCAGTTATCCCTATCTAGTCCTATTCACCTCTAACTGTACCCAATTAACCCTATCTGTACCTATTTAGCCCAACTGTACCAAATAAATCCTAACTGTACCCAATTAACCCTAACTTACCTATTTAACCCTAACTGTACCTAATTAAACTATATCCTACTAACCCCTACCCCATTAACCCCATAATAAGCCCTACACAACCCTGTCCTATCCTATTACCCCTAATAACCCTTACACTACCCTATCCTGTCCTATCAACCCTTAATAACTCCTACACTACCCAATCCTAATCCCAATTCAATCCCTAATCACTCACTATGTACAGAAAACAAAAAAAACCTCTAAGAACAGAAAATAAAAAACAGCTAATTACATAAAAATAAAAAAGCGCTACAAAAAATAACAAAACCTTGCTAAGTACAGAAAATAAAAAAGACTACAAATAACACTATTAAAATAAAAAAAATAAAAAAAACATTTACAACCTATAAAAATGAAAGGGTTAATGAATCCACTGACTAGGCCAAAATGCCCCTCCAGTGGTGATCCCAGATCCCTGATGCCCTGGTCTTCACTCTTCTGGGTCAGGAAAGGCCCCTCCATCACAACGTCCTTTAAAAAAAAACATTATAAAAAAAAAAAAAAAACACAACCTGTAAAAAAAGAAAGGGTTAATAGTCTACTCACCTGGCCAAAATGCCCCTCCAGTGGTGATCCTCAATGCATTTGTCTTCAGCCTTCTGGGCCAGGAAAGGCCCCTCCAAAAAATCCAGAAGTTCTATAAAAAAAAATACTAACGCGGCTCCTTCTTTGAGAATCTCCCCGCCTTCTGATTGGCTGAAATCGCTGTCAATTAGATATCAGTCAATCAGAAGGCGCAGATGCATTCAGCAAATCAGAAGGTGCAAATGCATTCAGCCAATGGGATAAACCTCTATATTTCATTCTGGATTAATCATAGGGTTATTTAGTGTTAAATAGTTAGAGTAGGTTAATAGAATGGTATAGGGTAGGAAAGGGTTAATAGTGTAGTGTAATGCTTAGACTTTGTGTCATGTAGGTCCTGGAGGACCCTCATGGTACTTATAGTGTTAATGTAGGGGTTATTGTGTCCTATAGAGGTATATATAGACCCCTATTAGACTGATGGGGTTAATTATAGTCTCACAAGGGTCTATATAGTCCTCTGTGAGTAATGGGGGTTAATGATATGTTAGGTGGGGGTACTTATAGTACCCCAGCGGCAGGGGTTCCTTTTTAATTTTGTGCGGGTCCTTTAAGGATCTTTAAGGTCTATTAAGGACCAGCAAGGTGGCAATTTTGAAATTTAAATGCTGCGGGGCTCCTGATTTAATGGGGCTGCATGTGTATATGTATATCTATCTATCTATCTATCTATCTATCTATCTATCTATATGTATATATATATATATATATATATATATATATATATATATATATATAGATACAGACACAAATATATACCCACACGCATATGGACAAATATATACACAAACACCTACATATAAATTTATAGAGAAAGGAGAAATAATACGAAAGAGAAACTGATATATAGAACCATATATTCTTATACATTTTTGACATACTTTGATGTTATTTTTATTGTTCCTTATTTGCCCAGTGAGACAGATTGTCCCTGCAGAAATCACTTCGCTGACTCAGGTTACTGCTGTGACAAACACTGGTTACCTTCATTTCAGTGTGTAGAGAGGAGGGAACTTCCTACAAAGGCAGGCTGCTAACAGGGCAGGTCAGGAGATCCAACCTCTATCTACTCCCTGTCACTCAAAAGTTTTCCTTTACAGTTTAATAGGAACACACCCCTGCAACCTGATTGGTTGAAGTCACTTAGGAGGAGGAACAACACTTTGTCTGAGCTGTGAGAGAGAGCGGGGGCGGGCCCACACACACTGAACCATACTTTTCATTTGATCCAATATTAACTGGCCCTTTAATGAAATGGGAAATTAGTTGGTTTCTTAGTCTGGAGAGAAAGAGTAGAAAAAGAGGAGAGATTGATTCGGTATTGGATTATTGTCTGTATGAATCATGCTCATTTTCTGGACCCAGAGCAGTAGGGTAAGGTATACCACTGAGAATGTTCAGTTGCTAATATTCACTTGTGTCCGTTGAATGTTCAATATTAGTGGTGAGCAACCTTTATATTGGTGTGATATCATTAGTAACATCATGGATGATTTAATTTTTCCTAGTATATGTGATGTCATGATTGATGTCACAGACAATGTAATTATTAATATCCCATTATTATCTATTATACCCATAATCGATCAGCCAGTCTCTTTGAAGATCTTTGATTATACTCCTTCAATACATTCACATTCAAAATAAGCACATCAATGCTTTCAGGTCTCCAGCCTCCATCATTACTGTCATTATGCAGTATATATTTTATAACAACTTTAAAGCATTTTTCTCATTTTCTAATTAAGTATAGAATTCCAATTGTTTCAATCTCCCCACTAACATAAAAACCTCCCTCCAGAAATCCCCTTTCTTTCTTTCTTTCTTTATGCCAAATTGTATTTTTAGGCCTCTTTGGCCCTCCACACCTGAATCATGTTTTAAGCCACACCTCATTATCAAGGAAAGATTGTCCATTCTTCATAATTTAAGCCACACCTCATTCTTCTTGTAAAGTTTGCCCTTTCTTCAATTGGAATTTTTCCAACTCCATACAAAACACTTCTCTCTGTGTCTCTTATCTTCAGCCCAAATAAACTCTTAACTGGAGGCTAGGACAAGTAACCAATTCTCCAGACCATGTTGTGGTTATAGGACCAAGTTGCAGAGTTTAATGGACAAGTTACCAGGCATCACAACAAGTTGCAAAAATGAAGTTCTGATTAAAAAACATAATAAATGCCTTCCCTCTAAATGGAACACACCACACATATGTTTCCCAAACATAGCATAAGGTCTTGGTGCCAGCCTGTCTCCTTTGCCACCAATTATCAGCTAGCTCTGGCTAGTATCTGGGCACAGCAGGGGTTGATTAGCTATTTTAACGTCCCTGTCTGGGTGTTGGGACTAGGTCTAACCCATGTGAGTAACCATAAATCTGGGTGGGAGAGTTTTAGATTATCAGGGACAGGCTCTCCACTATTCAGGGTCCCTAGCGGATGGTAGTAAGCTTGGTTAGCAGGCTTTTTGTACTTCCTGAGAGGGGAGGAAGTAGTGGTAAGGCCTGGTGAATATAGCGAATTGTGAAATTGGGTTTTGCCGCTCCTTGGGTCACATTTATTGAGTCAGAGGGGAGTTGGTTAAGGGGGATGTTAAATTAAGTGTTTCAATTGCTATTTTGACAGTCTTGTTAATTATACTTGATGACTTAATCAGGTTTTTAAACCTCCCATAGAAGTCTATGGAGCCTAGTCTACCTCTTACCCCAAGATCGATAGCAGAGGTTCTGGGACTGGGAGCAAACTGGATATCACAGTTGGGTACTGGAAGTGGCCCTATCCCCAAAATATTTTTATTAGCCTAATGGCATGGTTATACCCCATCACACACATAAAATAGCTGGTCAAAAATTCTAAAAAACATCCCAGAGATCTTTAGGTTCATAAGACCTCTTATATGGGTCTTATGGGCTCAGGGCATATAATCAGAGCTTTGAGAACCAACATCATATAGTAACATAAACCGGCAAGTGACATAATCATTTTAGAAGATCCTTGAATAGTCCTTAGAATAGTCCTAAGTTTAGGTAGCCACAGGGCTAGTGTCCATTAATGTACCACTGCCATCTCAAAAAAAGTTCATAAGTCTAGGGGCGATGACAGTTTCTCACTCTTACAACTCATATCATCTAAGAACTCATACAGAGACTATCAGCAGCATGCAGTCCAAATAGCAGCCACACCCAAGCTCCAGTCTCAGTCTTTTAATCATCTGTATCAGGTGTAGCTAGTTTAACTCCTTCAAAATTCTTGGGGGAAAGAGCATCGAAAGGTCAGTGGCTCACACAAACCAGTTGCAGCACTCTGTCACACATCCACTTCCTCAGCTCAACACCATGGGGTTTAGCGATTGGAGCTGAGAGGCAGTGAACGCTGTACAATGTATCCACATTATGTTGACTGTGGGATCTTCCAATCTGATCTCCACTGAGGAAACTCTCTTCTAGCTGCTGAAGTGTGTGCTCTTCCTGCTCTGTCCCTGTCTTCTCCATTCTTTTCAGAAGGCAGTTCTGGTCTCCAAAGTCATGATTGCAGAGATGTGACTGTAGTTCCAGGTATAGATATAGGTATAGATATTGTGTACCAGCTCACCCCTTAGGTCCTCTCCACCACGCACATTCTTGTTCCTTTGTGCAACCTGCATTAAGGCAGTTATTGTATGGCATATTGTAGATTCTGCTTCTCTTTAGGACAAATGTCCAGCTGCTGCTGATGCGGAGACAAAGCCATAATCTTACAGGTCTCCTCATGGACCATCTGTAACTTTGCTGAATGTTCATTCTCAGCTGAAGAATTAGCCGTCTGCTGCCCCATGTTCCACAGGAAGCTTTAATAAAAAATTTTTTAGATTTTACTATAATCTTAGCCAATAATAAAACAAAACAAAAAAAAAAAAACAGACCTAGCTCCCACTGGAGCACTATTTTTTTTACTTAGAGACAGTTCCTCACTATCTGGATCTTATCCAGCTCACCATGGGTGGAGAAAATACAAAACAGAACAGTTCAATGGTTTGTACAAAAATCACTGGCCTATATTCTTCAAAAAATGCAGTTTTCCAATGTGCTGCTGATCGCTCATCCTCAGCTCCAAGCTCTGTCTGTGTCTTTTTACTTCAGCTCTAAGCAAATGGCACACTTCTGTGTTTCTCTTTTTCCAACTCCATACACAATACTTTTCTCTGTTTCTCTTATCTTTAGCCCATATAAACTCTGTAAAAACTTCTGTGTGTTTGTCTCTTCTTCATCTCCGACCACCTGAGAACTCAGTCCAATCCAGCAACCTTACAAAATGCAGTCCAAAAAGCATAGCTCTCACAGGCCTCACACGGAGACTGCCAGCATGCAGTCCAAACGGCAGTCACACCAAAGCTCTTGCATCAGTATTTTAATCAGCGCTATCAAGTGTAGATAATAAACTGCTTCAGGAGTTTAATTTCTTCAGGCTTCTTGGGAAAAAAGATCTTTGAAAACTCTGTAGCTCACAAAAAAACTTTTCAGCACTTGGTTACAGTATGTAATATAATTATTGCTACTAAATATTATTTCTTATTTTAAATAACTGAGTTCAATAATAAATAATTTAAGTCTTTAATGTACAAAAATATATAGTATTTAGCTAGAGGATCTAATAGCAATACAAAGATAGAATCTATATACCCAAGGGGTATGGTGTAGGTACAGTATAAATGTAAGAGATGTAAAATTCAACAATAATAAATGCAAAACTATCGCTTAGACCACAAAAAACAACAAATATAGGGCCCTATTAAATTCTCCCTCATAGTTCTCTCGGTGCTCGCAAAAGGCAGTTTTCCTGCTGTTTGCGAGAACCGAATCTCTCGCAGCCTGCTTTACGATATGACTGCGAGAAAATGGCCGAGAATAGGCTCCGAGAGAGCTACGTAGCCTTAAATCTATGCACGAGTCTCGCATATCGTAGGAATCCCTACGTGGACAAAAAGTCCACGCAAGGGATCCGAAAGCCTCTACGTGCTGCCTCGGAACAGCCCGAGACAGCAGTGTGAGGCTCCCCCCTGCACCCTATACACATCCCCATGCTGCAGGAGTCTCTATCGGGACCCCTGCAGCACCCCCACATTAACCCCTTGCAGCGGGGGTCCCCGATCTGCATAGATCAGGCCCTCCGCTGCATTTAAAACTTTTAAATTCCCCGCCGCGGCTCCTTAAAGGGACCGCGGCACACTATTACCCAATCCTGGCCGCGGCACTTAAAATTAACCCCCCTCTATGCTGGGGGTCCCCATCGGGACCCCCGAAGTGTCCTCACATGAACACCTTGCTGCAGGGGTCCATAGGAACCCCCGCAGCCCCCACACATTAACCCCTTGCAGCGGGGGTCCCCGATCTGCATAGATCAGGCCCTCCGCTGCATTTAAAACTTTTAAATTCCCCGCCGCGGCTCCTTAAAGGGACCGCGGCACACTATTACCCAATCCCGGCCGCGGCACTTAAAATTAACCCCCCTCTATGCTGGGGGTCCCCATCGGGACCCCCGAAGTGTCCCCACATAAACCCATTGCAGGGGGGGGGGCCCCGATCTGCATAGATCAGGCCCCCCGCAGCATTTAAAACTTTTAAATTCCCCGCCGCGGCTCCTTAAAGGGACCGCGGCACTCTATTACCCAATCCCGGCCGCGGCACTTAAAATTAACCCCCCTCTATGCTGGGGGTCCCCATCGGGACCCCCGAAGTGTCCCCATATAAACCCCCTGCAGCGGGGGGCCCCGATCGTCACCGATCGTGACCCTGCTGCAATTCAATTTTAAATTTCCCGCCTCGCGGGTCCTCAAAGGACCGTAAAGGTCCTGAAAGGACTCGCACTAAAAATAATAACCCCAGGCAACTATAATTACCCCATTAACTCATGATGGTCAATCCAGACCACCATAAGACCTAAATTACCCCATTAACTCATGATGGTCAATCCAGACCACCATAAGGCTCTATTTAACCCATTAACTCATGGTGGTCAATCCAGACCACCATAAGGCCTAAATTAACCCATTAACTCATGATGGTCAATCCAGACCACCATAAGGCCTAAATTAATCCATTAACTCATGATGGTCAATCCAGACCACCATAAGGCTCTATTTAACCCATTAACTCATGGTGGTCAATCCAGACCACCATAAGGCCTAAATTAACCCATTAACTCATGATGGTCAATCCAGACCACCATAAGGCCTAAATTAATCCATTAACTCATGATGGTCAATCCAGACCACCATAAGGCTCTATTTAACCCATTAACTCATGATGGTCAATCCAGACCACCATAAGGCCTAAATTAATCCATTAACTCATGATGGTCAATCCAGACCACCATAAGGCTCTATTTAACCCATTAACTCATGATGGTCAATCCAGACCACCATAAGGCCTAAATTACCCCATTAACTCATGATGGTCAATCCAGACCACCATAAGGCCTAAATTACCCCATTAACTCATGATGGTCAATACAGACCACCATAAGGCTCTATTTAACCCCATCAGTCCCATAAGGGTATATTATTACCATTATGGGCCTGTTACAACCCAACATTAACCACATAAGTGCCATGATGGTCCTCAAGGACCATCATGACACTAACTACAAACACTACACTATAACCCCCAATAAACCATTTAATCTAAACTAACCCCCCTCTACACTAATCTATTAACACTTACACTACCTACCTACACTACCTACCCCCTAATAAACCTCCCCAACACTCTAATTACAAAAAACAAAAAACCTACAGCACAGAAAAGAAAAAACCTACAGTACAAAAAACAAAAAAACCTACAGTACAGAAAAAAAAAAAAAATTACAACCCCACCCCCCACTACAGAAAACAAAAAAATACATTACAACCCCACCCCCCACTACAGAAAACAAAAAAATACATTACAACCCCACCCCCCACTACAGAAAATAAAAAAATTACACACCTGAAAAGGAAAGACAGATAAACACAATACAATACATACATATAATACATTAAATACATTACATACAATACATGACATTACATATAATATATTACATATAATATATTACATATAATACATTACATACATTACATACAATACATGACATTACATATAATATATTAAATATAATATATTACATATAATATATTACATATATTATATTACATATAGTCCTAATCAAATACCCCCTATCTATCTAACATACAATCTATTTAATTTAAAATAAATCCTAACTATATCAAATACATCCCCCTATCTATCTAATATACAAAAAATCCTAACTACATACACAGACCCTTATTCTAAAATAAAATAAAATAATTACAGTCCTAACTACATACACAGACCCTAATTCTAAGCTAAAATCAATAAATTAAGACCACTTACCTTTAAGATGTTGCTTCAGATCACTAACCTATGGGTCAAACAAAAAATAAAAATTAGTACAAAACATTAAAATCAAATAAATAAACATTCTATACATTCTAAATATTCAACTCACCTTTACAGCATGTCCAGTCACTGTTTATCTCTTCCGGCGCGGCCCTGTTAAAAAAAAAACATAATACATGAATACATGAATACAATATATAAACAATAAATAAAATACACAAATAAACATCTAAATATACATTTAACTTACCTCCCCGCGATGTCCCCGGCCTTCTCTCCTTCAGCCCCGGCTGGGCCGCGGAACCATCCACGCTCTAAAAAAAAAAAAAAAAAAAACTAACGGAGGTCTGCACTGGCAGACCTCCCCGACGCTACTGAACCTCCCGGAGTCGTTTCCGGGAGGAAATTGGCATTGGCGGCTTGTGATTGGCTGGAAAAGCTGTCTATCAATTTCAGCCAATCAAAAGTCGTCAATGTGTGAGCCAATCAGGATGGGATACACCCCAATATCCCACCCTGATTGGCTAAAACACTTGTCTATCTTTATGGGAACCAATCACAACGCTCAGATGCCTTCAGCCAATTACTATGGGATACACCCCCACGGAGTGATTGGTAGAAGACATCTGCGCATCCTGATTGGCTCCTACATTGACGACTTTTGATTGGCTGACAGCTTTTTCAGCCAATCACAAGCCGCCAATGCCAATTTCCTCCCGGAAACGACTCCGGGAGGTTCAGTAGCGTCGGGGAGGTCTGCCAGTGCAGACCTCCGTTAGTTTTTTTTTTTTTTTTTTTTTTAGAGCGCGGATGGTTCCGCGGCCCAGCCGGGGCTGAAGGAGAGAATCATCGCGGGGAGGTAAGTTAAATGTATATTTAGATGTTTATTTGTGTATTTTATTTATTGTTTATATATTGTATTCATGTATTCATGTATTGTGTTTTTTTTTTAACAGGGCCGCGCCGGAAGAGATAAACAGTGACTGGACATGCTGTAAAGGTGAGTTGAATATTTAGAATGTATAGAATGTTTATTTATTTGATTTTAATGTTTTGTACTAATTTTTATTTTTTGTTTGACCCATAGGTTAGTGATCTGAAGCAACATCTTAAAGGTAAGTGGTCTTAATTTATTGATTTTAGCTTAGAATTAGGGTCTGTGTATGTAGTTAGGACTGTAATTATTTTATTTTATTTTAGAATAAGGGTCTGTGTATGTAGTTAGGATTTTTTGTATATTAGATAGATAGGGGGATGTATTTGATATAGTTAGGATTTATTTTAAATTAAATAGATTGTATGTTAGATAGATAGGGGGTATTTGATTAGGACTATATGTAATATATTATATGTAATATATTATATGTAATATATTATATTTAATATATTATATGTAATGTCATGTATTGTATGTAATGTATGTAATGTATTATATGTAATATATTATATGTAATATATTATATGTAATGTCATGTATTGTATGTAATGTATGTAATGTATTATATGTAATATATTATATGTAATATATGTAATATATTATATGTAATGTCATGTATTGTATGTAATGTATTTAATGTATTATATGTATGTATTGTATTGTGTTTATCTGTCTTTCCTTTTCAGGTGTGTAATTTTTTTATTTTCTGTAGTGGGGGGTGGGGTTGTAATGTATTTTTTTGTTTTCTGTAGTGGGGGGTGGGGTTGTAATTTATTTTTTTTTTTCTGTACTGTAGGTTTTTTTGTTTTTTGTACTGTAGGTTTTTTCTTTTCTGTGCTGTAGGTTTTTTGTTTTTTGTAATTAGAGTGTTGGGGAGGTTTATTAGGGGGTAGGTAGTGTAGGTAGGTAGTGTAAGTGTTAATAGATTAGTGTAGAGGGGGGTTAGTTTAGATTAAATGGTTTATTGGGGGTTATAGTGTAGTGTTTGTAGTTAGTGTCATGATGGTCCTTGAGGACCATCATGGCACTTATGTGGTTAATGTTGGGTTGTAACAGGCCCATAATGGTAATAATATACCCTTATGGGACTGATGGGGTTAAATAGAGCCTTATGTTGGTCTGTATTGACCATCATGAGTTAATGGATTAATTTAGGCCTTATGGTGGTCTGGATTGACCATCATGAGTTAATGGGTTAATTTAGGCCTTATGGTGGTCTGGATTGACCACCATGAGTTAATGGGTTAAATAGAGCCTTATGGTGGTCTGGATTGACCATCATGAGTTAATGGGGTAATTTAGGTCTTATGGTGGTCTGGATTGACCATCATGAGTTAATGGGGTAATTATAGTTGCCTGGGGTTATTATTTTTAGTGCGAGTCCTTTCAGGACCTTTACGGTCCTTTGAGGACCCGCGAGGCGGGAAATTTAAAATTGAATTGCAGCAGGGTCACGATCGGTGCCGATCGGGGCCCCCCGCTGCAGGGGGTTTATATGGGGACACTTCGGGGGTCCCGATGGGGACCCCCAGCATAGAGGGGGGTTAATTTTAAGTGCCGCGGCCGGGATTGGGTAATAGTGTGCCGCGGTCCCTTTAAGGAGCCGCGGCGGGGAATTTAAAAGTTTTAAATGCAGCGGAGGGCCTGATCTATGCAGATCGGGGACCCCCGCTGCAAGGGGTTAATGTGGGGGTGCTGCAGGGGTTCCTATGGACCCCTGCAGCAAGGTGTTCATGTGAGGACACTTCGGGGGTCCCGACGGGGACCCCCGCATTGAGGGGGGGTTAATTTTAGGTGCCGGGGGGGATATTCGGAGTACCCCCACGGCAGGGCTTATGTGGGGGACTGCCGCGGAGGTCCCTTTTAGGACCCCCGCAGCAATTGATGAGGAGTGGGAGCCTGCGATATCATCTCGCAGGCTGTCACTCCTCATGTACATTTACGCAGTGTAGATACGTACGGCCCTGCTGCGTAGCTCATACGTTGCTCGCAGCAGGGCTAATTTAATAGCATTGTAAGTTAGAGAAACTTTGCAGTACGTAGGGCTTAAGTAGAAGCCTCTTATTTACGAGGCTGGAATTTAATAGGGCCCATAATATTTACTAACTGCAACTATTGAGGAAAGGGACTTGGGAGTTATTATATCATATGACTTAAAACTAAGAAAAACAATGCAACAAAGCTGCAGTGTGCCTGGATGTATTGGTAGAAGAATTAGCATCAGAAAGCGAGAGGTACCAATGTCACTGTATAGGTCCCTTGTTAGACCTCACCTAGAAACTGTATATTTTGGAGACTGTATCTTCAAAGGCAGGCTTCGTGACCTGATTATGTATAGAGTAGAGGACAGAAAGGAGAGGAGGGGTATATGATAGAAACCTTATATAACAAAGGATTTTATTATGTTCAAAATGGAAGTGTCTTGAGGAAAAAAAGTCATGCAAGAACAAGAGGCCATGAGTTGAAGTTGTAATATGGGAAAGAGATCTATCCGGTTGTGTATGCACAAGAAATCGCCAGCATTGACAGCTGCAGTGCGAGCAAGTAGCCGCTAGATGGCGCCGTCAGGTTTTAGGGAATGCCTATAATTATCCCCCCCTCCCCCCGACCTGGCGCAACTTGACGGCACTGAATCAACAGCCAGGCCATCGATATGTGCGTCGTGAGCATGGGCACTCTGGCACTTGTGCATCTAATAGCGCAAGACCTCTTCTATCGGTGCGCCTTATATGCAATGTGCAGCAGTATTCCGAAAATCGGCAATGCCATCTAGCAGTTGGCGGCGGCAATGCTGCTGCCAATCTTTTGCGTAAGGGAAGAGAGAAAGGACCTGAGAAAGTACTATCTTTCAGAAAGAGCAGTATATAACTGCAACAGCCTTCCATTGGAAGTCGTAGGATCAAATCAGACAAGGGTGTGATCAAATAAGACATGGGTGTGTGGCCCATAAGGCCCAAGTCTAGGAGGCAGCAAGATGCCTGAAGTTGCTGACGCAGTGCCATAGAATATGCACAAAAATGTCTATATGCAGAGAATATTCTGTAAGTGTACTTGGCACTTTCTGACTTACTGTAAACTGATATATATACAGTATATATATATACTGTATATATATATATATATATATATATATATATATATATGTATATATATATATATATATATATATATTTATATATATATATATATATATATATATATGTATATATATATATATATATATATATATATATATATATATATACTTAGCATTTTCTATATAGGTGTGTGGTAAACGTATGATTGGGATATAGCAAGAGAAAAGGAGTAGTAACTGGGTCATGGGGGAGTGCAAAAATCTGAAAAAGCCTATGGCAGCATAAAACCTAAATAGGCCCCTGAAACCAGAGGTGTTTTTTTGCCTAAATGTATGACAGCTAGAACTAGAATTTGAATATCTGCCATTGCCAACTTTATAAACATACTGGTATTGCCAAGGTAATAGATAAGTTGCTGCCCCTGCTCTGTCTCTCTCCCTCCTGCTTAGCACTTGGGGAGGGGAACAGGGACAGGGAGGTTATATATATATACAGTATATATATATATATATATATATATATATATATATATATATAAATATATATATATCTTTATATCTGTCTGTGTGTTCCTGTCTCTTTTCCTGTCCCTGTATGTCTCTGTGTGTCCATTTATATATCTCCCTGACTCATTTCTATCACTCCTCTTTTTTTACTCTCATTTCACTTTTCTCATTCATCGTTCACCTAATTTATTTCCAACATTCACATCAAACTCTATTCTACCTTCTCACCTTTCTTTCTTATGTCCTATCACTTTCTCACCTTTCCTCCTCCTTATTTTCTCTCTTGCCTTGTTACCCTCTATTCTCATCCCTCTTCCTTCTTGCCACATCTCTCCTGACTTTCCACCCCTTAAACTTCTTGAATACCTTGTTCCTCATATCTCTGTCCTTTTGCATCTCTCTCCTAAAGAGATATAGGAAAAAGGGTAAGGGAAAAGAAGAGAAAGAAAAAGGAGAAGAGCTGATAGAGAAAGTGTTACGATCTGCTTCTTCTTCAGTCAGGCTTGATATGGCTTTTTATGGCCAAACCTACCCAGCAGATACACCAGGTTCTTTTGATCCCTTCACCAAGACAGACGATGTCTCTTTAAAACACCCTTACTCTTTATGCAGCATTTAAAAATAAGAATGCAGGCTCAGCATTATAAAACTCATAAACTGCTTTTATTGTTGTGGAAACTTCATAACAGGTTCAACTTCTGTAACAGTTTGTGTGTCTTCTAGATTTTGTATTAACATCCACTTCATTATTATCTTATCTAATAATGTTGACATATACATATATCTTCTCGATAGGTTTCCTTCCCTTTGATTAGGAGTCTACACACACTTTGGTTTTCTCCAATTTGATTAGGAGCACATACACACTTCTATAATTGTACAGGATCAGGGCAGCCATTTTCTCTGACACATATATATCTTCCAGATATTGGATTGGTTCTGTTATGTATCTGCACACAGTCTGAACACTATGGTCAAATGTTGCGCCATAGTACCACCTGGTGGTGAAAAAAGTATGTGGCGCAAATCGACGACCCTGAATCGACAGCGATGCCATTGCTATGTTTGATGGGGGTACGCAGCCCTTAAGGGCCTCGGGCGCATCTCTCATAGCTCAAGGCCTCTTCTTCCGGCGTGCCTCATGCGCCACATTGAAAGGGTCATTTTGTTTTGCCTGCAGTGGCAAGGCGTTCAACCGCTGTGTTCAGACTGTGTGCAGCTACATACCAGACAAGATATTTTTCCCATATATATATGTTAATCTTATCTTCACTATGGATTCTGATACATATATATCTTCCAGATATCTTATTCCATGTATATATTAAGCTCATCAAAGTCACTTTAAAGCTGTTACCTTCCTTTCCTCCTGTAAGATGCATCACAGACTCCATTCAGCACAGACTTTACCTCAGAGACACCATTACATGACTAACTGATTATCACTCTCCACAACTGTCAGTTACTGGCTACCTAAACATTCTAACTGCCAGTTAACTCCTTATACACTGGATACAATTTAACATACAGTAATACAACATAACATAACAAAGCATAACATAACATACAGTATTTAACATACACATGGTAATCAACTTAATAGAGCATTAAATAACCATAAACAGTTTCTAAACCCAAAGGATGGTCAGGGGAATCATGACAGAAAGGACAAAGTGACTGAAGAAAGAATATGATACATATATAAAGGTAGAGAGAAGGGGAAAGAAAAAGCAAATCGAAAAAGATGAAGAGAGAACATGAGCTAAAAAGAGAAGGGAAAGGCAGAGAATAGGAGAGAAAGAAAAGACTGGGAGAAAAGGAGGACAGATAGGAAAAGAGAAAAATCAGTATATTAATACCTTTTCTTATAATTACGCTGCAGTGGGATCTACCATTTTGATTTCCGGTGATCTTTCTTAAGGTAACTTTGCACAGGAAGCTGACATCGACGAACGTCTGAAATTGAGTAGCAGTAATCAAAAGCTCATTAGTTTAGAATAGTTTGGTATAAAAGCCACAAGTGTAAAGGCCTTATTGATATCTATTATTATTATTGTTTATTTGTAATTCGCACTATACAAGGTTAAAAAGTTAAAAGCAAAAAACAATACCATTGAAAAGGATGGAAGTCCCTGTCTTTGATTTTAGAATTCAGTGCCCATAGAACTTTCCCCAAAGCACCATGCAAGATTTAAAACTCACACTTACAATTTAAAAATATTCTGCCTATTATCATGTTTAAGGACAGTCTACTAAAATATCAGACCCAAGGTAACAAGTATATAGTATGTATGCTAAACTTACTATTTGTATATATGTATATAATATATGCTAAACCCACAATGTGTATATATGTATATAACATCAATGTACATTTCTGGAAAATATACTATAGGAGACCCAGATAATACATATTTTTCTTGGGGTCAGAAAGTACAGATAGAGAGTGTAACTTATTTTTGTTTAATCACACAATAGTAAGGGGTAAGCAGCAGGCCCTCATAACTCCCACATATATAGTATTTTCTCACTAATGTAGAGTAGTAGTAGCACAAATAGTATAAGGGGTAAGTGTAAGAATCCGGTTCTTAGAATAGGGACTGACCCCTAATAACGCCAAAAAGCACTTTATTATTTATTTTCCAATAGCACTTTATTCTAGCACAATAATATATATAGGCACTGGAACTGTTTCTGTGGTTATCTACAAATCCCTATGTTCTTATTGATTGTTTAAATATACGCTTGAAATAGCTACGATTAGGACCATTTTGGATCAAAACATGTGTACTAGGAAAATTGAATAATTTAAAAAGAGAATTATACTCCTTTCAAGATCTTCATTGCATATCAAGTTTGGTAGATATATTAATTGCCAAGGTCTCAGTTACTAATTTAATAGATGCTTTTATAACATCAATAATATAATATATAAATTAGACAAAAAAATGTCATCAAAGGTGGTAATTTCATTTGTTTTATAATGTTTTAAACGTCATTATTTAATTTTTAAAATGTTAAAATAAATGCAAAAATATTATCCAAACCTCTGTCAGTTATTTGAGTTGTGACAACTATATAGGAGCTCATGCTACAAAAAAAGATGTCTTTCTTTTTCTAGTTTAAATGTTTGTTCCATACATTTTGTAGCAATTTAACTTAGAAGATACAATAATAAAACTTCAAATATTATAAGTACTAAAATAGAAATCTAAGAAGCTCAAAAATAAAAAGGTAATTCATGCTTCAAAAAAGTAAAAAAAAAACCTGAAGATTGAAAACTCACAAACTTACAATCTAAGAATATTCTGCCCATTATCAAGTTTAGGTTTTGAACAGGACAGTCTACTAAAATACCAGACCCCAGGTAACCCTTCCTGTCTACACTGCACTCTATTTTGCATCCTGCCTTGCACACTTCTCCTATAAACAGGTCAATTGCATATTCTCCCCTTCAACTCTTCAACTTATAGTGGAGTTATTAGAGGCAGTCCACATTGAGGAGGGTAAATATTAGGAGGCAGTTAATAAGAAGAAAACAGAATGCAAAATGTAGAACAGAAAATAAATATGGAGCCGAACAAGTAAACAAGGTGTAGATGCACTGGGATAATTTCTAGATTTTGTAAAGTACTGCATATTAAGTGAATATTTTTCTGTTACCCAATTCTAAGTTGTGATGTTGTTGTCAACCCTTATGTGCTTATATCAATGTTTTGTACATTATATTTTGGAGAAAACTGGGATATTTCTTAAGCACTGTATGGTGAGTTTTGTAATAGCAGATATCACAAGGCTGAACTAGGCCCTCCAGGTAACAATCACTTCTGACATCAGAGATATGTCATAACAGATGATATAACAGAGCATAGCCACTATATAAGGAGCTGTGGGAAGCAAAGCCAATACTTCAGTGAGATCAGCTGGTGAGCAGGTGAATAACTGTGTGCCTATGCCCTATAAGCATGGCTTTAGGAAGCCATAAAGGAGCAAACTCTACCTTGCACATAGGGACTGAGAAATTATATAGTGTGAGAATGTAAGGAGCCGGGGACAGATTATTGAGGGCCGTTATGTAAGCCATGAACTGCTCCTTGTATCCAGCTCTCAGGGAGTTAAAATACTTAAATTCACCTGGTCCAGTGCTTCACTATAAAAACTCCAGGAAGCCCCAATGAAGGGGAGGGGTGTGCTGCTGATTAGGCTCTGTCCTGAGTA
Source organism: Discoglossus pictus (assembly GCA_027410445.1). Taxonomy (NCBI): domain Eukaryota; kingdom Metazoa; phylum Chordata; class Amphibia; order Anura; family Alytidae; genus Discoglossus; species Discoglossus pictus. Next base: position 123,417,256 of record CM050165.1, on the reverse strand, counting down.
GTTTGGAAGCTGAAGCCAGAAGCTGGGGCCTTGCTTAGGAGACAAGCTGGAAGGAGCCTGTAAAGTACAGCTAGTTGAGAGGACTGACAGCTGCCTGAATTGCTGCGGGGATGACCAAGGTGAATCGTTTGGAGAAGCAAGTGGTGAGTGAGATCCTGCGGTTTCTTGGAACTGACAGAGGCCCTGTTTGAAGGTACCAGTCCGATTATGCCCCAGGGAAGTTGCTGAGTGTGGAACTGACAGAGGCCCTGTTTGAAGGTACCAGACCGATTATGCCCCAGGGAAGTTGCTGAGTGTGGAACTGACAGAGGGCTTGTTTGAAGGTACCAGACTGATTATGCCTCAGGGAAGTTGCTGAGTGTGGAACTGACAGAGGCCCTGTTTGAAGGTACCAGACCGATTATGCCCCAGGGAAGTTGCTGAGTGTGGAACTGACAGAGGCCCTGTTTGAAGGTACCAGACTGATTATGCCCCAGGGAGTGTTTGATGGTACATATGCAATAATTTAATACTGCTGTATCAAAGTGTCCTGGGGTGAAGCATGCGGGAGAGAAGGCCCTATGCTTCATCCGAGGCTACTGATGTAGAAACGTGGAAAAGACTACTGATATACAAGAGACTGTTTGTATCCTGGCCACAAGGTGGCAATATAGCAATAGTCGGAGACTATTTGTAGCCTGGCCACAAGGTGGCAATCTTTCAATAACCAGAGACTGTTTGTATCCGGGCCACAAGGTGGCAATATAGCAATAGTCGGAGACTATTTGTAGCCTGGCCACAAGGTGGCAACCTTTCGATAACCAGAGACTATTTGTAACCTGGCCACAAGGTGACAAATTATAAGGATTAAAAGACTGTCTTTGTCCTTGCCACTAGGTGGCGCTATTCCTACGAAATTACTCCTTCCCGAGTACAACGGAGTGTGAGCTCCGTCCTGAAGACACCGGGGTGTAGTCTTTTTTTCCCTGTTGCCGGTAAGCTGCACAGGTATAGTCAGGGCGTTCCTGTGTCACAGTCAGTCCGTATATGTAGATGTTTATTTTAGTTATTTAAGCAGAGTTACTGCTCCTGTTTGTTTTTGTTATTTCATAATAAACATGTTTGCTGCCTCACCAGAAGGTATCCGTTTCTAACTCAAGAAAGCACAGCTCTACACGGCCATCCTGGTCACAATAGATAATAGTAAGGTTTAATAATTGGGTAATTAGGTGAATTGTACAGAAGAAAAAGTGCAGTGGGGCAACAACATTTTTTTAAAAAGCGGCATAACAAATATGCACACCATAATTCTTTTGACATTCTACTATACAGTATGTAGTCACAAGTCTCATGTACTTACTGTACACTTTGTATCTTTCTACGGAAATGGTAGTATGCGATAAACAAAAATAAGGAATAATTACATATTTGTTCTTGTCAATATAGACTTTAGGGGGCCAGACCTCACCATTATCATAGCAGGGATGCATATTATTTTAAAGCAGCTCTGCGATGTGTATTTTTCAGAAGTGTCTCCCATTAAAGAGGAAGTTATGTCACCTTAATGTTCATGTGAGTTCTGCCATTTTCTTCTGTGTATCCCTTGTGAGCAATTATATGAGGAGAGTTGTCTTAGTACCACCGAGTTATGTTGCCACATAAATATGGTAGTTATCATTATGATTACCATTCATAATTCACCACAAAAGCCAAAGCTGCCATAGCATATTTTAATTTCACAATGATTTGGGCTATGCATTTCTCTGGCATTAAAGCTGCTCTCTGTCACCATTGCTAGTCACTAGTGATGTCGCGAACATCAAATTTTCGGTTAGCGAACAGTGGATGCGAACTTCCATCAAATGTTTGCGAACGGGCGAACAGCCATAGACTTCAATGGGCAGGCAAATTTCAAAACCCACAGGGACTCTTTCTGGCCACAATAGTGATGGGAAAGTTGTTTCAAGGGGACTAACACCTGGACTGTGGCATGCCGGAGGGGCACCCATGGCAAAACTCCCACGGAAAATTACATAGTTGATGCAGAGTCTGGTTTTAAGCCATAAAGGGCATAAATCACCTAACATTCCTAAATTGTTTGGAATAACATTCTTTAAAACATCAGGTATGATGTTGTATCGATCAGGTAGTGTAAGGGTTACACCCGCTTCACAGTAACAGACCAATCTCCCCGTTTAATGCACCGCAAACAACCCCAAACAGTCCCTTTGCACAACCGCAAACTCCCCATTTGCACAAGGTTGGATACCAAGCTAGCCATGTTCCGTTCCTTGTCCTCACTGATATCATTGAAGGTCTCTTCCTCCACCAAGCCACCAAGGGTCCCCGAAAGGTGACAACAAGCCCCCTGGGACGCCTGCTGTGTTTGGTCTTCCACCTCCTCAAAGCCACCTCCCTCCTTTGACTCCTCTTCTTCAGACTCCTCTCTCTGCGTTGCCTCTGTCTGCATTATAATAAGGTGTGTACTGTTAAGTAGTACTATTTCTATCGGTTTAATCCCTGTTATGTCCACTATTAGGGGACGAGTATATGGCATTGATTTTTGGAAGCGGGAGATGGAAAAATATGCTTGGTCGGACCTCCCACTTCAAATTTGGGGCACTGAGCGTGCAATCTAAGGTGCCACCAGATAGGAGTGGTGTGTTCAGTTGTACTATTTATTCCTATCGGATTCAATAAAACCAATAAACCTGGCCCGTTACTAGACAGGAAACTACAAACCAAAACCACACAAAATAGAATACTTCAAATTAAGACCTCGAAGGGAGAAAAAACAACAAACCCAAATAAGACCCAGAAGATTTTTACAAAATCTTACAATACCCTTTATACGGCAACAAAACACATAGATCTACACAAAATAAGGGTATTTCTTAATTCCTGTGATCTCCCCTTAATAGCATAAAATGACTTAGAGACTTTAAATGCCAAAGTGACCCTAGAGGAAGTGAGAAAAGCAGTCCAGAACCTCAAACCTGGTAAGTCACCTGGCCCAGACGGGTACACCAATTTATATTATAAAAAATGTATAGACATATTAGGCCCGCACTTGGTAACTCTAACAGAATTGTAGAAGGCAAGCAAATACCAGCAGAACTGAACAGGGCAGATATCGCTCTATTGCCTAAGGAGGGTCGAGATGCCCTAGAACCAAGAAACTACAGGCCAATATCATTACTAAACTGTGATACAAAGATCCTGTCAAAAATAATAGTGGATAGAATGTCATCCTTCTTGCCTAAGTTAATACATATTGACCAAGTAGGCTTTGTCTCCCACAGGCAAGCGGGAGACAACCTTAGAAAAGTCATGAACCTACTGTACCACACTAAAGCCTCTAAAATTCAAGCCTGTCTTATGGCCTTTGACATTGAAAAGGCGTTTGATTCCCTGGAGTGGACTTACCTATACGTCACGCTTGAAAAATTTGGTATTAAAGGCCATTTCATAAATCTCATACACTCATTATACAAATCATCCAGGGCAAGGTTACAGATTCCGGGAGATGAGAGATCCTTAATTAAAATAGAAAGAGTAACAAGACAGGGGTGCCTTCTTTCTCCCCTTTTATTCGCAATAGCAATAGAACCCCTGGCTCAGACAATTAGGGCCAACGCTGGGATCACATGCATAAAAATAGGCCATCACCATTTAAAAACTTGTCTATTTGCAGACGACCTGCTGTGTATGCTCTCAAACCCTACCCAATCGGTCCCAGAGTTGAATCGAACTATGGAGGAGTTTAGTCAGTTTTCTGGCCTTAAACTGAACATAGAGAAGACAGAAGCACTAGCGATTGACTTAACAGCAGTAGAGAAGCAGGGTCTCCAAGAGAAGTTTAATATTAAGTGGGATAAGAACCATATAAACTACCTGGGAATCCGACTAACCCCTAAGCTAGAGGAATTGTACAAAGCCAACCACTCCAAACTTTATAAAACAATAATTAATGACCTGAGTAAATGGACAAAGCATAGGCTATCATGGCTTGGGAGAATAAATACGATAAAAATGAATGTCCTTCCTAGGTTGCTCTACATATTTCAAACACTCCCAATCCCGATTAAATAAAAAGAATTAGAAAATATTCAAAGGAAAATATTTCAGTTTATCTGGAACCACTCTCACTCACGCATCACAAATAAAATTATGTACCTTCATAAGTCAGAGGGGAGACTATCGTGTCCAAACTTAAAATATTACCACAAGGCAGCTCAGTTATCTTTCCTCCCAATAGCACATTCTATAGGGCATCAACCGTCCTGGGTGTATTTAGAGAACCACACTTTAAGGCCCTTAACCTGGGACAAGGTGGCTTGGCTATCAGAATTGCCTCAGAGCCTTAAAAACTTGCCAAACCCCCTAATCAGACACTCACTATCATACTGGAAATGGGCCAATAAACACACAGGTTTGTTCCCTGGATCCACCCAAATGACCCCAATTCTTGACCACCCTCAGGCCCCGAAACACATGAGCACAACATCACAACACTGGTGGAGGTCAAGGAAACTAGATAGACTGGTTAGTAAAGGGCCAGATGCTCACCTATGAGGAACTGAGGGACAATCATGAGCTACCGCTGTCAGAACATTACAATTACTGTAGGCTGAGGCATTTCACACACTCCGTGACCCAGAAACAGGGGACACAGGTCTTAAATTGGTTTTCCAAAATTTGTAAAGATAAACCTCTATCAAGGGGGATCATTGGGTCGCTTTACAAATATAAAACATTTGTTACTAGTTGAAGCGACACTGGGGAAAGGGCCGGAGTGGGGGAGCCCTGGAGACCCTTCAGAAAATTAGGTATTGTTGCAGCGACCAGAAAAATTTATGTTAGTTTGCCAGGCAGAAAGTGCCCTAAAACATTGCGTCTTGAACCCTAGTTGGTGGCGGATAAGTCCCGCAAGTTATCCGGCATTCAGGGATAAAATACATTAGCTCAAGGCAGCTCATCTATCAGGCCTTTTTTAATCGAATGTATCGCCCACTGTCAGTCCCTTCGGGATCCATCCCTCATTCATCTTAATAAAGGTGAGGTAATCTAGACTTTTTTGACCTAGGCGACTTCTCTTCTCAGTGACAAAACCTCCTGCTGCACTGAAGGTCCTTTCTGACAGGACACTTGAAGCGGGGCAGGACAGAAGTTCTATGGCAAATTGGGATAGCTCAGGCCACAGGGCAAACGTGCACACCCAGTAGTCAAGGGGTTCATCGCTCCTCATAGTGTCGATATCTGCAGTTAAGTCGAGGTAGTCTGTTACCTGACGGTCGAGTCGTTCTCTGAGGGTGGACCCCGAAGGGCTGTGGCGATGCATAGGACTTAAAAAGCTCTGCATGTCCTTCATCAACAACACGTCTCTAAAGCGTCCTCTCCTTGCAGGCGTGGTCGTGGGAGGAGGAGGATTATGTTCACCTCTTCCGCTGTAAGATTGCCGTTGTTGTGTGACATCACCCTTAAACGCTGTGTAAAGCATACTTTTTAATTTATTTTGGAAGTGCTTTCCGACTTGTGGTAATTCGGTAAAATTTCAGGCACTTTCTGCTTATACCGGGGGTCGTTCTCCTTCATCCTTTTTATACGAGGGTCCCTCAACAGGCACGACAGCATGAAAGACCCCATTTGCACAAGGTTGGATGCTGAGCTAGTCATGCACAAAGCGTTGTACAATCAGATTACACACATGTGCCATGCACGGCACATGTGTCAACTTGCCCAAAGTTAATGCCGCCAACAAATTTCTTCCATTGTCACAAACCACTTTGTCGATCTCCAGTTGGTGCGGAGTCAGCCACTGATCCACCTGTGCGTTCAGGGCGGATAGGAGTGCTGGTCCGGTGTGACTCTCTGCTTTCAGGGAAGTCAACCCCAAGACGGCGGGACACTACCGTATCCGGGATGTGGAATAGTACCTGTGGAGCTGGGGGGGTGCCGTTGATGTGGAGGAAGACATAGCAGCAGCAGAAGAGGACTCACCCGAGGAGGTTATGGAAGAGGATGGAGTAGGAGGTGCAGAGGAGGTGGCAGCAGGCCTGCCTGCAAGTCGTGGCGGTGTCACCATCTCCTTTGCAGAGCCACGTATTCCATGCTTGGCAGCCGTCACCAGGTTTACCCAATGAGCAGTGTAGGTGATATACCTGACCTGACCATGCTTTGCAGACCAGGTATCAGTGGTCAGATGGACCCTTGCCCCAACACTGTGTGCCAGAGATGCCATTACTTCCTTTTGCACAATCGAGTACAGGTTGGGGGTTGCCTTTTGTGCAAAGAAATTTCGTTCGGGTACCTTCCACTGCGGTGTCCCAATAGCTACAAATTTTTTGAATGCCTCAGACTCCACCAGCTTGTATGGTAAAAGCTGGCGGGCTAAGAGTTCAGACAAGCCAGCTGTCAGTTGCCGGGCAAGGGGGTGACTTTGTGACATTGGCTTCTTACGCTCAAACATGTCCTTGACAGACACCACACTGTAGGCAGATGAGCAGGGACTGCTCAGGGCGAGATACGGAGTGGCGGATGGTTGAGAGGGGGCAAGCAGGGCAGCAGTAGTTGACGTGGCTGAAGATGCTGGACCAGGAGGAGGATGGCGGCTTTGACTTTGTGTGCTGCTTGTACTCATGTGTTGATCCCATAGGCGTTTGTGATGTGACATCATGTGCCTTCGCAAAGAAGTTGCACCTAGGTGGGTGTTGGACTTCCCACGACTCAGTTTCTTTTCGCACAGGTTGCAAATGGCATCTCTGTTGTCACAGGCAGACACACAAAAAAATTGCCACACTGCTGAGCTCTGCAATGACGGCATTCTGGTGGTGGCAACAGCATGCGTTGACTGGCGTGCTGTCTGACTGACCCCGGGTGCCAATGCATGCTGTCTGACTGTGCCACTAGCTACTTGCGATGACCTCCCACCTGCTTCCAACTCGTCTCCTCCTCATCTCTCTGTCTCCCCATCTGAACTTTCCTCCTGTTCTTCTTCTCTTATAGCGGGCACCCACGTGACATCCACTGACGCATCGTCATCATCAACCGCTTCACTTGTATCTGACAACTCAACAAAGGAAGCAGCACCGGGTACAACATCATCATCATCAGACCGAATGTCCATGTGTGTAATGCTGCCTGACTAGGACATATCCCTGTTATCTACATCCTCTGGCACTAATGTTTGCGCATCACTCATTTCTTCCAACGGATGTGTAAATAACTCTTCTTACAGATCAAGTGAAGCAGCTGTGGTGCTAGTGTTGGTGGTGGCAGCAGGCGGGCGAGTGGTAACTGGAGAGGAGCCCAAAGCTAAGCTGAAGGAGGATGGTGCGTCTAGGTTCCGAGCGGAAGCTGTAGAAGATTGGGTGTCCTGTGTTAGCCAGTCAACCATGTCCTCAGAACTTTTCAAGTTCAGGGTACGTGGCCTCTGAAAACTGGGCATTATTCTAGGGCCAAAGGGAATCACAGCACCACGACAGCCCCTTTGGGGTGGCCTGCCTCTGCCTGTCATTTTTTTTCCGATTAGTGGTACTATGCGTGCAAGCTATTGTGAAACCAGATATGAGTGGCACTGTGCACTGGCAAAAGTTGGCACAGTAGACGCAATAGGCCTCACACACACGCCTGTAGGCAGGCAACTGATATTCAATCGATTACAGTAAAAAAAGGGTTCTTTTGTTTCACTGTCAAAAGTTGGTAGAGTAGGTGCTGTAGGCCTCACACACACGCCAGTAGGCAGGCAACTGAAATTAGATTAAAGGAAAAAGTTTTTTTTTTTTTTCAATGTATGGTACACCAACTATGACTGGTGAAACAGAGCAGAATATTAGCTGTGAGCCTGACACAGGCAGGTAACTGAAATTAGATTACAGGAAAAAATGGTTGTTTTCAATGTATGGTACACCACCAGGTATGAGTAGTAAAAATAATCACAATATAAGCTGTTAGGTGTTAGCCTGTCACACACACACGCTGGCAGGCAGGCATATGCAATTAGATTACACAGAAAAAAATAATAAAATAAAATAAATGATGTTCTAGCCCTAAAAGGGGCTTTTTGGGTTGCTGTCCTTGCAGCAGATATCAGATGAGTCCTTCAGGTCTGTAGTGGAAGCTAAATACACAGCCTAGCTATCTATTTCCCTATTAAATATCCAGCAGCTACACTATCTGTCCTCTCACATCGAATGCAGCTTCAGAATGATTCTAAAATGGATGCTGTCCTTCAGATGGAAGACTCTGGAAGGGAGTGTATGCTGCTGATTGGCTAGAATGTGTCGGCTGACTGTGAGGTGCAGGGTCAAAGTTTCCTCAATAATAAAGAATAGGGGGCGGACCGAAAAGCGCAAGTGTCCGCAGTCCACTGCGAGAGCGAAAGAGCCAAAATCACTGCGAATAATCCGCGGGCGAACTGTCCGGGACATCTCTACCGTAATGATAGCGGTCTCATTTTATATTGGCTTTTTCGAAATGGGTAGTTATGGCCTTGCTTAATTGATCATGTTTCCGCCCCATACTGTTACCCACGAGTGCATGGTTTGCAGTTTCGACGGTCGGTCCTGCGGGCTTGTTCAATTGAATAGCACAGGAATCGTAGATTAACGGGAGCCCGCAGCACACCTGCACACATACGGCCTGTATCCCGCAAAATATTGAATCGGGCTCTTCTACTTCTGAATAGGTAGCCTTCTGAGTCCTGGCTGCTCATTTCCTCCTCCCATGGTTGTTAGAAATGCGGGGGAGTCAAAAGTTTTCTAGGTCAGAGCTTTCCTGGGAGAGACATATTGCTCCATACTGTGCCCTTTAGTGGCGAAAGCTGGTGATGCATGTTTACGTTTAATTGTGCTACGCCCCTGCCAACGGAGGAACAGTATTCATCCTTATGTGTGGATTTTGGCTGGTTTCCTCAATGTAACAGCCCACATATACTACATTTTATTATGTAAACCACATTAGTTGAAGTACATGAATTTGATCCCTTGATGTTATAGGTCTTTTTGATATGTGTGTCTGTGTCATCATTACAACTAAGCTGACATCATTTAAAAAGTCCTCTGTTACAATGATTAGTTCAATTTTCTATCTTTAGCTCATATTTGGCCTATCTTCTGCTGACATGTTTTTGTTTTAGGTTTGGTGGATCTTAAAATGCAGGGAATGGAAGGTATAGGTATATATTTTTTAATTTGTATAGGTATATATTTTTTAATTGTAAATATATTTGTAATTGTAAAAGCCTTCAATTATGGCTAGGATGTCTAGCATTAGATAGAGAAACGTGAACTGGCCTGAAAAATAACAAACTACACCTCACAACTGCATCGACATGTGTTACTGTAGGAGACTAAAAGGCTCATATTGCTTGTGGTCACCAACTTTAAAAACTGTTCCCATCAAAAAACAAGAGTATAAACTTGTAAATAGTAAACCTTCTAAGTTAATGTCTTCAATAGTGCCTTAGGCCGTAACATCTAATGACTAAATAAATTGTCTGTGATAAATAGCCTATTTAGGGTGCTTCATGACTGCATCTGAAGCATAATATCTGAAATATAATATCGGGTCTTGGCCTTCTCCTCACATTGCCTTACGAATGTTTTGCCACCTGTGCGGCTTACTCATAGGCTTTGTTAAATTAATAATCTATTTTTCTATCTATCTAATGGTAGACAGAATTTGGGGCTTCACTTGAGCCACCAAGGTCATAGGTCTGGTCTTTTTACTATCCCTTGGGCACTGGATGCTGTATGCGTTTTTTTGTATGAAATTATCTGGAAATGGTACCAACATAAAACTGTATATATTTTAGTAGTTATTTGTGGATTTCTTATTATATATATATATATATATATATATATATATATATATATATATATTACCAGGTTAGCACACCTGGGTTTGTGGGCGTGTCACCTCTCCCTCCACCCTACTTAAATCACAAGCACACACCTACCTGTGCACATATTCTTCACGTCTGCTGCATGCACTGCGTGTGCTCTTTCTCCTCTCCTGCTTCCTCGTGGTCTCTCCTTTTTGCCTGTGAGTCCTATCCCTACTCCCCTCCGTGTACCTCCGTTTCCTGCCTTCCCTTCCCTCCTCTTCCCTCCATGTCTCTCCTCCCTCCATTTGCCCCTGTGCTCATTTCATCTGCTCCTCCCTTCCTCCCGTTTGTCCTCTCATTTCTTTTTGCCCAGCTCCTCCTGGCTGTCTGCACCTTCTGCTCGTCAGTCTGGCTGCTTTCTGGGCTTCACCCACGCACCTCCAGCCTCTCCTCCACGCTTCATCTAAGCTCTCTCTACTCCCTTAGTGTTATTTTGGCCTTTTAGTTTCATTTTCTATTGCCTGCTAACCCGGCTGGCTCAGTGGGTAGATGCATTAGGCTCTGGTGTGCAGGGCTGCAAGTTCAAGCCCCACATTTAGCATACCTTTGGTGTCTGTTAGAATTTTTGCAGAGCCTCTGTGGCTCAGTGGGTAAGCACATTAAACTCTAATGTTCAAGACTGCAGATTCAAACCCTGCATCTGGCAGGCAATTTCAAGTGTCATGTTCAATTCAGTATAGTTGCTGAGCCATTTCAGCACTTGGCTGCATCCCCCTGCACTTTCTTTTACCCAGTGCAAATACTTCAATCATGCCCTTAAAGTGCACCGACCACATTATTTATTAATAAGTTCTCCCTTAATTCCACCTTCTCACAACCCTTCACGCTTATTCTTAATTTTAACCCTTTAAATTCTTTCCCATTATCCTTCTGTCACTAAACACTTCTATCCATTTCACTCATAAGCTCCTAAAAGTCTAATTTCGCTATCACTTCTACCCTTCACTTCTTCTACCCTTCCTTCCTATACCATGTACCTTTACCTAAATTACCCATCTGCTACCCACGCTTCTCTATCCTATCAGCAAACGCCCTCCTTTCTCTCTAATTAATTCACCAGTCGCCATTTCCATTAAAGCTCATTCCGTTATCGCCGCCTTGGCGCCCATCGAGGGCTTTTCATTTACATCACCTGGCGAGGCCTTCTACCTTTTCTTGGCTCCCCTTTCCCCATCGTGGGTCCTTATCCTTTTCCTTAGCCGCCTTCTCACATCTCCGTGTCCTACCCAGGTGCATCATGGCAGACCCTGCACAATCAGACGCCGACTCAATCCTTTCTTTCACCGCATCTTCACCGGAAAGATCTTCATCCAATCCTGTCAGCCCTGCTTCGCCCTTTCAGTATTTATCAAACCCGAATTTAACCCTTTCTCTCCCTTTCCTTATTTCCTTTACATACCTCACTCTATGCAGCCTTTCATCCACGCTCTCCTGGGTAATTTACTTAATTCACCTTCCTCTCTTGCCTTATTCGTTCTTTCTGAGTTTTCTTACATACCTTAACTCATCCCTTACCCTTTCTTTGGCCTCAATCCCTTTATCCTTCCTCCACTGCTCACGCCATATCACTCCACCTTCACCAATGTTCCCCTCTCCCTTTCACCACTGCTTGCTTGCTCCTTTCTTCCCTCGCTTTCTGATTCTACACCCTAGCCTCATCTATCCTTCGATGCTCATGCCTGTACATGGCCCGTTACCTAGCCGTATTTCCTTCACTCTCTGCTCATCTGTGCTCCCATTTCCACCAGCTTTTCTCTCAGAGCTGTCATTGTCACCAAATTTTGCCCTTTTCATTTCATCAGGCTCTGTCCAAAATCTTGTTCATTCTCTACGCACCTATCTCACGTACCTGTCGTCTTATCGCTATGATTCACTTATTCTCATATCTAGCTTCGATGCCACCCTCAACTATCTATATAGCCTTGCACGCCAGGCCTATTACCAGTCTCACTTACAGTACATTCTCATAATTTCGTAACTACATACATTCGTTCCACTTTAGATTCAATCGACTCTGCCTTGCTTATCACCACTTCGTCCATCGTCTCACTCTTGCGGTCAGACTTCATTCATCATTGTCAAGCCCGCCCGAAAGGGCACTCTCATTTCTGGAAAGCAATGGTTCCTTCGAGGTAAGTTATCCTGTCTTCCCGACCACAAATATATATAGCTGCCTTCAAAGCTCCAGTTTCCATCCCTCCCAAACAAGACAAGTGAGCCAACACCTGTTACAATATTAAACTAAAGAAACTACTTCATGTACACCACATACCATCCAGCATACCACATACCATCCAGCTCCAAAACAAATATGCAAATATTCAAGGATTTACAGCCACTACTAACAGAGGACACAGTTAAAGCATATATTCCCCAAACCTCCGATTCTTGCATTTAGACAGCCACCAATTGAATAGCTACTTAGAGAAAAGCTTTTAAAAAATAACCTGTAATATTACAAATCTCAGAAAATCAATGGAAAAGTATGCCGTAATTTGCTTGTTTGGCTTGTTCTAGGGCATTACGAGTAGCTTACTCTCAATCATGAAAAACAGGATCAATTGTATAGATAAGTAATGTTACTGACCACTTTTTAGATTTATGGAACTGAATAGTAGGTCTCTATGTCCACACATCTGTAAAGAGGACACAGCCATGCATAACAATATCAGAGGGTTTTATTCATGAACATCCTCTAATGTGGTTTACATAATATAATGTACTGTATGTGAAAGATGCTATTACATTGGGGAAACCAGCCAAAAATTACATCTAAGGAGGAATTTCCACAGACTTTCCATCAATAAGCACAATGAAAACAGTTGTTGTACCGCAGTTGGACACCATTTTACCCAGAATAATCAATCCATCCAAAACCTGAAAATCAAAATACTCAGAGGAAAACTCAAAACCATCCACAAAATAAAAACTTTATCAATACTAAGGATACAGGATTTATTATGGACTTGAGAATTTGATCAAATTATTAAAAAATCTTGTGACCCTGTCAAAATACCACTCATATTTTATTTATTTTTATTTTTATTTTCTATTGATGTTTTTCTACTCTTTTAATATGTGGGGATATTTATGGCCCTAAATTAGTTAGTTAGTTTAGTTATTTAAACAAGAACATTAAAAATAGTATATATACATATTTTAAAAAAAAATCATGTGAGATGACTAATTTATATAATAATTTATGTAGCAATACACCCTTCTTCACTTTTGGCGTGTACATCACAGAAATGGCTCTACCTACCTGTCACAACTTCCACACTAATGCCCGGATTTCTCATTCGGCAAACAATATAGCCCTTGCTTTCTCTAGGAAGGCACTGAGAGCATGTTCTATGTTTGGAGAGTGGAGGAGGAGGCTGTGAAGTGGCAGACTTGCAATTTGCTGCACTAAAGTAAAATAAACAGGGCATAAGTTGCAAAGGCAAGTTCACTGTGTCTGCACCACCCTGTTCCTCTGTGCACATATGCAGGAGGTATCAATTTATTATACTAACTCTGTCGCTCACTGCCTGCTTATCACCAAACTCTTCTCCTCCCTCAGATCCTCAAAGCACCATACTCTGCTCACTTACTGGATTCCCTTAAAAACACGCCATGGTTCTGTTCCTATTATTTATGTGTTTAGAACTCATTTTGCACACATTTACTGCATCAATAAATAATATCGCACATCTGTTTATTTCTGTCCTATATTAATACTCTAAGAAAACTGATCAATTTCAAAATGCTGTTTTATATATATATATATATATATATATATATATATATATATATATATTTGTAGTCGGGCCCCCTCTCTTTGTGCAGCTGAGGTGTGCCGGGTGCTGCGTCCTATTCTGGCCTGTGGTGCTGTGGTATGCCAGGTGCTGCGATCTTATCTGGCCGGAAAAAAAGGCCCAGGGCCGAGTGATGGTGAGGAGAGAAGGGAAGGGAGGGTGGGACTCTGGAGAACGTGTACACAGGTAGGTGTGTGCTTGGGGTTTAAGTAGGGTAGAGGGAGAGGGGACCCTTCCACAAACCCAGGTATGCTAACCTGGTAATTTGTGGCCAGGCCCCCTCTCCTTGAGGAGCTGAGGTGTGCCGGGTGTTGCGCCCTATTCTGGCATCTGGTGCTGTGGTATGCCAGGTGCTGCAATCTAATCTGGCCGGAAAAAAAGGCCAAAAAATGACAGCACCTAATGGCTTAATTGAGAATGCAGTGGATGGGACTTGGTTGTTGTGGAGGGAATTGATGAAGTTTAAAAAAATGGAGACTGGGCATGTGGAATTGTTGAATGCCAGAACGTGATGGTGACAGGAGTGGTGCTTGTCTTGGTGAAGCGTAGGATGATGGAGCTGTATTTGGTACTTGGCTTCCCTAGAGATAGTAAGGGCGAGACCTGAGGAGAATACAAGGGAAGAAGGCAAGTAGACTAGTTGGAGATGGAGAGAAAAGTTGATGACATGTGAATGTGGTAGGAATATGGAATCTAGGAGAGGTAAGATGGGCTGAAAGGAATGAATGTATTGGAATTAGTTATTGACGATGAATGAGGCATGAATGAATGTAGGATGACAGGTAGCCAATTTGGATGGGATGCGTAAATAAAAAGAAATGCTAGAGTATGGATGAGTGGTGATGTTTGTCAAAGGAAATGTCGGGACTAGAAGTGGTGTGGATTGTGGCTGACGTTTGCTGGTCTCAGGGACTATTAACGAACAGGTAGATGTTGAGTGGTAACTTACTGTTATCGGGTGCCTTCAAAGCCTGGTTGGAAGAAGTGGAATGAGGAGTTGAATAATAGCGAGGACACTTATGGGATGTGCTTAAATGGTGTTTGGAAAAAGAGCTGGTGGTCATGGTTGAAATTCGTAGAGATGCTTTAACTAAGGTTTGGGACCTAGACAGTAAAGCAGGAAGGGCATTCAATTGAGTGCTTGATTTGTGAGTGAATGTGGTTGATGTAGTGAGTCATAGTTTGAAAGGGTCAGATGGTGAGCAGAGATATGGAGCGTGCAAGCAGGTATAGATAGTTAAGCTGCAGAAGGACGAACGATGGAGAGCTTGTGGGGGAGTGCAAATCACTGGGAATATGATGAATAGCAAGGTTGATCCCTATGGACGTGGCAGGAATGAAAATCCTAAAGTGAAAATGTTGGAAGTGAGTGAAAGGTGAGAAGATAGAGTGATCAAATAGAGGAGATCATAGGGAGTGAATGTGATCATCTGCATTAAAGTTGATGTGTCAAGTGACAAGCCCTGTGAATAATGGAGTGGGTTACCAGGGCGGAGGGTTTGGAGAGGCGGAAGAAAGCAGTTATGGTAATATGAAAAATGAGAGGTAGTGAATATGTGTACGTGGGCGTGTAGGGTTGGTCGAGTACAATAAGGAATGGATAAATAGTGGACCTAAGAAAGAAACGTGGGATTACTAGTGGAGTAGCTGCAGAGTGCCTAGTGAAGGCTGATGTGGGGCTTGCGCATATGATGAAGCCTAGCGAGGGCAAATGCGACTATGAAAGCGTGATTGTGGTGGAGCCTGGCGAAGGGCGGTGTGGCTTGCAAATAGGATTATGAAAGTGTGATGCCTAGTGAAGACAATATTGGACGTGGAAGTGGTGCCTAGAGGGCAGAGTAGAGGTGTAGGAGGGCAGACGTTTAGCAGATCGGTATCAATGATAAATCCAAATGAGAGATAGTAAATATGTGTACGTGAACGTTTTAGGGTTGGTCAGAATACAGTATGGAATAGATGGATAGAGGCTCCAAGAAGTAATGTGGGATTTTCTGAAGATTAACTGCGAAACGGTGGTGGTGGTGTCTAGTGAAGGCTGATGAGAAGCTTGCGAGTATGATGAAGCCTAGCAAAGGCAAGTGTGACTATGAAAGCGTGATTGAGGTGGAGCCTAGTGACGGCTCATAAGGGGCTTGCGAGTATAATGAAGCCTAGCAAAGGCAAGTGCGACTAAAAAAAAGCGTGATTTAGGTGGAGCCTAGCAAAGGCTGATGTGGCTTGTGAGTGGGGTTGAGCCTTGGGAATGGGACTATGGAAACGCGACTGGGGCAGTGCCTAGTAAAGGCAGTATAGGATTTACGGAGGCATCGGAAGTGGTGCCCAGAGAGGGACAAGTAGAGGGTAGATGTTTAGTAGATCTGGGTCAAAAACTACATGATTAAGGCATAGGAAAGCCAAAGTGCTACCGTGGACATGGACAAGGGCATAGACACGTTGGTTCAGGCTCAGATCTATATATTTGGGGTCGGGTCCCCCTCATCTGGTAGCGTAATTTAATAGATATGGGCCAGAATATGCATGATAGGCTTGTGGGAAGCCACATGGTTTAGTAGATATGGGCCAGAATGTTCATGAAAGTCTCATGGAAAGAGACATAAGGGTCAGAAAGTACAATCTAGGGCGCTAAAAGTGGTATTTGCTTAGTACATATGGGCCAAATCACAATGCAGGGCTAGGTGAAAGCTAAAAACAGTACCTGGTATGATTGCAATACAGCAGGCATGGCTCTCCAGCAATGCAAATGCCCTTTATGGACCTTAGGAATGGGCTGAAATAGAAGCATAAATGTTAGGAGGATCCTTCTCTGGATCAGTAGCTGAAAGGTTTGGCTGGTGCTACTTGACCCCTCGTTATCCTGTCTGGGGGCTAGGGAGATCCAGAGAAGGGCACTGGTTAGCGGAAAGGGCCTGAAATCTGCAGATGAAGGGCTTGGTGAAAGCCAAAGCACAGGTGATGGCTGAGGAGCATCTTCCAGACACAGAATCACAAGCGAACTGAGGTGTGCCAGGAGGTGCCTATGAAGGGTAGGAGGGGGCCCCGCCGACAAACTGCAGGCTACACCTGGACATATATGTGTGAATTGGGGCTGGTGCTATGGACATCTGGCCTGCTTATAGGGCCGGATGAGTCCTTGGAGATTTGCAAGGATGCTGCAAGAGGGTCAAAATCAGCAATGAGGTAAGGACGTTGTTTAGTAGATATGGGACAAATCTACAGTGAGGGCTTGTTGAAAGCCATGTGACTATAAAAAAGGCATGTTTTTGTACATGGGCAAGGACACAGATGGATTAAAATTGATTAAGGTAGTGCCTAGAGAAGGCGGATTTAGAACTTATGGAAACTCTGAGGGCTTTGAAGCCACATGATGATGAAAAAAAGATGGCCTTTCGAATCTCGATTTTGGATTTGGTATGAACCAGCTAAAGCAGTGCAATTTCAAAACCCTAGCTCTTTAGCAATGTAAATGGCCTAGTGGACATATGATGCAAAAAGGGCCAAAAAGCTGCAAAAAAAGCAAGAAACCTCCAAGTGAAGCGCTTGGTGAAGCCAAAAACAAGGGATCGCTGAGAAACACCCTTCAGACACAGACTCAAAAATGAACTGAAGTGTGCAAAGAAGATGAGGGCCAGAAGTGCTTACGAAGACTGAGAGACAGCTTCTTCCACAGGAAGATATGGGCTGGGAGAGGGCCCCTCCCACAATCCCAAGTAATATCTGGTCATGTATTTGTTGTTGAGGCTTTCTTTCTACTGATTGTAGCTTGAAGTGTGGCATATTTAGCTACGTTGTCCTAAACTGATTAGAGGGCTAGGGAGAGTAGAATGGCTAAAGAAAAGGGAGAGGTGGGTGGGGAGAGTTTCAAGTGTGATAAGGTAAGTTTGGGATAGGTATTTAAAGGGTGTAGGTGAGCTACAGCCCCTCTCACAATTCCAGGTTATTTAACTAGGTATTTGGGGACAGGGCTTTCACTCTAGTGATAGTAGCTTGAGGTGTGGCATATTTAGCTATGTTGTCCTAGCCTGATTAGCCAAAAAGTACAGAGTTGGTAAGCAGGGAAAACATTTGGTTTATTTCATGACTAGCAACTTGCCCGTCAAAAATGACGGCAATAAAATTTGAAGCCATGGCAATGCTGTTTGCCACACAATGTAAGGCTTTTGTTCCTCTGTGGACCTTCGGCACTCATTGTGAGCCTCTCCCCTTGTGGACTTCAAGTGTCCTGCTTTGCAACGATCAGGAGAAAGTGTCAGCAATGTGCCAAATGTGGAGTGTAAGTAGGCTGCGTGCGCAAGGCCAAATCGTTTAGGCAGGTAAAGCGTCATTTTAGAATCCTAATGTTATTATTTGCAAGTTAGGAGGAGCTGTCTAATGATTGGCATTGTGAAGGTTGTGATACCCGTTTGAGCATAAAGGCTCCTAGGAAGCATTTGACTGATGAAGTTTAGAGGTAGCATTTGTCGGTTTCTGAGTTGAAGGCTAAGTAGAACTGAATCAGAGATACATATTTTGATGGTGGCGTACCTGAGACATAGGTGAATATCGCTTTGAGCCCCAAATGAAAGGAATGTGCAGATGCTGTATGGTGATTGGAGATTATAAGTGGTTTTTAAAATCTGGAAGAATTGCCATGCATGGCCATAGGTCCTCTTGGCATTATTGGAGACACCTGAAATCATGGTGGTTTGTACAGTTGGCTTAGGCTAGGTTGGATGGGAGTGCTACAAAGAGTTTGATGATTAACTTCTTATGAGTGGAGGAAAGGTCCTGTAAAAATACAGAAGAGTTGTCAGGTGCGGAACTTAGAAAGTATGAGAATAGTTGGTAGTAATGGGTTAAGGATAGGAGAACAAGCTCTCTCAGGAGGGACATCATCAAAAGTTTGAGAGACAGTAGTTTATTGAGGGTCTCACAAGTGACTGAATTAGAAGATATAACTCTGATTGGTTGGCCAGGCCATTTTAGATTTCATGAGAGGGCTGCTAGCAGCATGGAAATAACAGATTTAACCTTGTTTGCTTTAGGGTGCATCTGGATTCAGGAGGAGATAATTCTTTCAGAATTATGAGTTACCGAGAGATGGCTGGAACTAAGGTGAATAAGGATGGATGGAAATGATGCATGAGGTCTTGTTAAGAAAAGTGATTGGCCGTTCCAGCTGGATATTAATGTAGTACATAGCAGCAGATCACCGGGGGCTTCTTTGTTCTGTTGAACAGTTTGGAACGTTGTAGATAATGAGGAGGTTAGATAAGAATGGACAACCTTTGGGTAGGAAGAAGGAAGCACACTTTAGATGTCCTAGTGCCAATTGTAATTCTTTAGTGGTACATGAGGCTGACATTCTTAAGGTTTTGAGCCTCTTGAATAGTAGGAAGGATGACTAGCCTCCATGGTTTGTGATGTGACTTTTAAGTAGTATGGGGTACAATTTCTTTCAGTTTCAGGGAATGGAAATCCCCTCACAGTAATCTCCTGCATAAGCCGGTACACTGTCACATAGATGACTGACTTAGTGCTGTGGACGGATGCCTATCAGGTAATGAAGGGGCCTGAAATATGATGCTTTTCACGTCAGATAATGCAAGATCGGCCATGATATTTTCGAGTAGCCTAAGAAAATGTTGCAAAGGGATTATGGATGGTAAGGTGTCTGAAGGTTGGGTCAAGGAAACAAGTGAGTTAAGTAGGGAGCATAGGCTGTGAAAAGCCGTTCATTGGGAAAAGGGGGGAGAGGAAGGGTTTGTCTTTGGGTTTGAAAGGAGATGGGCATGATGGTGATGATTGGGACTGGAGGACTGCTGGGATGAGTCACTAATGTGAGATATTTTGTATCTAGTGACTGTGGGATTGCATTTGAGATGGATCCAGAGAATATGAGTAAGGTCTATGATTCATGCATGATAAGCCAACTGTAATAAAACAGATATTGGAATGGTACGTGACAGCTTCTGAATATTGACTCAAGTAATGCATGGGTTTGGTAATATTTAAACCAGACTTTTAATGTATGATAGTGTCCCTGACCCTTTAATTCTACCATGCATATGGATAAGTATAAGCACACATATTTTTCGAAACATGCATGATTTACCTGAACTGAAAATATAGTACGTGATGTGATAAATCACACCTGTGCAACAACTCATATATATTGAAATGAATGGTAGAAAGTATAGGCACTCCATGATATTTTAAGAATGTGGTACTTCTATTGTCTGTGTAGTACAGCAGAGAGAGATGTTTTCTTATAACAATAAAAGCTTTTGTCTCTGAAAGACCTTGGCAGTTGCTTGCAAAGTTTCACAAAAACATAAAGGAAATGTCTATATCATTTTGTCAAAATAATATAACAAAGGAGATCACCAGATAAAGAGCAAGTGTTATGTTGCAGAACTTTTTACGTACATGTGACGGTAAAATCTGCCAGCGGGAGCCCTTCAGAGCACCCGAGAAGCTGGAGGAGGCATCTTCTGGGACATCGACTAATCATCAGGAGGCTAATAATAAAGCAGACCAGAGCAGAGTGACCTTCCTGTAGCAAACAAAACAACTAGATGGGGTGGCGGGAGGGCGCATTAGACCACTCCACAGAGAACCAGAGGCAGTGGGGACAATCATAGCAAGAGGTGGAGAAGGCGGGAAAGCAGAGAGGGCAGGAGCCAGCTGGGCAGAGATATATATATAATGGTTGTGTATATATATTGTAGCAAAGCACCCCCTAGAGGCCAATTTGGAGGTGCAGTGGAGAGCAGAACAGCAAGGAGACAGTTAACCCTGGCTGTAAAAGCAGCACACATAGGCATGGGTGTGCTCTCTCCAGTAAGTCTGTCTGTGAGAAAGAGAGTGCAGGGACATTCTTGAAGCTGGCTGGGAGACACAGGCCCACATGAAGGAAGGTCTGAGCTGGAGTTTGACAGCAGAGAGTCTGAAGAGACAGCAGTTCATAAGGAGACCCCAGAAGGTGAATACCCAGAAGGGGAGCTGCTGAAAAAGAGGACCGGGTTAATTTCTGATATACCACAGGGCACAGACTGTGAGTAGAAATTATTTTCTGAGAGGAGAGAAATAGTTGTCTCAAGTAAAGGGGCCCTGGGGAGAGCACGTGGAAGAGTAGAGTGGGCCCGTGTTCCATCCCTGATACAGTGTAACGACTGTAGTAAAGGATTGTGAGTCAAACTATCTGAAGAAGAAGCTGCATTTATTTCTGTTTATGTGATTTTCGTGTGCTGACTGGATCTTAATAAAACGTGGAGTGGAATGAAAAGTCTCCTGTGTCATCCATAAATGGGAAAAGAGTTGGTTAAAACAGAGCATTGACCCCGCAAGCAGTACTGACCCTGTCACTATATATATATATATATATATTTATATATATATAGATAGATAGATAGATAGATAGGGAGAGATAAACATGCACACATTCATTGCCAAAGGCTCCCATTGTCCTGTGAGCCTCTCAAAGCGAGGCGAGCAGTTGAGGCATTGAAACACGCGGGACTTAGACTGAAATAAGCTCCGAAGGTGGTCCTTAGGCGATGAGCACCAAAGGCGCTCATTGTCCTGTGAGCCTTGCAAAGCGAGGCAAGCCGCTGAGGCATTCAAACACGCGGGACTTAGCCTGCAAGCAGTTAAGAAACGCAGGACTTACTTAGGCTGCAAGCAGTTAAGGAATGCAGGACTTTCGAAAACATAAATTCCGACCTCACAAAAATACAACTTTAACGGCCGAACTGCAAAATTAAAAAAACAAGAAAAACTAGAAAAATTTATTAAATTAAAAACATTCACACACAGCACGGGGGAGTTTCGGCACTCGAAAATCAACTAAGCGAGAAAAAAAAATGGCGGCACCAAAAAATTAAAATTAGGCTAAAGGAGACTGAAGCACGCAAATCAATGACAGACACGTACAAGTTAGCCAAGAACAACCTTGGAATCTCGAGGGCTAAAAAAACGACCTCGCAAAAATACAAATTTAACGGCCATACCGCGTAAATTGGAAAACACGAAAAAATAAAAAAATAAAAACACACTCACACACAGCACGGGGGGATCACCAGGACGCCTAGAAGTGAGGTTGCATGCAAATTTAAGCCAAATTTGCAGATCTTTAGCACTCGAAAATCCGGCAAGCGGGAAAAAAAATGGAGGCCCAAAAAAATGAAAACGAGGCTAAAGGAGGCCGAGGTGCGGAACTCACCGCCAGGCACGGAAGAGTTAGCCAGGAACCTAGGAGATACAAAATATATCATTACAACGGACAAAAAATGTTCGCTAGCCAAGTAACACATAACAAAAAAGCCACCATTTTACCACACTAACTTGTAAAGAATAAAATGACGATTCTAAAATGGCGCTTTACCCGCCTACACAAACAGTTTGGCCTCGCGCACACAGCCTATATACACTGCACACTTAGCACATTGCTGACACTTTCTCCTCAGGTGATCAACAGTCCAACGGTACATTTTCTGATGCAGGAAAATACAAGGAGATTGTTAGCTCTTCAGGATATTGATTGCTGCATAATAAATATA
Source organism: Discoglossus pictus (assembly GCA_027410445.1). Classification (NCBI taxonomy): domain Eukaryota; kingdom Metazoa; phylum Chordata; class Amphibia; order Anura; family Alytidae; genus Discoglossus; species Discoglossus pictus. The sequence continues at coordinate 123,395,057 of CM050165.1, read as the reverse complement.
AATAGGTAAAGTATATTAATTTATTAATTCATATTCATTTATTAATTCACTGTAATAAAAAACTGGTATATTTTACACTGTACTTATATATCTGTATTCGCGATGAGCTCCGAAAGTGATCGTTGCAAAGGAGGAAACTTGTACAAGTACACGAGCGGAGAGGTTCGCAATGAGCTCTGAAGGTCCTCAGAGGAGCAAAAGACTTACATTGGGCCTCATTCTATTATCGGCCGTAAAACGGCCGCAAAGCGGCCGGCCGTATATCTTGCAACCGGCCGTAAGCTCAGAAATCTTTAAAAGCAAAAATAAATTCAAGACGGCACTGAAAAGCTCTGTAAATGCTAGGGATCATAATGGGGGACATGAGGATTAATAGCAACCCCCTCTCAAGCTTGCACATCAGCCCAAATCTGATATTTCATTAACTGTTTATTTTCCGGCCGCAGCGTGGGCGGGTCTGAGGTGCTCCAAGCCCTCGGGACTTTGTCCACGGATATTTGACATGAATTAAAATAAAAATTATTTACGGATTTGAGTGTAGGGGAATGTTGTGCTATGAATGCTAACACCTACAATCACTTTATCGTCTCCTCAGAGTGCAGGATGGCTTTATTATGTGCTTAATTGTGTGCTTGCGGGACCTTTTTGCTGCAAGTAAGCTGCGAGAGGGTTCCCAGAGCAATTGAATAGCAACCGGGCTTTTCTTGCGGCCGAAACTCTTGCGGCCGTTTAAGATCAAAGGCTTTCCTCCGGCGCGTGCGGCCGCAAGGGATAACAAGGCGCCGGCCGCAAGCCTGCCGGATTCCCCGGCCGGAAGGGAATAGAATAGGCAAATAGCTTGCGGCCGGTCCTTGCGGCCCCGCATCTCCTACGGCCGATAATAGAATGAAGCCCATTGTGTGGCAAACAGCATTGCCATGGCTTCAAATTTTATTGCCGTAATTTTTGACGGGCAAGTTGCTAGTTGCATATAAAAGGTAATAAAGTAGAAGCTTACTTTTTACATTCTATAAACATATTATCTATTTTCAAGTGTGGTTCAGCAAGCAAAATAGTACATTTATGTGTACATTTGTATGTCTAAAAACAAAAATATTATTTCCATACCAATCTGGAAAACTGGGTGGGGACATGCAAATGAGCTCTCTGTATGTTACACTCTTAATCCAACAGCCATTTTAAACATTGCCCCTTTATAGCATATACTTTCTGTTATAACACAGTTTGTGTGTATAGCACAAGATAGATATAAAGGAGTCAGACTTACCTGCTCATGGATAGTACTGTTTCAATAGATTGGATCTCATCAGAGTGGTACTGGTTTTAACTTATGCCGTGAATTTTTTTAAAAGACTACTAAAGAAAAAAATATTTTAGCTTATAATGGACAAAATAGTGAACAAAGGAAATAATCAAACTTTGTGTGCAAGTATAGCTCTAACAGTAATCCTTTAACTTTTTATCACAAACTCAACTTCAGATTTTAGATTACTATTTTTCCCTAAGAATAACATAATACAAACTCTGGAATTTCTATAACTCCAGAATCATAAGTGCTTTGAATATGATATCTATTTTCTCATGTAAGAAGGCATCATGCTAAAACAAATGGGGCATTCTGACTACTAAGTAGATTTTCTGTCAATCTGCTTCTATTTTTCACTAGCCGTATTCATTATGATGAAGTATAGCCGATCACAGATCACAATTGCTGGAAATTGCTATTTAAGTCAGTGGCAGCTTTCATCATAGCTTAACAAACAAGGCACGTTATTTTTCTTTATCTGTATAACTCCCTCTTTCACTGCCACTGCAGCAGCAAAACCAAGACTTGGTTTGGTAGAAGCACAGTTAATACATTTAATACTGATGAATGTCCTTCAAGAAGTATGGACAGACTTAAAGAGCCACTGCTGTCCAAAGATTTCTAGCATGAATTTAAAAGGTCACATTTAAAATATTACATATATTTTTATGTATGAGAAATAACTGATTTTCATTAAATATAAGCAACTAGCGACTTGCCCGTCAAAAAATGACGGCAATGTGATGTATATGTTTGTCAAGTTGTTTAGTTATTAAAATATTTTTTTAACACTTGTAAGTATTTTAATATGAACGTGTATTTTTGTAAAATGTTGATGTAATGGTTTTTTAAAATGTAATTTGTATCTGAAGAATTGTTAACTTTAATATACATTGAATGAATAGGAAAGCAAAAAGTAAAAAGCCTTCTTGAAACGTCCCGAATTTTAACATGAAGTTTAAAATATATGTAAGCAATAACCTTCAAAGTATATATTTGTAAACTTGAACTTTATTTTTTATGTAAGTTTGGAAGTTGACAAAACATTGGTATAATTTTGAACATTATAAACAGGAACATAGTGAATACATTTTGTAACCTAATTTTTTATTAAAAGTATTAACATTTGAATGTAAAAACAATTGACCTTTAAATTAATCAGTATTAAAATGCAATTTCTGTCACAATAATTGTTAACTTGAATATACATTGAATGTAGAGGAAGGCATACAGTAAAACTCTCCTTAAAACTTACGTAATTAAAGTAATTCATTACTGAGCACATAAACTGGCGATAAACTTAATGTGGGTAGTAATCTTAAGATAACAGACAATATTTACATTGTGACTTAAAAGGTGCTTGACCTCTTAACATCCACTTTGTAATCTGTTGAATGAAATAACTTGAAAATATATATTTTAAACTTGTAACATTAGAAACATTAACATAGTTCCTTCACATTTTAACATAATTTTTACTAACAATGCAAGGCAAGTATTTTGTGAGGCGAATCATTCATAAACAGTACTTCCATTAATTATGACTGAATTAAACAACCAATTGTTATGTATTTTGGAATGCTTTTAAAAAATGTTGGCATCTTTAATTTGTATCCTGCAAAGTTATAGTACTTCATAGTAGACAATGTTTTTAGTAAAAATACGTCCATCTTCTAATAAATCACCTTGACTTTCATTGTTTTCAATGTAAACTTTAATAGCCTGTGGATTTTTGCACCGTGACAACGCAACGTACAATTGACCATGTGCAAAAACTGGTTCTTCCAAGAAAATACCCACAGATTTGAAAGTTTGACCTTGTGATTTATTTATGGTCATGGCAAATGCCATAATAATGGGAAATTGTCTTCTTTGAAGTATAAAAGGGAGACTACTTTCACTTGGTGCTAAATCTATTCTTGGTATGAAAACTCTCTCTCCTTTATGGGTCCCAGTTAAAATTTCAGCATCTATAAAATGGTCCTTTAATTGTTGAACAATTAATCTTGTGCCATTGCATAGGCCTTTTTTGGGGTTCATATTTCGCAGTTACATGATAATTGCACCTTTCTTTAGCTGCAAAATATGTGGTGGCATTCCAGAAGGAGTTAAAGAGTTTATGAATTCAGTTGAAAAGTTTGCCTGACTTTCATTGTCATCAGCAAGTACAGAATCAGCACTGTGATAATTTCTTTGTGGTGCATTAATTTTTTTTAAGATTTCATTATTGAGTATTAATGCATCTTTATTTTTACACGTCAGTATAACTTGGTTGGCAAGCTCGGAATATTCTTCGTTATTTATGCTCCCTTCAAATATAGCCGATATAATATCTTGTTGACAAATCATATGAGGTGGGATCTCTACAGTGTCGTCAGCTAAATGTAGTATTTTTTCTGTTCTGCCTTCTCCAATTTTAATAAGCCAATCATTGAAATGAGTTTGGCCTTCTGATCTCATATTTTGTTGCAGTTGAAGATGGGTAAAATGTTTCCATACTGTACTTGACTTTATACATGTTTCGATAATGTCAGTTCGATTTCCATGTACAACGACAGGTAATGTTTGTCTAAAATCGCCACCCAACAACATTACCTTTCCACCAAATGGAAAAATATTATCCATGACTTCACGAAGCAAACGGTCAATACATTGGAGGGCATAGCATGACATCATTGTGGCCTCATCTATTATAATTAATTTACATTTCTTCAATTTCTTTGCTTGTAAGGATGTCATGCGAATATCTGACACAGAATTTTCTAAAATAGGCACTGGCAGTTTAAATCCACTATGAACAGTTCTTCCACCTTCTAATAAAAGTGCAGCAATTCCAGTAGTGGCAAACGCCATTGCTATTTTTCCTTGTGCTCGTACTGAACTCATTAATAAATTGTACAAATATGTTTTTCCTGATCCGCCAGGTCCATCAAGATAGAAATAACGCTCTGTCACCATGTCATCATCTATAGCATTTTTAATGGCATGAAATGCTTGCAATTGTAGTGTATTTAAAGTTGCAAGTCTTTCTTCTGTTCTTTCTGCTTGTAGTTGAATGTCATAGTCTTCAAAGTTAATGTCATCTATAAGACCTGGATCAGGCAAATTAAAACTTGCACAACTTAATCCATGAGTTAAAAAGACTTCTTGGATTTCCATTAACGCTTTTAAGTGTGCAATGGGTTCATTGTATCGTCGCATAAAGTCTTCAGCCATATTACTTTTAAAAGTCTCCCACAAAGCTAATGCATTTGGAGCATTTGAGAAGATACAAATAAAAGCAAATTGTTCTCTCATCTGTCGTGGCATTTGCCATTGTGCTGCTTCTTCTAAACATCTTTCTCACTCTGTATCATCAGCGAGTAAGTTTCTATGTCTTGCAGCTAAATGGAAGGATTCATATACAATGTCATTAACAGTTCTTAAGTGTTCAAAACTTTGTGCTCCAGGAACATTTAAAAGTAATACCCGTAAGCAAAAACGTTCAACATCTCTTGGACTGACTGTGTAAATTCTTGGAATAATTTTATTGCCTCTGGTTTTTCTTGGTCTCCATAATCCATTCACAAAAACATAGTGATATGGAATTTCAATATATAAGTATTGTGTTGCTTCAGCATCAGTGGAATTTAATGCAAACCATGCAGTTAGTGTAGTGTGACGATCTTCACTTTGGGCCAATGCATTCATTTAATTTCCAGCATGGAAATAGACTAAATGTCGTTGTGGCAAATGTACTGCTAACCTATATACTGCATGTGATCTATCATGCATTTCAAATTTTAAAAGCCGCCACATAGCTTCTGGCGCACTGACATAGCGAGCATCTACATGAGATGCAAGTTCATCATGTACTAACTCACTACTTTCAGGGTTGTCTGCACTTTTGACGACTACAGTAGCTGCATCGTAACCTTTGTAAATATATTTGTAGACATATTTAATGGATTTGATGGAAGTGCAGGCTTCTACGTTGATGTGGGCGTTGTACTTCATGAGTAAATGTGGATTGTAGGGTACTACATATCTATTGTCCACTTTTTTTCCACGAATAATGGCACTATCTCCTTCTCTTCTTTTATAAAGTGGATATCCATCACAATTGGCATAGGTTTTGTCTCTATAATCTTTTGGAAATTCTTTGGAACATTTATTATTTTCCATACATGGTGATTTTGGATTAAGGTCACCACAGGGTCCATGAATCATGCGATGAGTAACAATCTCATATAGTCTACCATATAGTTCTGGATCTGGTAGTTCAGCAACAATGACTGCATCCACTTTGTCCGAAGTATCTAATTTATCTTTTTCTTGAAGTATTATTAGAAGATGTGCATGTGGAAGGCCTCTTTTTTGAAATTCAATGGTATATACATAAGCAAGACATTTGCCAAATAACTGATTTATAGTGAAGTCACGTATTAATTCATTTAATTTAATCTTAAAAACTCTGGCTACTAAATCTGGTCGATCTGAAGCAGTTTGTCCAAGAAGTAGATTTAGTGTAATTTCTGGCCATTGTGGATTACATGTAAATGTCACAAATAAATCGGGTTTGCCAAATTTAGTGACAATAGCCATAGCATCATTGTATCTTTCTCTCATATTCCGAGGAGATCCTTGAAAGGAAGATGGTAAAATGATGGCTTTGCCAGCTGTCATGTCTCTGCTTGTAGCCACGTCAGCAACATAGTCCATTAATCCAGAATATTGTTCTACACGGAGTTTATCTTGTTGATATTTTATAAAGTTTAAATTATTTGCCTCAACTTGCAAATATGAATCAATAATCCATTGTTGTGTTAGTTTCCCACCACATAAAATTAGATTAAATACATTGCGAATGGCAATTTGAGCTACTTTAAATTCAAGCATAGAAACATTATTTCGGATTCTGGCTTTAGCATTTGGGTAACTGGGAAGAGTTAATTTTGGTTGCCAACCTGCTTCTCCGTGTGGGAAAAAGATGGGATATGTCATTGGATCTAAATTTGGACTTAAGATACTCATATTAATAAACGGTTGCTCCTCATTTCTGGGATATATTCGAATGTCTCTTTGAAATGGTGGTTCTCCTTCATCATTCTGAAACACCATTGCAACCTCATTTGATGTTGGCAAGTTATAACGACGTTTATCAGTATGTCTGTCTCTTTTAAGCACCATATTAACCTTCGGCATTGGTAATTGATGTATTTGTGCATGAAGTAGTTGTTCATTTTCTACTTCTGCCAATTTTTTATAAGCTTTACTGTAGGGATTGTTGTCCATAATGTTATTTAGCTCTATGAAAACACTGGGTAAGCATTTTTTATTTTCTTCCATCTGCATACGTTGGTCAACAGCTTCCATTGTATCTAGGACATATAGTTGAGCGAATTTTCTTTGATTTCCTTCCTCTGGATGTAAATGGGAAGTGCGATGATAAATTTGTCCTTGGACTTTAAAACAGTAAGGACCATGTCCTGGTACATTAGCAGCTAATGTTGCCCCCATGGATGCAAAGGATATGGCACTATTGTAGGATCTTATGTTTGTTTTAAAAATTTTGTAGTTTGGAAAAGTAGGTTCAGTCATAATGTTTTGTAAATAGAGAGGAAATTGTTTCCTTTCTGGAAGTTTTAACTTGCCTTTTTGACAGCAACTAATAAATTGGCCATCTCTGGGTCTCTCCTGTTTAAAATAATAAGCCTCACAAAACTGACATTGAGTAGTCATGTCCCCACAACTATGAACCTCTACTGCTAAAGACTTGAGTAGAGGACAATTTGCAAAGCATATAGGATTTTGAGTTTCATATTCATCAGGTGAAATGTCATATAATGTTTCAACAACAGGTTCTAAATGCTTTGTTTTTTTCGTGGCTTTTCTTGGTATATGTTGTATTGTTTGAGGTAAAATGTCATGTAATGTTTCATGAAACGGTTCTAAATGCTTTGTTTTTTTGTTGCTTTTTTTGGTATCTGTTGTATTTTTTCAGGTAAAATGTCATCTGATGTTTGAGCAATAGGTTGTAAATGCTTTATTTTCTTTGTTGCTTTTTTTGACATATCTTTAATTTCTGCAGGTGACAGTCTTTTGCTTGCAATTCTTTTGCGTTCTTTTTCTCGTCGAATTTCCTTCTTCTCCGGTGTCTGCTGGCTGTCTGCTCTCTGTCGTCGTTCTCTAGCTTGGCGTCTTTTCTTTTCTTGTTTACTCTCGTTATCAGCCATGTTAATCTGTAAAAATAAAATAATGTATCATTAGTTTATTTTGAGATGTTAAGTTGTTTTTCATGACAAATTGCTATCAACAGTGTGTTTACATTTTATACTTAATCAATTTCAATGCGGTCAATTGAATAGAAGTCTAAATAAGGCCATCAGATAATTATTTAAAGAAGTTTTTATTTATTAAACATGTATCCAAAAGCAAGTGTTTCAGTAACTAAAAAGGTATTTTCAAAAAGATGTTATGTCCTTCTTTACAGCACTATTCAATTTGTCAAATGGCAATTAAATTAGGGTTTAGGACTAGAATGTTACAATGACAAATTGTATAGATTCTGTGTTTTTAGACTTTTTTGGACTATGCAATTTTTTTTTTAAGTTTACATTGAAGTTTGTATTTACTGTTAAAGATTATTGGCCCTAAAAGACAAATAAGAGATAGATGAAAAATGTGTTAGTTATATTTTTTCAACAGTTATAGTTACCGGTGGTTTATTTTAAATTTTATTTTCTGTTGACATCGATGCAAAGCTAAGATATTTATTTATTTTTTCTCTTTTTTTACTTGTTATACTGTACCTTGGTTGAAGTTTTATTTCAAGCAAAATTCTTTGTTGGTCCTGTGTTGAAAGCCTTCGTCCGATGGTCTGGTCCTGTGTTGAATGTCCTCGTCCGATGGTGTAGTCCTCTGTTGAAAGTCCTCATCCGCTGGTCTGGTCCTCAGTTCAAACTCCTGTTCCGATGTTCTTGACGCAGATAACAGATAAAATAAAAATGAAAATGTTATGTTATTTGAATGTCTTTGTATTAATGAAAAAATGCCATTATTTCTGTGTTTTACTACAATCCTTTTTGGTGCGCCGCAATTTTGGTATGCTTCTTTAGGCTTTTTTCTAAGGCTTATAGGTGGTTAAACATTAAAGAAGAATATTAATTAATTTTTCTCTTTTTTTACTTGTTATACTGTACCTTGGTTGAAGTTTGATTTGAAGCAGAATCTTTGTTGGTCCTGTGTTGAAAGCCTTCGTCTGATGGTCTGGTCCTGTGTTGAAAGTCCTCGTCCAATCGTCTGGTCCTCTGTTGAAAGTCCTCGTCCGATGGTGTAGTCCTCTGTTGAAAGTCCTTGTCCAATGGTCTGGTCCTCTGTTGAAAGTCCTCGTCCGCTGGTCTGGTCCTCAGTTGAAACTCCTGGTCCGATGTTCTTGACGCAGTATCTGTTATAAAATAAAAATGAAAATGTTATTTTATTTGAATGTATTTGTATTAACTAAAAAATGACATTATTTCTGTGTTTTTCTACAATCCTGTTTGGTGCCCACCACTTTTGGTATGCTTATTTAGGCTTTTTTCTAAGGCTTATAGGTTGTTAAACATTAAATAAGAATCTCAATGTAGTTTGGTATGTGTTTATGTGAGTTTTCATACAATCCTGTTTGGTGCGCACCACTGTTGGTATGCTTATGTAGGCTTTTTTGTACTTCTTATAGGTTGTTAAACATTGCAAAAAATATTAATTTAGTTTACTATGTGTTTATGTGAGTTTTCGTACAATCCTGTTTGGTGCGCACAAATTTAGTTATGCTTATTTAGGCTTTTTTGTAAGGCTTATAGGTTGTTAAATATTAAATAAGAATCTAAATGTAGTTTGCTATATGTTTGTGTGAGTTTTCATACAATCCTGTTTGGTGCGCACCACTGTTGGTATGCTTATTAATGTTTTTTTTTTAATGCTTATATGTTGTTAAACATTAAATAAGAATTTAAATGTAGTTTGCTATGTGTTTGTGTGAGTTTTCATACAATCCTATTTCGTGCGCATCACTGTTGGTATGCTTATTTAGGCTTCTTTCTAAGGCTTATAGGTTGTTAAACATTAAATAAGAATCTAAATGTAGTTTGCTATGTGTTTGTGTGAGTTTTCATACAATCCTGTTTGGTGCGCACCACTGTTGGTATGCTTATTTAGGCTTCTTTCTAAGGCTTCTAGGTTGTTAAACATTAAATAAGAATCTAAATGTAGTTTGCTATGTGTTTGTGTGAGTTTTCATACAATCCTATGGTGCGCACCACTGTTAGTATGCTTATTTAGGCTTCTTTCTAAGGCTTATAGGTTGTTAAACATTAAATAAGAATCTAAATGTAGTTTGGTATGTGTTTGTGTGAGTTTTCATACAATCCTGTTTGGTGCGCACGACTGTTGGTATGCTTATTTAGGCTTCTTTCTAAGGCTTATAGGTTGTTAAACATTAAATAAGAATCTAAATGTAGTTTGCTATGTGTTTGTGTGAGTTTTCATACAATCCTGTTTGGTGCGCACCACTGTTGGTATGCTTATTTATGTTTTTTTGTAATGCTTATAGGTTGTTAAACATAAAATAAGAATATAAATGTAGTTTGCTATGTGTTTGTGTGAGTTTTCGTACAATCCTATGGTGCGCACCAATGTCGGTATGCTTATTTAGGCTTCTTTCTAAGGCTTATAGGTTGTTAAACATTAAATAAGAATATAAATGTAGTTTGCTATGTGTTTGTGTGAGTTTTCGTACAATCCTGTTTGATGGGCACCACTTTTGTTATAGTTATGTAGTGTTTTTTCTAATGCTTATAGGTTGTTAAACATTGAAAAAGAATATGAATTTAGTTTACTATGTGTTTGTTGCAATCCTGTTTTGTGTGTACCACTTTGTGTGTACCATATGTTGCATACTTTGGCCCTCATTCAATTGCAGTTTGGCCAATTCAATAGGGTTCTAAATGTGCTTATTTCGAGCCCTATTGAATTGTCCAAAATATCAATTGAATGAGGGCCTTTGGTTGTTGGATTTGTTATATTGTGAGGGCCTCATTGAATTTCGTTTTTCGCAATGGAATTGGGCTCAATATGAGCACAGAGCATCTTTTTTTACAGAAGTTTTTAGTTAGTGAACTTGTATCCAAAAGCAAGGTCTTCACTAACTAAAAACTTCTGTAAAAAAATATGCTCTGTGCTTATATAGAGCCCTATTGAAATGGGCAAATCACATTTGAATGAGGCCCTCGGCCATTAAACATATTTAGGTCCTGAATCAATTGCGTTTTGACCAATTGAATAGGGCTCTATATAACCACATAACATATTTTTTGACAGAAGTTTTTAGTTAGTGAAGACCTTGATTTTGAATAGAAGTTCAGTAACTAAAAATGTCTGTCTAAAAAATCTGTTATGTGCTTATATAGAGCCCTATTCAATTGGCCAACTCGCAATTGAATGAGGCTCATGGTTCGGTTCTTTTTTATACTTAATACTTTACCTTGATTGAAGTGTGGAATGACAGAGGGTCCCCTCCTGCCAATCTTAATCCGCCGGTCTTCTTGTAGTGTCTGTTTGAAAAATAAAGTGAAATAGTGAATTATATAATTTTGTATTTTTATTTAGCAAAGCATGGTCTTTTCAGCATATAATGTCTTGTTGTATCTTACCTCTTCTTCTTTGTTGTTGTTCTTTAAAAGGGATTGTGCGTCACAATGCACGGTGCAAATTGTTGAGTGACGCTGTTGATGCAGAGTCTGTTTGAATATTAAAAAAAGTAGAAAGATTAAGCTTTAGATGATCTATTGAATTGCAGTAAATTAATGTCATTTAAATATAGTTCTGTAATTATTTTCAATTAACATTATTTTTCGGTGGTGGCTACACACATATGTCACATACATGAAGCACATTTCCATAGTTGAAAGTAATTTTTTTGTGTGCGTGTGACATATACATGAATCATATTTTAATTGTTAAATTAACCTTATTTTTTTTTTTGGCCAACATACATAAATGTGTGTGTGACATGTGACTATAGATGATACACATATATGTGCGTGTCACATATCAGTATACATGACTCATATTTTAATAGTCCCAACTTATTTTTTTCTAATGTCATTTAAATGTAGTTGTTTAATTAGTTTGTTTTAAGATAATTTTGTTGCAGGGGCAATACACATAAATGTGCGTGTCACATGTCAGTATACATTATACACATATATGTGCGTGTCACATGTCACTATACATTATACACATAAATGTGCGTGTCACATGTCACTACATAAACCTCTTTTTCTTATTTAATTTTTTTTTTGATGTCCTGTCTTGATAATAAAATGTAATATATTATAGCTTACCTCTCAGTTGTAATTTGCACAATGTAAACTATTAAATTAGGAAAGAATTGTCTTCTCAAGTTTTAGCAGCAGTTATATCTGAAGTCACTCCGTTCATCACCTGAGTAGAAATGTATTTTTCTCTGTCAAATAGGCAGTATTTATAAACTTGTAGAATATTCTGGAAAGTTAGACCGTTAGAACGCAATACGCATGCGCTATTTGCGTTCCAGCTTACAATTTGCGTTCCATCCGCCATTTTGTGCGTAGTAGTGGTTAAAATAGTGTTTAATATGAGTGTGATCCGTTCCGCATAGTATGTGTTTCATTATTGCGAGTAAGTGTAGTGTAGTTATGTCTGGAGCCTCGTTTTCGTTTTGTTCGGCGGCCATTTTTTCTCTCGCTTAGCCGATTTTCAGCAGTTTAAACTCTTTGTTTTGGACTTAAATAGACGTGTAAATTAACTTTTGGAGGTGCCGGATGCCCCCCCGTGCTGTAAGTAAGCTTTTTATGTGTTCGTTGTTTTTATTTCTTGTGTTTGTGATGTTTTGATGCGCGGTGGTTGGAATGGGTCTTTCGCGGCCGTATTTTTTTCCGATGCGGCCGTATTTTGTTGCTATGTTGCCGTATTTTTTTGCGATATACGCAGTTAGCTTTTACGTGTACGACGCAGTGTATTTGTTTCTAAGTCGTGCGTATGTGTGTTAAGAGCGTGTATGGGGCCTTTTTTACTGTTTTTTTGTTAAGTCTTGCGCCTGTGTGTCTGGGTGTAAGCGGGTGTGAGGCGACCTTAAGTTTTTTTTTGTTATGAAGTTGTGTGTGTGTGTATGTGTGTGTGTTAACACAGCCGATGTTGGGATGCTCCCACCACCGCAAATGCGGACCCTCGCTTCGCGAGGATCCGCATTTGCAGGGACGTTGTTGGGTTTTTGTTGGCTGGGAGGTTGGGTTTATTTTGTTAAAAAGTCGTGTGTGTATATGTGTGTGTTAACACAGCCGACGTTAAGCCTCCACCTCCGCAAATGCGGACCCTCGCTTCGCGAGGATCCGCATTTGCGGGGACGTTGGGATGCTCCATCACCGCAAATGCGGGCCCTCGCTTCGCGAGGACCCGCATTTGCGGGGAACTGTGTCCCTCGCTTTGCGAGTAACGCAGTTCTTGCGGGCTCGCTGTGCGAGCCCGCAAGCGTGAGCAACGACCCGTACGCTCACAACTATATATGTGATGTGGGATTGTTTTATTGTCCTGACAGTGCTGTCCAACTGGCGACCTGCAGGCCAGATGCGGCACTCCAGCTGTTTTATGTGGCACTCTGCTTACAAACCTTACATTACAGGTCTATCCCGTTTAGCGCTTCACATGCGTTCCTACACTCTATGTGAAACAGCTCTAGACAGGTCATTCTGTCGCCATAGCACTCAGACAGCCAAATAGTGAATTGGAGAGCGCTAAGCAGGAATTGTAATGGCCAAATGAGATTTGGCTGCAAAAACATTGCTATTGCAAGATTTAGCACTGAACAGGGAATTGGAATGGAAAAGTGCGCCTATAACAAATCAGCGCTCATTGAGGTAGCGTAAAACAGTATTTCCTGTATTTAAATAAAATATTTGGGACATTTTAAGCACGTGGGACATCATATATAAATTCCACAAATATTTTGTTATTTCTTAATAAATATAAATATATTATTGATATAATTAGACATGGAATTTTTAAAATAATAATTTTAACATCCAAACAAAAAAAAGCTTTTGTTCTCACTGGTTTTAATGTAAATCAGGAAATAAAACACAACAGGGTCCCTCCCCATAAGGCCTTGTTTATACGTCCTCTTAAATCACTGTTAAAATAAAGGCTAATAAAGCATATTGTTTATCTGTGATACTTTCTTATTAATATACAGAGGAAAACTTTTAACATTTTAAAAACATGGACTTTTATATGTATTGTCAAAGAAAAACATATCCACAAACCGACATTCTACTCCAAAACACAGTATACCAAAACACAGAGGCCTTTTGATTTTCTTGACATTATTTGGACACGTATAATGTGCGGCTTCAGAAATGTTATTATGGTCTCATAGTGAAACTGCTGAATTAGAGAAAAACTAAATTAACTGTTTCAGAGCTTGCATTTTGCCAAATACTATGGGTACTACAAAGGTAATAAAAGCTATTTATATATATATATATATATATATATATATATATATATATATATATATATATATATATATATATATTGTGACCGTTTGCCCCCTAGAGGATGGTGCCAGGTAAAGAAGTGTAAAGAGTTCTTGACAAGAGTGACGGAGTTAACTCCTGAAGAACTCCTAATTGGTGCAGGTGCAGTTTCACTTTAAAGCCTGGAAAGCAGACATGGAAGGGGGTGGCTGATTAAGCTCTGACCTAAGTTGTGTGGTGCTGCTGCTAGCAGCCAGAGCAAGCCACAAGAGAAGAGCTTGCTGGCTGATCCTGTGTGGATCTGCATACTGGACTTTAAAAGCAAAACCTGAATGAAAAAATCTTGTTTTACTGTGGCTGCCAGTTTTGGATGACAGAAAGAAGTGTATACTGTTTTGAAGTCGCTGGACTAACAGAGCGGTCAGAGCAACTACACAGTCAGGAGGTGAAGCTACAAAAGCACCAAGTAAGTGAATGACAGACTGAGGAGGATTCCCAGGCAGAGTAGCCTAAAAAGAGACAAGGTCTATGCCAGTGAGGAGTCTGGGAGTTGCAGCTAACAGAGAACGCTGTCAGCTGCTTGGACTGCTATAAGAGGAGATTGTGTGATAGTTTGCTCAAACAGACACCAAAGTAAAGCTGCTGTTGGAGCAAAGCCAGCCCTGAAGGCTCATTGTGGAAATACTGGTGTCAAGTACCTGTTGGATACCAGTCTTGAAAGAGCTGTGCTACAGACTGAAGCATATGGGAGAGACGGTGGTCCCTACGCTTCATCCGCTGTTACTATTTAAAGACGGGGAAAAGACTGCTGATAAAACAGAGACTATTTGGTGCCCTGGCCACAAGGTGGCACTATAAGAGACTGTTTGTATCCTGGCCACAAGGTGGCATTATAAGAGACTGTTTTGTTTTCTTTATGAATTATTATTTCTCCAGAGCAGAGAAGCTGCCTGGGTGTAGTCAGGGTGTTCCTGTATGTTTAGTAAGAAACATATATGTAGATTTTTATTTTCATTTTTCTACTTCTAATCCTTGTTTATAAGCCCTATTAATAAACAAGTCTTCTGCATCATAAATCTGTATTACGGAACCTTTTGTCATAAAGAATTCCTGTGGTAAACGGCCATCCTTGTCACAATATATATATATATATATATATATATATATATATATATATATATATACTAAATAATGAATGGATATTTGTATTTCTCCACAACAGTATGATAGACTACAGTTCCCTTTTTATATGCCCGGAGTAATGCATTTATGCATATGTGAACTAGGCCAAAGCCTAGGGATGCACACTTGAAAGGGCTCTAGGCAATCAATGAGGACTTAACTTTTTCTGTAAAAAAGAGCAAGCCGCTAATCAAATTAAAGCTTTTGAAATCAAAGGTATTAGGGAAAAAAAGAGTGAAGAAAAAGTTAAAAAAGAAAAGAAAAGGTCAGTTAGAATTATGAGAATTAACTAATAGGTTTGTTCCTATCTCTGGTGGCAGCTGTAAAGTAGTACTTTGGTACAATACCACTAAATCTGCCACCCTCCAACTTCATGACCTCTTGATCTTGTATTGCTCTGAATTTCCTGAAAGATACTTCCCTTCTGAACTATATTAAATAATTTAATATATTTGAATGTTTCTTTCATGTCACACATTTCCCTTCTGTCCTCTAAGCTATACATACGAAGGACATGGAGTCTTTCCTTATAGGTTTTGTTTTTCTAGACCTACACCATTATTGTTGCCCTCCTTTGAATTGTTACTAAATTGTTTATATCCTTTTTAAGATACAGTCTCCAGAACTAGTGTCAGATAAAATTAAGCCTGGTAGGGGGAAATCAAGCAGAGTACACCATCTACAGCCCACTCCATCTACAGGTAATCTCACACATCCTCACATGTCCTCCCATTGGACAAGTCAGGTGGTTTTCTGCCTGTATACAGGAGAGCACAAGTGCCCAGAGCATGACCTCATTTAGAACTGGACTCAGTATCTAGATGCGGTCTAACTAAGGATCTATATTGGGATATTAGTATGTCCCCTTTTCTGATGCTAATTCCTTTTCAAATACAACTTAACACCTTGCATTGTTTGCATGTTTCATGCAAAGTATTGTTTTATTCTGTGGCTGTCATTCGAATAACAAAGTATATATTCTGCATATTTTTTTGCATTATTTTGCATTTATCAGCTATATTTTAGATCTCAAATGCTTGAGATCATTCATTTACTTATATTAATGAATGAGTCTTCACATTGACACCTACTTTAATGTCTACACTGTTACAGATGTTTGTGTCATCCTTGAATATATCAGCACAGACTTCTGAGCTGAGAGCTTCTGATAGTAATCAGTCCATCCTAAAAATATATTCCATTGATTATGAATCTATGATGCTATTCTTGTCCTACCCGCTGAATATGTAGTGTAAGAATTAATTATTGTGCAAGTTGTGTCAAATACTTTACTAAAGTCTAGATATGTCAAGTCTACTACTCCATCAAAAAAGTTAGCTAGACTAGTTTTACTTGATCTCCCTATGCTAAATGTAGGTTGCCTTGCACTCCATTTGATATTAGATATTCAACTATTTTTTGTTTTCATTGTTTCTATTAATTTGCATACCTCGCAAAACGAGGCGAGACGTTTACGGCGCAGGACTTAGGCTGCATTGTGAGGGTTGCTTAACTCAAAAAACCCTCAAAACAAAACAATAACTGTAACAAACATAATAACACACTCACAGACAGCACAGGGGGAGCCAGGGACCCTGGGAGTGAGGTTGCAAGCGATTTTGAGCCATATTTATGGGTTTTTGTGAATCCAAAATCGTCTAAGAGAGAGGAAAAAAATGGCGGACGAAAAAAGTAAAAAATTCTGAAACTGGATGAAAACGGGGCTAGGCAAAGCCAGGCACATGGGACATAGAAAATACACGATGGCAAAGACAGTAACACTCACACCAACAACGCCAGGCACGCAGGAATAAGAAAATAAAATGAAAGGACTTCAGCGCGTAACACGCAAACATTCAGCTGACACACAGAGGACAAACACACAGGGAAGGGACAGGGGGGAGATGGTGGAAAGAGACACATGGCATTCCCAAGCACAAAACCTGCAAAAACGACCTGTACTGTAGACGGGAGGAAAGGCTCGAATGAGCAGCAAGCGCGCTCATTGTGAGGCTCGAGATCAGTGCCAAAGGCGCTGATCGGGGGGCTCACAATGAGCACCACGAGTGGGAGAGGCTTGCAATGAGTGCCAAAGGTGATCAGTGCAAATCAGGAAAGTTCAAGTACACAGGGGAGAGGCTTGCAATGAGTGTCGAAGGCGCTTAGGGCAGCAAAAGCCTCACATTGTGTGGCAAACAGCATTGCTAGCCTTACAATTTTAAACCTGTCATTGTTGACCGGCAAGTCGCTAGTTTGTATTATAATTATTGGTGACCCTAGCCAAATATGCAGTTAAATATATATGTGTTTATATTATAATTATGGTTGACCCTGGGTGAATATATATTTATGATTTTAGGGAGACCTGGCTGAAATTATGGGAAAAAACCGCACCACCTCCTAGTGCAATAAGAAACTGGACAAACACAAAAAACTGAATGATATACAGTTTTCAACGCACATATGATGCCCTCAAAGATATGAGGTATCTATTGCGCCTCACACCGGTGTCCCTTGGAGATGTAAATACTCAGTTGCCGATCATTTAAAGATGCTCATGTTCCAGAGGATATTCCCTCTAGGGTGGTTCCATTGGCTTTCCAAAGCCAGTGGAACTAGATCTTGGGGAAATACCCCACACCAAGCTATACTGGTACTGTCCTTACGAGTAGATACTAGCACAAACAGGAACACACTATCCTCTGGACTGGCAGAATGCACTACTAGAGACACACTACTGTATAAATCGTATATATACCATTTATTAGTAGGGATGGTACTCCCACACAAATGTACAGATACAGTAACAATAACAATAAAAATAAAATGTAAAAGCAAACGCGTTTCCTCTAGTACAAAGGCTTCCTCAGTGATATTAAAAAATATATATTTATTTACAAAAACGTACTGATACAACTGTACTCACCAAAAAAATAATATTATAATATGTTTAAATTGAATAAGCAAAAGTGATCTGACTGAATATAATTACATTTATATGTAGGGAACCCAGAGGCGGCTGGTAAAATGTTTAACTGGAATGGTGGAAGACTTTAGAATTGTACATATGATTATATATAAGGTAGGATTTCTGTTTTCATTAGGCAGTCGCCCTTTAACTCACATAATTACTCAGCATTTAATAAATGCATTTAATAAACAAGTAATAGCTCACTGTGGGTATGAGTAGTTATGTAGTTAAAATTGCTGTTATAGGTAAAAATTGTCTGTGATTTGCTCACACAGCAAGAGAGCGCACAGAAAAGGGAAAAATGGGTGCGCGCAGTCCTTGGGCACGCATTCGCAGGGGCTCCTCCACTTCACTGCCCAGGAGCTCGAAAAAGGTAGATCTGACACTGATTGCACCCTTTTTTACTGATTGTGAAATGTTCTCTTCTGCTTGAACCTGGTACATTTAAATAAATAGCTTAGCCTACCTCTGTTTGGCTTCATATACTTCACTATCTACTGCATCTTTTTGTATGTTCAGTAAGATTTTTTTTTTATGAATGCCTGCCACCTTTCTAGAGTACCAGACTATGCATACTTTTTCTTGCACAGTTGTGTGCAAATGTTTTCATACCCTGGCAAAAATTGTGAAATTTTTGCAATTATTTTAAAGATATGACTGATCATGCAAAACAAATGTTGTTTATTGAAGAATAGTGATCATATGAAGCCATTTACTATCACATAGTTGTTTGGCTCCTTTATAAATCATATTATTAACAGAACTCACCCAAATGGCCCTGAAGTTTACATACCCTTGTACAAAAAGGTAATGGAGCTTCATAAAGATGGAAAATGCCAGGCAGTACTGTTCAATCACTTATTAAGAAGTGGAAAATTTGAGGATCTCTTGATACCAAGCCAAGGTCAGGTAGACCATGAGGGATTTCAGCCACAACTGCCAGAAGAATTGTTCAGAATACAACCCACAGGTAACCTCAGGATAAATATAGGCTGCTCTGGAAAAAGAAGCACAATACAGTGATACTTGAACAAAAATGAGCTGCATGGTTGAGTTGGCAGAAAGAAGCCTTTATTGTGCCAATGCCATAAAATAGCCCGGTTACAATATGCCCAACAACACCTTGACACACCTCACAGCTTCTAGCACACTGTAATTTGGAGTGACGAGACCAAAATAGAGCTTTATGGTCACAACCATACAAGGCCTATAGTGAAAAGAATACCATCCCCACAGTGAAGCATGGTGGTGGCTCACTGATGTTGGGGGGGGGGGGGGGGGGGGCTGAGCTCTAAAGACACAGTGAATCTTGTGAAAATTGATGGCTAGATGAATGCAGCATGTTATCAGAAAATACTGGCAGACAATTTGCATTCTTTTGAGCAAAGGCTGCGCATGGGACGCTCTTGGACATTCCAGAATGACAATGACCGAAAGCACAAGGCAAAGTTGACCCTCAAGTGGTTACATCAGAAAAAGGTGAAGGTTGTGGACTAGCAATCACAGTCTCCTGACCTTAATATCATCGAGCCACTATGGGGAGATTTCTAACATGTGGTTCATGTAAAACGATCAAAGACTTTGTATGACCTGGAGGCATTTTGCCAAGACGAATGGGCAGCTATACCACCTGCAAGAATTAGGGGCCTCATAGACAACTATTATAAAATACTGCACGCTGTCATTGATGCTAAAGGGGGCAATACACAGTATTAAGACTTTTGAACAGGGTCATTTCAGTTTTTTTCTTTGTTGCCATCTTTTGTTTTATGACTGTGTAATTCTGTTATAACCTACAGGTGAATATGAATCCCATAAGAAATAAAAGAAATGTGTTTTCCCTATTCACTCTTTTCTTTAAAAATGGTACATTTATTACCAATGCACCAGGGGTATGCACACTTTGGAGCACAACTGTCTTTACTGCACACCGTTAGCTCTGAATTTTGTGCTATGGAATATCTGCTGAAATGGTATGGGGAAACAATAGAAATGGGTTAAAGGAAGTGCTGTCATCACTTATCGAATTTTAGGCATTAGAGCAAATAATTAAAAGGTATATAAGACCTTCTAACCTTCATAACTTAGTTTTTATGATTTTTATATAAGCTCAAAATATTACAGAAAATACATATTTTTGAAAATAAAAAGTAAACAGAGAGTGATTGTAATTCACAGTGGTTTACATTTCTGTAACTGAGGTGTTAGTTATTGAAGAGGCACACATTGACCTGTACTGACAACATTTGGCATTAGAGCTATAGATTGACTATTTATTTATAAAACAAAATATCTAAGTCTTTTAAACTCTGAAGTGGTGAATATCTAGATTATCCATATTATTATTATTAGATTATTATTATTATTATTATTATTATTATTAGCTGTGCGAAACTTGAACCACATTGGTTTAAACAATTTTCCTATGGAAAAATATACAGGGGAATATACATTACTGAATTCTGATTGGCAGGAATATGATTGACGCATATTAGCACCAGGACCCACTACAGGGTAAATACCCTCTATTAGCATCAGCCCCGGGTAAAGGAGGGCTCTTAATTTATTAGGATAGAAAGGTAGAAGACTCATTTTAAATGTTTGCTTTTTTGACCCCAAAGGCCACACAAACACACACACACGTGATAAAAAATACTTTATATATATATGCAGCCCAACCACAAGGGAAAATACATGTATGTTGACATAATATTTGCATTTGTGTTTTTATATGTGTTCATACATGTATGGGCTTTGGGAAGCCTAAACACTAAATTCATCACTACTTACATTCCAGAAACCCATATTTATTGTCATTGTGTTGTAAATACACTTCATTAGTTTACATATCAGATAATTCATTCAAGCCAGAACAAAGTAAGATCAATTTAAAGAAATGTGATATTCACTTCTGCACAGAGAATAAAATGTTACAGTTTGATTGTAGTGCTTCATATTTTAATATTGATTTATTTTATATTATGTTAAGAAGATACATGATATTCTTTATTAATACACTATGTAAACTTCCTAGAGTGGGACTACAGTATATGTGATTGTATTAATTCTTGGGAAGTTGATTGTGTTCAGCTAAATATAATTAAAGGGCCACTGTAATGGTCCAGTTTAAATTAAAAGTAATCTTTTATTACAAAAATATACTGAGATTATGTTTTTGACCATCAACTGTGTGCTTGAGCTCCTGCAACAGACTTCATGGCAGCTGTATATTAACACTGCTTCAGTGGGAAAATCTGGAGACGTATGCTGCATTTGCTGATACAGCTTTATAAAGATAGGAGGATCTCTAGCCCAACGATAATGGGAAAACACATACTTATCACTGTATTTTTTTTCAATATATATGAACTATTTTATTAACATTAAACTGAATATTTTTTTATATTAAGGAATGATTATATTAAGTGTCCCTTTAATGAATGAATGCTTTCCTAAAGAGATACTTTATTTTTAGGGGAAAAAAATGTATGAAAGACAGTACTTTCCCTTTTTTTTTATAACATAAATTTTATTGAGAAGTTCTGGAATTGCAAAGACAAGACAAAAAAGAATAATGAAAAACATAGTCCAAAAGTTGTCTTATAACTAACATCGTATTGCTAACATGTTGAAAACATTCCATTTAAATAAAACCTCCATTACAACTCTTTTTTCGTATTTTTGGTGATTCTGTCCAAATATATTCACATTAGTTTCTTTAGATTCAGCAATATATACAGCTTATAAGGTCACATTGTTCAAATTGCAGAAATTCACATTTCCATAGATGAACCAGAGCAGCAAGAAATATGATAAAAGAAAAATAAAGTAGAGAGAAAACAAGTAGCATTGTACAAAACATATGGTGGAGTGTCTTCCCCCAGCAATTCCCCGTTCAACCAATCTTAAGGTAACCTTCCTCCCCCCCTGTACCTCTGGAATACTGAAGAGATATCTCTCAGGGTGCTCTCACCATTTCTTCCCGTCCGCTCCACACTCCACTCCTCAGCCGCTCAACAGGAATGGCTTCTTTAATGTGTTCCCTTAACTTAGTTGTTATATATTACTATTTGTGAATAAGATCCAGGGTTCCCAAACCTCCAAGAAGCAGTGATGTGTATCTGATATGATGTGGGTCATCCTCTCATTGATGCAAATAAAATTTATTTTGTTTGTTACTTCCTGGAAATTAATGTCCCTGCTCTTCCATCGTCTTGCGATGGTATTCTTAGCTGCTAGAAATATCAATTGGGCCAATTTATTCCCCTCCCTTCCCAGTTTTGAGAAGCGAGCTCCCAGGAGACAGACTGCTATTGATGGTTGGAGTGGGGTTTTGAGTATTCTTGAGATTAGACTGGTCGTTTCTGACCAAATTTTAAATACCTTAAGGCAGCTCCACCAGGTGTGTATAAAGTCTCCCCTACCTTGGCACCGCCTAAAACATCTATCTGGGATTGTTTGGGATATCTTATTTAGTCGAACTGGAGTTGTGTATGTCCGGTGTAAAATCTTAAGAGAGGTTTCGAACAAACTATAATTAAATGAACCCTTAGATAGGTTCGATAAGGATTCAGCCCATTTATTCCCATCCCAATTTTGTCCTAGGTCCCACTCCCACTTCGAAACAAAGGAAGGCCTCCAAGTGCTTGGTGAACTATTGAAGATTTTGTATATTGACCCTAAAATTCCTTTGGACAGGACCTCACTTTTACACACTACCGACATCCAAGAGTCCCTCGGGGGCCCATGGGTTCTTTGTATCTCTTCAATCCAGCTTCTTATTTTAATGTAGTTGAAAAGTTCCCGGTGTGGTACCTCAAAGTTCCTAATCATAGATTCTGAAGTTCTCATCAAACCTCCCTCAAACCAAGCCCCCAGTTTATCTAGACCATGCGAAGTCCAATATTCCTTGGACTCTGCAGTGATGGTGGTTGATAAGGAGGGTGATGTAAAGATTGATGTGAGGGGAGATACCGGGTGAGTTAGTTTGTATTTCCTCCTAGCCCAGATCCAAACTCTTAGTGTAAATTTAGTTATGGGATTCTGTATTCTAGAGTAGAAAGCGCTTGCACCTGGAGCCCACAGTATAATACCCCACGTAAGCGGGGCCATCTGCAACTCCTCTACAAAGACCCAGTTTGGTTGGAGTGGAATGGAGTGAGCTAGGGGGACAGAGGCAAGCTGGGCTGCTCTGAAGTAATTCAGGAAATTAGGACAAGATAGGCCCCCCTTGGATTTATGTACATACATCGTTTTTCTCGCTATCTTAGGGGGTCTATTACTCCATATAAACCGAAATACTTGGGTCTGGAAGCAGGCCAATTCTGTATTATTTACCTGGATTGGCAGCGTCCTGGCAAGATAGAGCAGCCTCGGCAATATGTTCATTTTAACCGTGACTACTCTACCCGTCCATGAGATATGCCGTTTATTCCAGTTTTCCAGTTCTCTCCGCAGAGTCCTGTAGAGAGGTGGATAGTTAGCCTTATACATATTAGTTAATGAGTTGGTCAAGTTAATCACTAGATCTTTGATGTGTGAGGGGGGCCATAGAAATTTATGAATTCCCTTCAGGTGGTTCAGAATATCCAAAGGGATCCCAACACTCAAAGCTTCTGTCTTGTCCTGGTTTAGCCTCAAGCCTGACAAGTTGCCATAGACCCCTATCGTGTCCATCAGGGCGCCTAAGGAGGAGCTAGGATTCGAGAGAGTGCAGAGAAGGTCATCAGCAAACAAGGAACACTTTAGATGCTGGTGCCCCACCCGCACCCCCTCTATAGAGGAGTTAGCTCTGATCGCTTGAGCCAAAGGCTCAATGGCCAGAGCAAAAAGAAGAGGAGACAGAGGGCAGCCCTGTCTCGTACCTCTCTCGATTTTAATGCTGGCCGTATGGGAACCCGGCAGTTTTAGTGTGGCCCTGGGAAGTGTATAATATGTACGCAATAGGTTTAGGAAGTTTCCTCTGAACCCAAACTTTGCCAAAGTGGCGAATAGGAAGGGCCATTCCAGGGTATCAAACGCCTTTTCGATGTCCAATGCGAGCAGGCACACAGGGAGACCTCTAGACCTAGCCAAATGAATAACATTTAGAGTCCTCCTAAGTTGTCACTAGTCTGCCTGTTTGGAATAAAGCCTGATTGGTCCTTATGTATTAAGGCGGGTAGGAAAATTGAGATCCTCTGGGAGAAAATTTTGGCCAGCAGTTTAACGTCGCCATTAAGAAGCGAGATTGGTCTATAATTTTTAGCTTCCTTTGGATCTCGGCCTTCCTTAGGGAAGAGCGTCAAGTCCGCATGGTTCAGCTCAGGGGGAATCGTCTCTCCTCTTAGAATTGAATTGAATAGACTACATAAATGTGGGGCCAGAATTTCTGAGAACTTTTTGTAATAGATGTTAGTGAACCCATCCGGGCCGGGGGACTTCCCTAGCTTCAGTTCTTTAATGGCATCTAGAATTTCTTTGACAGTAACATCTTTATTCAAGTTTTGTAAGTCCAAAGGTGAAATCTGGGGCAAATCAAGGGAGTTTAGATAGGAATGAATAACATTCTCTGGGGCCAATTTCTGAGTGGAGTAAATATTTTGATAGAAATCCCTAAAGACCTCCTGAATTTCGCTTTGGCTGTAGGTGAGATCCCCCTTCCTATTTCTGATTTGGGATACCCTGGCTTGGGCATATTTAGTTTTTAAACTCCTTGCTAGTAGCTTGTCAGGTTTATTCGCCTTGGCATAAAACAAATGTTGAGTCCTCCTTAATGCCTTATCCGTTTTTATGGTCAGTATACTATCCAGCTCTAGCCTGGTTCTATCTATCTGTTTCCTTAAAGCTATCGAGGGAGAAAGCTGATGTTGCCGCTCTAACTGAGTTAGTTTCTCTGTTAGCTCCTTTTCTTTTAGCCTGTTCTGTTTTCTATGTTGGGAGGCTAGCTTGATAAACACCCCCCTGATGTAGGCTTTGTGCGCCATCCAGACCCATCCCGCCCCTGTCTCCCCACCCGCATTGGACTCAAAAAATTCTGCCAACTCCCTCTCAGTTTGTTCCTGGAATCCGGATTGCGATACCAGGTATTCATTAAGTCTCCAGGTATAGGGCATCCGAGATTGAACTCCCAGGTCTACCTCAAGTATGACCGCCGCGTGATCCGACCAAGTGCACGGAACTATATCCGCTTTGTTTGAGCTATCTAGAAGCGAATTACATATGTATATTGTGTCTATACGCGAATAAGTCCCGTGGGTGGGGGAATAAAAAGTGAAATCCCTCCCTCTTGGGTGCAGACCTCTCCAGGCGTCAACTAGGTCTAAGGAGTGCAGAAGTTTTAAGATTTGCCTGTTTTTTTTGGAGTAGCGATCTTCTTGTGGAGGTTTAGATTTATCTGCCACTTGGTCTTATAATAAAGGAAAGCCTTCCTTCGCTTGAAGGGGGAGTTGAAACCCTTCACATTATGGGTAAGTATTGTCATCGGTGTGGTCATGGGTAAACTAGAGGTGTATATATCTGATGCATTAGCGTAGCCTTACCCTTCCGGAGGAGCGCCAAGGAGAGAGTGCAGAGCGGATTTCCCCCTCTTGGGGGTAGGAGTGGTTGAGCCCGGCCAAGAAGAGGTCCAGTATGTTTAGCTCTGTGGGGGTAAAAGAGGCATGAGTATAAGTAGTACAGGTGCGGTCCCAAGAGATCTACAGGAGGCAAGATAGTACCAGACAAGTCTGGTAGTGTCTCAGAGCTGTTAGAACCCAACTCACTAGGCTGAAAAGAGATCCGTTCCAATAGTACCAGAGGTCCTCCACTCTCTGAGGCCAGGCAGCTTGGCCCACTGTCCAGCAGACAGGCCGCCGCCTCTACCCCAGCTATGTAGAGTGAACCCTGATTTGGTTCTAAATCCCCTAGACAGCCATAGAGGGAGAGATAACAAGTATGAGGAAGCACTAAGTGGCAGGTTCCAGTTAGACAGTAAGGGGGAGTATAGGGGCAAGAGAACCCAAGCTGATAGGGGACAAAGAGAAGAGCAGCAGTGAAGAGAACACAAAGGGAAGAAAGTACAATTGTTGTCAAGAGGTCTTGCTGTCCCAAGACCACCCGCCCTGTCTTAAGCATTCTACCCTCTCAGAACACTAGGGCCCCTGCTCCAATTCCCGCCAGCAAGGACAGGCAAAAGTAATCTAGAGAAGCATTAAGGAAACAGAATAAAGCCAGAACCTTGAATAGCTTATTTAAGCATTAACAACCTAATTTTCTATCTGAACTAAAAGCAGAGTAAACCTTTAGACCCGGTCCAGTGAGGAAGGATCCTGACGGACTGACTATACTGTCTGCATGTAAATTAAAACTTATAACTTTATCAGTCAGCTAAAACCTGCTAAAAAAGGAAGGAAAACAAAACATGGGTTAGCAACATTTCAAAAGTCTTTGGTTGACATGGCCCCGCTTAGGGCCCCAGGCTCCTTAGAGGACCTAAGTAAAAAAGTAAGAAAAATAAAATGTCCTGAGAAAAGGCTAGGTCAGTTCCAGGAGACTTCCATGTTAGTCTCTACCAAGGAATTTTGGTATGGTGTTTTTAAGCCCTTGTAACTCCTGTGGATGCCGAATTAAGTCTTTGGTAGCCTGTTGCCTTTTCAAGCGGACCAGCCTAATTGAAAGTCTCTGGAGATGGCATTAACTGAGTTATTGCATTTACGAGTTCATGATCTGGGTGGGACGCCTATGAGTGATTTTTGAGGCTTGGTCAGTGGGCCTCTTTTGCCTGGTCACTTCCGACCATTGTCTTTTCGGGAGAGATAAAGCTGCCGATGCAGGTGATGTCGAAGTCGGGTCCCCCCCAGTAAGATCCAGACTCTTTAGAAGCTCTTGGCAGTCTTCTAGAGAACGCGTTGTATACTGGGTGCTCCCCACTGAGAAAATTAGGGCAAATGGGAATCCCCAACGGTACCTGATGTCATGGCGGAGAAGGACTTCCAGGGCAAGCTTCATCAGCCTCCGTTTTTGAAGCGTGGAAGGGGAGAGATCCGCAAAAAATTGAAGTTTGGCCCCGTCTGGGCCTGTGATCATAGCCTTTTTGCGGGTAGTTGCCAGGATCAGGTCCCTAGATTGTTGGCGTAGAAGCCTGACTATGATGTCTTTGGGAAGGTCTAGATTACGACTTCCCCCAAGGGCTCTATGTGCACGCTCCACTTCCCATTCGTGGTCTGGATGACCTGAGAGGATCTCGTCGATCGTGGCCTCAAGGTAACGAGGGAGGTCGACTATTGCCGTAGGCACGCCTCTGATCCTCAGGTTAAATCGTCTGGATCTATTCTCCAAATCCTCCAGTTTATCTTCTATGCCACAGATACGGGAGGTGTTGTCAGCGATGATGGCCCTGTCTCTCTCCTGGGCCCCCACCACCTGGTCAACGGTGTCTTCAAGTTGATGGGTCCTTTGGCCAATCTCATGTATGTCCTTCTGCAAAGATGTGACCGCCCTATCAATGTGGGAGGCCAGGAGAGCCTCAATTCTTGCCATTGAATTGCTGTTGATGGAGACCTCAGGCTGTGGGGCCCCCTCCAGTGGATTCAAGTCTGAGGTATCTGATTGCTCTGAGACAAGATCCTTCAGCAGTGCCACCTGTGTTTCCGAGGCCTTGAAATGTTCGTCAATTTTCTTGGAAGTTAAAGATTTTTTGTTCTTCACCATTTTTATGGAGCTGCTTCTTCCCGGGGTAGCCATTGAATGTCCAGACGTCAGGTGGATTCCACTGGGGGGGTCACTCCGTATTAGCTTTTTCCTCTCAAGTATTTAGGTCTATTGTGGTCTGTCTTGTCTGTTCATATCTAGATTCTGTAGTGAAGTCTTAGCATCTCTCAGACCCTGCCGGCGGGAACTGTGCACAGCCCCGTCAACTACATCTCCTTAGGCTGATATGCTCCGCGTTTCTGTGCCCCCAGCAGATCTGGATTGTGTATTTTTCAGAGTCCCACCAAGAGTAGTCAGTGCCAACTTTTCAGTGCAGGTGCTGAAATGAGATCTAAGCTCACAATGGTTGATGATAAAAAAAAAACAGAAAAATAGCAATTGCACTTATCCTGAATGACCACACGATGGCAGCGTGACACAAGATTGTCAGATATTATACACCAGATGTATGGCAATAGCTGGAAGCAGATTTTTTTACTCTAAAACTCAGCCAAGATACCAGCTGGGACTTCTGTGGCAAGGTACAGTGGATTCAGCCTCCAGTATAGTAGGAGTGGGGCTGCCAGACCCCTGAGGCTAGTAAAGATGCAATGTTTTTGTCAGCAGTAAAATCACTGCCTTTGAAACCTATGTTGTCAAACTGAAGGTAAAAGGGCTGTAGGTGGTTCAGACTCACCCCAGTATATACTTCTGTGGCAGTGGCAGCCTGTAGACTGTGTGGCAGAGGAGTCTTAGTATTAGCTCAATTTCTGGGCCTCAGGAGTGGTAGGGTAGGGAGAAACTGAGTGCCCTTCATAGGCCAGAAAAACAAAATGGCCGCCACCCATT
Source organism: Discoglossus pictus (assembly GCA_027410445.1). Lineage (NCBI taxonomy): Eukaryota > Metazoa > Chordata > Amphibia > Anura > Alytidae > Discoglossus > Discoglossus pictus. The sequence goes on along the minus strand of CM050165.1, from coordinate 123,366,568 downwards.
CATGGGCCTTTTACCTTCACCTTGCTGCTCCAGAAGCTGCCAGGCAGTACAGGCCAGAGATATCCTGTGGAATCAGCCACAGATAAGTGTCTCTAGGGAACCTCTGAGGTTTCCTGCAGTACTCACAGAGCGTGGGTCTCCTCCTGCAGTGCCTGCCTCGTGGTGCTCCAAAATGGCCGCCCCCCGATCACCAGGCCCTTCCTGCACCTGCCACCTCTGCTGCTGCCGTCCACGTCACCCTGGGGCTTCTGTGACGGTCCAGCTGCAGCCTGCTCGATCCGGATGAGGTCCCAGGGCCTCCGGGGCCTTCCCCACAAGGTAGGGTCTTCCAGGGAGGCAGCACTCCAGGTTTGCCTGCTGGGGAGAGGCCTGTCTCCAATTGTGCCTGCAGCTCTCTCAGTACTTTCCCTTTTAAATGTGCTGCTAAATTAATTCAGTAATGACATTTTAAATTGGTCTTAGGCTGCTTCTGACCTCCACTGCTTTCGCAGAATTCTTAATGAGCTGCACAAACCAATGGAACTAATGGGCATTGGGTGTGTAGTTTATGGAAACTTTGTATAAACTTTGCTCCATATTTTACATATATGTTTTTATATATATATATATATATATATATATATATATATATATATATTTTGTAACAAAGTGAAGCAAAGAATGCCCCTAGATGGGGGTTTAATTAAAGAGGCTGGAAGATTGCTCTGGAGAAAGAAAGAGTTAACTCCGGGCAGTGATCAGAGGCTAATTGAAGCGGAGGTGTGGATTGCCTTTAAAACCACAGCAGAGAGATGGGTGAAGTCTTCCTCACTTAGGCTTGGGCCTAAGCAGTGTGAGCAGTGAGTGAAATCTGCTCCTGTTGGTGAGCTGCTGTTAGCAGCAAAAGAGCAAGCTACAGAGAGAAGCTTGCTGTCTGTTCCTGATTGCAGTCAGAAGACTGGTGTGTACCAAAGATTGCTCCCAAAGAAAGTTGTGTTCCAGAGGAAGCTGTGTCCCAGAGGGAGCTGTGTTCCAGTGGAAGCTGTGTCCCAGTGGAAGCTGTGTCCCAGTGGAAGCTGTGTCCCAGAGGAAGCTGTGTCCCAGAGATTGTGAGTCAAGGATTAGATTTTCCTTACAAGAATCTGTGTAAAGTAACCCCAGGGAAAAGGCAGCAGACTAACTGCAAGCTGGACAGAGTCTCTCAAAAGACTGTATAATCTAGAAGGTAACAGGCTAATCTATCACAATATACATATACATATATATATATATATATATATATATATATATATATATATCTCACATATAATAGTTATCAAACTGAGATTTGTCGTCACGCTTGCAAGAGGGCCGCAACTGTGAGCCTCGCAAAGCCACGTCTGTGAGCCGTTGAGGCATAGAAGGACTTAGGCAATGAGGACTTAGGCAAGGACTTAGACAATGAGCTCCAAAGGCACTCAGTGCCCTGCGAGCCTTGCAAAGAGAGGCGAGCATGGAAACACGCAGGAATTAGGCTGAAATGAGCGCTGAAGGTGCTCCTGCGAGCCTCTCGAAATGAGGCGAGCAGTTGAGTCATTGAAGCACGCAGGATTCTCGAGGGCAAAAAACACAAAAAGCTCTTAAGAGAAAAAGAAATCTCTTATAAATGGGCATATCCTGTAAAATTTATGATTTTATTAATCAAAAAAATATAATTACAACAAAAGAAGAAGGAGAATCTTTTCTTGCGAAGTGGTGTACGTAACTACTCTTAGAAAATGAACAATTGTTTTAACGATGGTCCTACTTAACATGATATAAACATTAATGAGGATTTAAAACAGGTTTCTATGATTTTGATATTTAGTGAGTGAGAGTACAGGGAAATACTTATTGATATATGAGAAGCTCATTGAGGAGAACTTGATAGATTTGTTTATTTATTTTATTTAAAGGGGACGAGGTAATCACTGTATTGAAATTGTGAGGTTAATATGATTTTAAACAATGTTTTCTTTTTTTTTTCTGGGTTATTAGGACTGTAAAAAATAATGTTATATGAATACTATTTATTGAATGAAATGTAACACTCACGAAGCTTTATTATATAAATAATTATATGAACAAAATATAAACACATGTATTATTACGTATATACTCGAGTATAAGCCGACCCGAGTATAAGCCGAGGCACCTATTTTACCACAAAATACTGGGAAAAATGAGTGACTCGAGTATAAGCTGAGGGTGGCAAATGTGCTGCCCCCTGTGTCCCTCTTGTGCCCTCTGTGTCCCCCACTAGTGTGCCCTTTTCTTGTGTCCCCCTCTCTCTCCCCTTTGTCTCTTCTCCCCTCTCCCTCCCCTGTGTCTCCCCCCCTCTCCCTTCCATGTGTCTCTTTTCCCCTCCCTTATCACCCTCCTCAACCCCCCTTCTCATCCTCAACCTCTCTCCTCATCCTCAACCCCCCTCCTAAACCCCTCATCCTCAACCCACCCCCATTATCCTAAACCACCCTCCTCATCCTAAACCACCCTCCTTACCCCCCTCCTCAACCCCCCTTTCTCATCCCACCCTTCTCATCCTCATCCCACCCTCCTCATCCTAAACCACCCTCCTCATCATAAACCACCCTCCTTATCCTAAACCCCCCTCCTCATCCTCAACCTCCCTCCTCATCCTCCCTACTCATGCTCAATCTCCCTCCTCATCCTCAACCCCCTCCTCATTCTAAACCCACTCCTCAACCTCCCTCCTCAACCCCCTTCCTCAACCTCCACCCTCTCCTCAACCTCAACTCCCCCCTCCTCAGTCCCCCCTCCTCAGTCCCCCATCCTCAGTCCCCCATCCTCAGTCCCCCTCCTCATCCTAAACCCCCATCCTCAACCTCTCTCCTCAGCCCCCCTCCTCAACCTCAACCCCCCTCCTCATCCTCAATCCTCCTCCTCATTCTCAATCCCCCTCCTCAACCCTCCTCCTCATCCTCACCCCCCCTCCTCATCCTCAACCCCCCCATCCTCAACCTAAACCCCCATCCTAAAACCCCCTCCTCACTTTACCCCTCCTCATCCTAAACCTCCCTCCTCACTTTACCCCTCTAAATACCTGCCGCTCTGCCTCTCCCTTTCTCCTCACTTACCTCCATCTGCTCCTCCACTACTCCACGCTCCTTCCTGCGTCTTGACCGGACCAATGCTAATGACGTGGCACGCATGTGACATCACGTCATTAGCATATGCCGGGCCCCGATGCAGGAAGGAGCGTGGAGGAGCGGAGGAGCAGAAGGAGGTAAGTGAGGGGAAAGGGAGAGGGGGAGGTATTTAGAGGGGTAAAGTGAGGATGGGGGTTTAGAATGATGAGGGGGGGTTAGAATGAGGAGGGGGGTTGAGGATGAGGAAGGGGGAGGGAAAGAGACACGGGGGGGTTAGAGAGACACGGGGGGGTTAGAGAGACACCGGGGAAGTAATAGAGAGACACAGGGGAGGGGTTGGAGAGACACGGGGGGGTTAGAGAGACACAGGGGGAGAGTGATTCGTGTATAAGCCGAGGGGGCCCTTTTCAGCCTTAAAAAAAGGGCTGAAAAACTCGGCTTATACTCGAGTATATACGGTAGATAAATATATGACATAGAGATATGGTTAAATTAGCAAATGGTAAAAAAAAAGTGTAGCATTTAATAACGTCTATGGGAGGAAATGTATTTGTCACAAACCACTTTATTAGATAGATGTTTTGTATATGTTAATATGTTATATTTGTAAATACATTTTTTTTGTCAATATGATGGTGAAAGAAATGATGTTATATGAACATTACTTATTGAATGAAATGTAACACTCACAAAACACTTTAGTATATAAATAATTATAGGGATAAATTATAAACACATTTACTAGTAAATAAATACATGATATAAACACATTATTTAATTAGCAAATAGTAAAAGTTGTATAGTAGCGTTTATGAGAAGTAATGTCATTTTTACGAGGCACTTTATTAGGTAGATTAATTGAATGTATATGACATGAAAATATTTTATAAAAGGGGGTTATACATAAGAAGATACTTTACAATTTAATCTGTGGGTGGTATTACCACGAGTAAAAGTAGAATTAGACAATACTTGGTAAATGATTTTATGTTCGACACTTAAAACACAATTTAAAAAGGGAATTAATAAATTAGTGAAATGCCATTAAAAGTAAATAAATATAAAGAAAGGTTAGAGGTTAAAGCACTAGAGCACCTTTTTGAATTAAAACGTCAATTTGTGAATCGAGGGGAAAAGGGGGGAAAAAAAGAAGAAAAATTAGTGAAAAAGAAAAAGAGGTATTGTAAGAGAAGTCGGAAGGAAGGGGTAAGAAAGTGGATTGATATATATAAAAGATGAGGGAAACTAAATTAAATAGAGATAAGGGTAAAATATATATTGAAAGAAAAGAAAGAGCAATTGGAGAAATGTGCGGAAAAGCTCATATTCCCTATTTGAAGAATAAGATTAAGAAGGACAGAAATATAGGAAAGGAGATTTGAAATATCTTAGTTAAAAGGCTGCACAAGTTAATTGGTTTAAAGGCAAATAATTAATATGCATAGAGTAATAAAAGCTACAGGAATGACCACCGCCAAGTCATTGAAACTTTTGTTTAAGTTTGCCCATTGCCGCTTAGACCCTCTTCCCATCCCCCTTGCTTATCAGAAGTCAGGAGGCAGAAGTGGATCAAGGTGTCAATCGGGATATAGTGAGGAATATCTGTGTACGATGATAGATTATGCTCTTTTTTGTTGTTGTTGGTTTTACAATCCCCCCTTCCCCCTCTTTTTTTTTTCTCCTTTGGGATGGCGTTTCTGGAGTGGAAGAGAGCAGGGTTCAAAATTCTATATAATGTCAAATGGTTATTAACATCATGACCTTTAACTGTCAAGGCTTGAACCACCCGGTCAAAAGAAATCATATAGGCAATTTAGTGAAAAGAGAAAAAGTACATATTTTATTATTACAAGAAACACACTGGCAAAAGGATAATATTCCAAAGTTTGCTATTAATGGGTTTGACACTATACATAATGCGACTTTTAAGAAAAAAGCTAGAGGGGTGTCCATTTTGTTCAATAAGGATCTATTGTTGAATGAAGAACTTGTCATATGCGATCCCAATGGAAGGTACATACTCTGGGTTGGAAAAATAGGTCAGGAAAAAATCTCATTGTTAAATATTTATACACCAAATAATAAACAGAATTAATTTATTAACTATGTATTGGCCCGTTGGAATAGATATGCACAAGGAACTTCTATAATTGGAGGAGATTTTAATATAATAATGAATTGTCTATTGAACAGGAATTCCTCCAAACATCCAGAGTGTGATGCTAATACTAAAAGAAAAAATAAACAATTCGTAAAGAGTATATTGAAATATAAACTTTATGATACATGGAGGGTGTTATATCCATATCAAAGGAACAATTTCTTATTTTCAGGTAAACATCATACTTATACAAGAATTGACTATAAATCCACTATGTAGAATGCACAAAAAGCCTTTATAAGGGGGATTATGATAAACTCTAAAAGCATAAGAAAGAAACAAAGAGGAGCTATGCTAAGACAGCTGTATATTGATTTATATAAGTGGGAAATGTTAAATAAACAAAATCCTGATTTAGCCCTTTCAACTAAAATAAAAGAATGTCAGGCTCAAATTATATCAGATAGATCTGTATGGAAGATTCAACAAAGGCTGCATCATTATGGAAATAAAACTAGTAAATTACTAGCTAATAAAATAAAAAATACATTAACTAGGAAAAGAATAGAAACTCTCCATAGTAAAGGTAAAAGCATTAGTAACCCAACAGATATCGCTATGACATTTGCAAATTACTATTGGGAATTATATAATTTAGAAGCAAACCCACAATTTATAAAACCGACAAAAGAAAAAATTCAGGAATGTTTAAATAAAATAATCTCTTCCGCGTGTTTCAGAGTCCCAATTAGAATTTCTTAATTGTCCTATTACAGTGGTTGAGGTTGAAGAGGACATTAAAGGCCTTAAATTAAATATGTCGCCTGGCCCAGATTGCTTCACCAACCTCTTTTATAAGATATGTAAACCTGTTATAGCAGAGCATTTACGGGATTTACTACAGGTGAATTTCTACTTTCAACTATTGTTCCAATTCCCAAAAAGAAACAAGATAACCTGGATTGTATTGAATATAGACCAATTTCCCTTTTAAACACAGACTTTAAACTCTATTCAAAAATCTTAGCTACCCGGTTAAAAACTACAATTCAAGACTTAATTGCAAAAGACCAGAACGGTTTTGTTCCGGGTAGGCAGGGAAGTGATAATTCGCGTAAATTAATGAATCTTATTGAGTATGTTGGTAGAGACAACACTCCCACCCTATTCATTTCTTTAGATGCAGAGAAACCATTTAATAGAATAGGGTGGGAGTATATGAAACTTTCATTAGATAAATTCGGTTTTGGGGTATTTGGACATTTAGCTATAGGGGCATTATATACAAATCCCGAGGCAACGGTGGCTAGTTTGGGATTTAGATATTGTAGATTCCTTATAAAAAACAGGACGAGACAGGGCTGTCCTTTATCCCCTGTCCTATTTACGTTACTAATAAAGCCATTGGCTGAATTAATAAGGTCCTCAAAGAATATAAAGGGGATTGAAATGAATGAAATGGAACAGAAAATAGTTTTATTTGCAGAAGATGTAGTATTAATGTTGACTACACCTGAAAATTCGTTGAAATATCTACAAGAAATATTAAATTAATTTGGTTTTATTTCATACTATAAGCTTAACCTTCAAGAAACGGAAATACTAGATATGAATTTAAAACTGGAGACTAAAGAAGTATTGAAATTAAAATATCCTTTTAATTGGTCTAATGGTAAATTTACACACTTGGGAATATTGTATGATAAAGATATACAGAAGATTATTGCATTAAATTATAAAAAACTATATGAAAAATGCTTTAATATTATACAAGATTGGAAGAATAAAAATATTTCCTTTTCTGGTAGAATAGCCGCTATAAAAATGGCTTATCTACCAAGATTTAACTATTATATAAGAAATAAACCAGTTTGTCTTCATTTATATTGGATTAAGAAGTTTCAAACCTTATTAGACAACTATGTTATGAATGGAAAAAAAATAAGAATTGAAAAATATATTTTAACGAGAAAGTTTATTAAATGGAGGTATATCATACCCAGATCGTAAGCTTTACCACGATACGATAATCCTTTCTCAAATAGTCAAATGGATAGACCCAATGGCATCATATTCCTGGACAAAAATTGAAGAGGCTAGTCTAAAAGACTGTAAACTAAGAGACTTGATTTTTCTTGAAGAATTGGCAAAAAAGAAAAAAATCACGGATTCCTGGATAGTTAAAAAAGGTATAACATTTTGGTATAAAATGAATAAAAAATTTGAGCTAGTTCAGTATACAAGTTTAATTATGCCAAAGAAAGAATTAGAGAGAATATTACAGATTTCAATTTTAAGTAAATGGATTAATAAAGGTATTGACACACTACACAAACTTTATTTAGGGACAGAATTTGCACCATTTGATCATTTGGTTAAATTGTATAATATTGATAAAAAAGATTGTTTGGAGTGTTTAAAACTACAAATGGCAATGAAAAAATATAATTTGTACTATACAAAATGAGAAGAATTAACTGATTTTAAAAAATTGCTAGTTTAAAAAAATAGAAAGCATTTAATATCTAAATGCTTTGAAATTATTAGAGAACCATCTCAAAAAGGTAGAACAAAAAATATGAAAGTTTGAGTTAAAACTAGATTTTCCTATAGAAGTATGGAAGAAAGCTTTTTCTATAACTGAAAAATATGTTAAAAAAATAGTTTAAAATCTTAAATAGATGGTATTTCGTCCCTGAGAAAATTAGTCAATTCTCAGGAAAACTAAATAAAAATGTATGCCGGAGGGACTGTGGTTTCCCTGCCTCTTTCTTGCATATATGGTGGGAGTGCCCATGGATTCATACCTTTTGGATGAATTGTTTTTACAATTTATAACAAATATTAGGTACAACTATTATTTCATTACCACAAATGGTTATTTTACATATAATGCAGCTTGGAATGAACTATCCAACACAAGGCTTCATTTTGCAAGTTCTTTCAATTGCAAAACGGAAGTTGGCTTGTCATTGGAAACAACAAAATACTCCGTCCTGGAATGAGATCTTAATTATACTTAAAAGGAACAGTGCATTAGAGAAAGATTTCAACATGGCAGACGTAATAAAACATAATATAACCAAATGGAAAATTTGGTATAATTATTGTAGCTCTGAAAATGATTAGATTAAAAGTGACGATTTGAATTTGCTTTTTGAAAAGAGATAAAGAGGTTTAGTGGAAAGTAGTTCAGACTTATTGTAAGTGAAACGAGTCTTGATGCTTTATCCCGCTCCAGGGGCGCCACCGCCAAGTTTTTTTTTTTTTTGTCTTCCCTTTGTATTATATTTGTTTCTTACGTTAGGGTTGTAAAAGGAAATGAAGAGAGAAGAGAAGAGAAAAGGGAAGAAAAGGGAAAGGAAAGGGGGGGAATTTAAAAATGAGTTCAAATTTTTTTTCAGTGAACTAGCTTTGTATAATACATAATTTTGTCTATATATAAGAAACAATCCCTTGTATTTATGTCTGTATTTGTTTCTGTATTTTTATGTGGATCTTTCATTCTTAGTATGTTTAAAGTAAAATAATTTTTAAAAAATACCACACTCACACACAGCACAGGGGGAGAGCCAGGACGCCTGGGAGTGACGTTGCAAGTGTATTTAAGCCCAATTTGCAGTGTTTTGTCACTCGAAAATTGCCTAAGCAAGAAAAAAAATGGCAGACAAAAAACTTAAAAAAACCTGAAAATGGAATGAAAACGAGGCTAAGCACATTCCGACCTCGGAAAAATACCGAACTCTGAAAAATATGCAGGACTAAGAAAATACACAACGGCAAAAACACTAACACTCGCACAAACAACGAGAGGACTTTGAAAATAAAACCAACGTAGAGATTCAACGGACAGACACAGGAGAAACACACAGGGAAGGGACAGGGGGGAGATGGTGGAAAGAGACACATGGCATTCCCAAGCACAAAACTTGCACTTGATACAGTGTAATGTTATGTCTTGGAGATTATCATGTTATTTCTATTGAATTTTTAAATAAGGATATTAAAAGTTATGTTTATTTGACATACTCTGTTAGTGCCAATTTTGTTTTGGGTGTGCACCAACATTTTAAGGGGCCAGCTTTTCTTGTCTCTTAGTGATTAAATATTCTATATTTTGGTCCCCGTTACCACGCCTTGTGTATCATAGTACCCAGTATACCTTGAGCCACCTCTACCCAGGATCTTTTAGCCTCCATTATTTGCCAGCACTGCCTTATGCCTTATACCCTCATGGGCATTGAGTTCACCAGAGTTTCACAGGTTGCCACTGGAGTCCTCTTCTACTCATCCATAATGACATCATGGAGCTGGTGGATTTTAGAGACCTTGCACTCCCCCACCTTCCTTTTGAGGATGCCCCTTTAGATGCTCAATAGGGTTTAGGTATGGAGACATGCTTGGCCAGTCCATTACATTTACCTTCAGCTTCTTTAGCAAGGCAGTGGTCATCTTGGAGGTATGTTTGGGGTCGTTATAGTGTTGGAATACTGCCCTGCGGCTCAGTCTCCGAAAGGAGGGGATCATGCTCTGCTTTAGTATGTCACAGTACATTTTGGCATTCATGGTTCTCTCAATAAACTGTAGCTCCCCAGTGCCGGCAGCACTCATGCAGGCCCAGACCATGATACTCCCACTATCATGCTTGACTGTAGGCAAGACACACTTGTCTTTGTACTCCTCACCTGGTTGACGCCACGCATGCTTGACACCACCTGAACCAAATAAGTTTATTTTGGTCTCATCGGACTACAGGACATGGTTCCAGTTCTCCATGTGCTTAGTGTGCTTGGCTTCAGCAAACTGTTTGCAGGCTTTCTTGTGCATCATTTTTAGAAGAGGCTTCCATGCAGACCAATTTGATGCAGTGTGCAGCTTATGGTCTGAGCACTGACAGGCTGACCCCCATCCCTTCAACCTCTGCAGCAATGCTGATAGCATGTTGGGGAATTTCACTGATTACACTAGGTGACTGCCGGGGTAGCCCTGGACTCCAAGACGTCTTGGGAACCTGTCTGGAAATATACACACACACAGAGCTTTTCCAAACAGATTCCCTTTATTTCAGTCTCGGCAGAGCTTATAAAGCAAAAAAACAATAAATCATAACATGTCTTCTTGTACCAGGTACACCAGGAGATCACGTACACACACTCATTAAATGTTGGCAGGATATATAAAATGAAACTTGGAAAAAATAATTGGGAGATAATTGGTTTCAAGGATGCATACTTTTAGAGATAAATGGGCAGTTTCTAGCTGAGATGAATAAGACAAAATGTTAAACCCTTCAGTAGCACTCATACATCTATTTCCCAAAGACAACCTCTGGATATGACACTGAGCATGTGCACTCAACTTCTTTGGTTGACTGTGGCGAGGCTTGTTCTGAGTGGATCCTGTCCTGTGAAACCTCAGTATGGTCTTGCCCACCATGCTGCAGCTCAGTTTCAGGGTCTTGGCAATCTTCTTATAGCCTAGGCCTTCTTTATGTAGAGCAACAATTATTTTTTTCTTTGTCATGAGGTGCCATTTTGAACTTCCAGTGGCCAGTATGAGAGAGTGTGAGAGATAACACCAAATTTAACACACCTGCTCCCAATTCACACCCGAGACCTTATAACACTAATGAGTTACATGATACCAAGGAGGCAAAATGGCCAATTGGCTCCAATTTGGACATCTCCACTTAGGGGTGTACTCACTTTTGTTGCTAACGGTTAAGACATTCATGGCTGTGTGTTGAGTTATTTTGAGGGGACAGAAATTTACACTGTTATACAGGCTGTACACTTACTACTTTACATTATAGCAGAGTGTCATTTTATGTACAAAAATGTGAGATACTGTATATATATATATATATATATATATATATACCGTATTTATCGGCGTATAACACGCACTTTTTCTCCCTGAAAATAGGATATTCCCTCCCCCTTCCTCATCCTCAACCTCCCTCCTCATTCTAAACCCCCCTCCGTATTCTAACCCCCCTCCTCATTCTAACCCCCCCTCCTTAACCTAAACCCCGCTCCTCAACCTAAACCCCCCTAAATACCTCCCCCTCACTTACTTGCTTCTGCTCCGGCCTCTGCTCCGCTCCTTGACCCGGCGCGCATGTGACGTCACATGCGCGCCACGTCATTAGCATATTCCGGGGGTTTAGGTTGAGGAGGGGGGGGGGTAGGTTGAGGAGGGGGGGTTAGAATGCGGAGGGGGGTTTAGAATGAGGAGGGAGGTTGAGGAGGGGGGTTGAGGTTGAGGAGGGGGGTTGAGGATGAGGAGGGAGGTTAAGGATGAGGAGGGAGGTTGAGGAGGGGGGTTGAGGTTGAGGGGAGGGGTTGAGGATGAGTAGGGAGGTTGAGGAGGGGGGTTGAGGTTGAGGAGGGGGGTTGAGGAGGGGGTTGAGGATAGGGGGGTTGAGGAAGTAGGATGAGGATGGGTGGAGGAGGGGTGTGGAGGAGGGGGTTTGAGGAGGGGGTTGAGGATGGGGGGGTTGAGGAGGGAGGATGAGGAGGGAGGTTGAGGAGGGGGTTGAGGATGAGGAGGGAGGATGAGGATTTTGCTTGAAAGTTCTTTAATTTGAAATGTATTTTTTTCCCCCTGAAATTTCCTTCTTAAAATGAGGTGCGTGTTATACGCCGGTGCGTGTTATATGCCGATAAATACAGTAAATATATTTATATATATATATATATATATATATATATATATATATATACATATATATCTGTAGAGGATGTTGCTGGAAAGTGGAGCACACGTGTCCTGGAGCTATGTTGCAGGCAGAGGAGTTCGACATAGGCAGGAGGTAAGGGTAGGGGAGCAGCTATGGAAAGGGGGAGGGACTTGGTAAGATTTACTATTATGGGAAGGTGTCTTCGGGAGGGGAGCAGTTATGGGAAGGGATCTGGGGGGGGGTCCAGTACAAAAAAAAATTAAACCCCCCAGAGGGGGATGCAGATTTTATTTTATTTTTTTGCACCTATTCTCACCTCAATTAATCTAATGGCACCAGGCCATTGGATATGTATTTTGAGACAAGTATTAAAACCTCTGAGGAGGAGAAAAATAAAATTTAACATTGAAGATTTCCCTATAGTTTTACTTTTATATACATATTTTAATTACTTTGACAAATTAATTTCATCCTGCTCAATGTAATTATAGTTCACTAACTTTTAAGTCCACAGAGTAAACAATACTCACCTAATTCAGCATCCCTCTTCCATGCTCTCCTCTCTCATGAAACATGTTGTGTACACTTGTGACATAAAGCCACGCACACAGAGAGATGTCACACTACAGAGCAATGCTATTTAATGGAGATACACACAGTCATAGCTGGATTTATTATTAGATGAACAAGGCAACATAGAAATGCCTCTATGGAAGGAGCAGCAAATTTGCATATCAGTACAATTTGAGATTTTAGTTTTTTTCACACAAGAACAAGTTGTTTTGTGGTGAAGCGGGAAGAGGTGGGTGTGAAGTTGCAGATTTGAAGTTTGCTGCATTATAGTAAAACAAACACGACAAGTTAAACAATATTGTACTTTGCTCATACCTGTAAGAGAAATCATGTTTTGTATTGTGAACTGAATAAGTAAGTCTGAGTTTTTTTTTTATATTATGTTTGTTTTGTGTCTGTATATATTTTAAAATCCCCCTCATACAAATGTAATTTCCAAATATTTAAAAAAATTATAGAGCACTGGGGCCCTCTTGGCCGTAGCTACTCTCATTACTATAGCCAAAACCATGAGCTAATTACATTGAAATGTTAGTTAATAATGTTGGTTAATAAAACCATTATAAATTAAATTCTATTATGAACAGTTTCCTGTGTGTGGATGATGTAATTTAACAATGTATGTGTGATGTATGTGCCAAGGAATAAACTAGTTTTATATATAATGTAGATTCGTACAAGTATAAAAAATCTCACATATATGTTTATTTCTGCCCCATATTAATAAGTAAACGGATTTATTGCAAAATGGTTATTTGTAAGATCTGGTGGAGCAACATGGTGGGAGGGAAACAGAAATGTACATGCGCTTGTGCATTCAGAGGCAGACAAGGGGATTTTGCCTAGGGGCGTCAGATATGTAAATCTGTCCATACACACTGCATATTACTATCTTCTTGGTAGCAGTCTGAGGCAATGGTCTTATGAAGCCCCTCCCTGTGGGCTTGACATTAGGTCACAGTTGAGGAAATTGTCACCTCGCATGAAAGAGAGCAGGAATAGGGGGCAGTTGCAGAACATAAGAATCTGTTACTCTGCAACATATTACAAGAAAGTGAAGTGTACATTTTATATCATAATTATATTGAAGATGATGAAATTAATTAGTTAATCTATTTAAAACATGTATAAAATAAAACAAATTATGGAAGAGTGAGTCCCGTATAATGAAGGAGACAAACACTCAGCTGAAAACAAATATAATATTATATTATAAATTATTAAATCTGAATTTTATTTCTGATAAATGCCAAATTAAAATAACAAGCTCCCCTTGCTTGGGCATTACAGTGTTCCTTTAAAGCATTGTTGTTATCTGATGCAGTGCTATGGAAATAACATGTGATTGCTCACAGCATTAATGCACCTGGCACTCCAGTGATGTATCTTTAGAAACATTTAAACCTAAATCACAGAGAACATCTTTACATTTAAAACGAGGAGGAGGGTTGAAATGTTGACAGATAACATAGATAACATCTGATGGGTTAGACTCAATGGAGCAAATAATCAACAGAAAGGTTGTGGAGACTGTTATTTGAGATGAAGATTTTATTCTCTCACACTTGGGGCTTGGAGAATGCATCTCAGTATCCTCTGGCTTATTGATGCAGAAAAAAACTGGTGAAAACTAATATGTTTTGTAGACCTATTGTAAGATTGAGCATCATGTTTTTAAAAGAAGAGTAAATTAATTCAGATTTTAATTAACGTTTGTTTTAATAATTATTTTATAAGGAAAAATATAGTTTTTTAATCGAAACATATCGCCCCAACAAGAAACAATGAATACAATAGTATATACTATAATAATATCTCAACTGTTTATTTTTCAAGCATTTAAAAGGGCATATTCTAAACATTACAAAAGTTGTTTTATACATGAAAAATATGAATTAAAACATGTTTAATCTTAATCAGAACTAACAGAATATGAATAGAGAATACTTTAGTCTGTAGATCTCATTGGCAGGAAGAAGGCAAGCGTTACTTTGAGAACTTTATTTGAAATAAAAAACACAGGATACATAATCAAATACCCTCTTTTGGATGCAACAAAGACAAAAAATCTTTCTGCATGCCTTTAAGGTTGGCTGCCCACTATCGCATAATTGAATATGATAATTAATTTAATTAATATTTAAGTAAAGGTAATAGTTTTTTAGTGTTACTGTACTTTCGAAAAAACATTTCCCTATCAACTTTAACTTCAAGTGTGTACTATACATATGGAACTTCAGTGGTCCTTAGAGGATTTGCTTTTTTCTCCAACACATAACAAATGCATAATAAAATATAGTCAAATCAATGTACCAAAATAAACACACATTTATTAAAGAGACACTGTCGCCCCAGCAGGAAGATGGTGTAATATTCTACATATTTGTCATTGTTTTACACTTTTTCTTTACAGTAAATAATTCATGAGGTACTTAGCATTGTTTTTGCAGTTTCTTTATGCTAAATGCAGCTCAGTCTGCTGATTTTACTTGATTGGTGGGGGGAGGGGGCAATCTAATTGCATAATTACATTGGAGTATATTGTTTTTCCACCACAGGGACAGACAAACAGACTGTGATACTAACTAGGACATCAAACAATAATAAGCATTCAGGAGCCACTCATTTGCTTCCAAATGCAGCACACTGAATACTGAATCTCAGGATGAATTCACTTTTTAAATAAAATGGCTACGAGCTAGAGAATGGTTTTGTGGCCCTCCTCTCGGGAGCTTTCTTAAGGGTTACTAAACATCCAAGGGTCAGGCTCTGTGAAAGCTCACAGTGAGAGAAATTCTTGCATGTAAACTCAACTAGCCATCCCTACCGAGAAATGTTATATGTCATCTACCATGTCACAAAATATAATTTACCCCATGGTGGCCCCTCTGACTAGACGATGGGGGTCACCTCAATTTTGTGTCCTGGATAAGCATACACATGTATGTTTGATTGTAAAAATCAGTCCATTGCTACCTTGCTTGAAGGTCCTTGTTCAAGCCCCTGGAAAAAGCCTCCATCAAAAATCATAAATCTAACAGAGCTCTTTCTCTAAGGAATAATGGCTTTTGGTCAAATTTCAATCAATCATGATCAAGTATTTGAATGTAAGAACTCTGATTGGTTACTCAATAACAAATCAGAGAAGGCTATCAACCCTTTTCTGATTGGTTAAGATTTTAACCAGTCAGGATGTAGAAATATCAGTCAATCAGAAATGGGTTTATTTTATAGTGTTACCCTTTATCTGATTGGCCATGAAAGAGCCTTACCTTCTCTTCTCTGATTGGTAATGTCTAATGTAACCCCATGGAGATATGATAATGTGCTATTGTGGTGACAATTCTATCAAAACTCCCACCTTGCTTGTGGTGTATGTATGTAATCCTAACAAATCAACCAACGCAAGTGTAATAGTAATCCTACAGCAATGTTAATTATACTTAGCTTGTGCTCAATCACACAAGGCAGAGGGACCCCACTGAATCTATCAGCTCAGCAGGATGGCGAGAGATAGAAAACACAGAACCTGGCACAATCACGTCCGAGGTAGAAGTCACAACCCTTAAGGCAATGTTTCCATAAAGCATTAACAAGAAGTTATAGTGATGATTATTGCCCAATTTTAATAAACAAACCTTGGGCACAATTAAAGGCTGTGGCAGTCTAACAAGGCATTTTTCTTGCTACAAAATCACAGTTATTATATGTTGTGGTTCTCTATACAGTACCATAGTAAGGGGTTAAGTTTAGGTGAGATAGGTAGTGAACCCATGGGATTCTATAAACCCCCATGGGGTAGATTATATATTGTAACAGAGGGGTCTATGATGGGGCTGCTAATATTTATTTAGTGTGAATGGGGATACATTTATGTGGCGAAAGAGAGGTTTATTGGCCCACATCACAAAACACAAGGGAGTTAGGAGAAGGTCGGCATGATGGTATTGAGTGTGTACTGGAGGATGCTACGTCTTATAGGGAATAGTGGGGGCATAATTGAAGGGGGTATTATTCATTATTATTTAAATGTTCCCTACCATGGGAAGAAGTTTATAGGGATAGATAGATAGATATGGGAGGATGTTAGAGCTAGTCTAGCGTGTTTACATGAGGTATTATTGAGTATTGCATAAATTATTGGGTTGTAAATGAGCACTGCTCAGTTACAACCCAATAAATGACAGAATGATTTCAATTCAAATTTAAGGCAAGACATTTATTACCATAGTGATCCCAGTCTATGCTCCAACCTTGAATTCTGAAGAGGCTGACATTGTCCAATTTTATGCGGATATTCAACACCTCCTAAATATAATACCAAGAAAAGCTGATAATCTCATCATAGAAGATTATCATAATTCTCTGGTCACGGTAAACACCCTCATCTAACAGTCTCTGAGACGACTCTACACATGGACATCACCAGATAGACAATAAAGAAATCAGACTGACTATACACGTTGTAGCCAAAGATGGAGGCGCTCTAAAGAGTCAGCAAAAATTAAACATGGCGGTGACTTTGGCTCAGTTCATGAGCTTTAATTGCAAAGGTCAGAATTAAAAGCTACCTTGTGGTGGTGATGGGGCTTGTGTACCTCAGTGTAGGTGTGAGCTTCACCATGTAGGGTCATCCAAGATGGGCAAGTCATAACAGAAAGGTCAGACAAATTGCTATCCACTGGAGAAGGAACTGACAACCCCCTCCAGTATCTTTGTCGTGAAAATCTTATGGATGAGCAGAACCAGACATAAGATGTGCCTTGCATGCTGCTATCCATAGGGTCACGGAAAGTCAGATACGCCTGAAGGACTAAACAACAACAACAAAGACCAAACAGATACAAAACAAATAATATTCCCTTGAAATATGCAGTGGAGATAAATAATAGAGTTAAAGGACTAGGCCTGGCAGATACAGGGTCCCTTTGCAGTGAAGTGGAGGAGCCCCTGAGAGATCATGTATAAGGTATGCACGCACCCATTTTTGTATTTTCTGTGCATGTATATTGTTCTCTCTATGATGAGTTTAATGGCTGTGTGAGCAAATCACAGACTTTTCTCCATAACAGCCATTTTTACAACATAACTACTAATAAGAACAATGAGCAAATACTTTTTTATTAAATGCATTTGATGGTGGACCATAATAATGCACACAACTATTATTTCTATTTCTCTATAGGAGGGCAGCAAGCATATGGTACACAAACACAAATCGTGATCACTTGTATCAAACATAAAAACTGAATTTTTATGAGAATTAATGGGCCACTGCACAATGAAAACAAATATTGTTTGAAAAAACTTGAGTCTTACTAACAGCATAAGCAATCAGGAAAATAGTCATACAGCTAGTTTTTAATTAGATAAAACAATTTTTGATGTCTCTGTTGGGCCCTGGGGAAATCTATTATATATATGTGTGTGTGTATATTTACAGTGCCTTGCAAAAGTATTCACCCCCCTTAGCATTTTTCGTGTTTTGTTGCCTCACAGCGTGGAATTAACATGGATTGTTTGAGGATTTGCATCAGTTAATTTACAGAACATACCCACAACTTGGAAGATTTTTATTTTTTTATTGTGAAGCAATCAACAAATAGGACAAAATAACAGAAACAGGCAATGTGCATAACTATTCACCCCCCCCCCCCCTAAAGTCAATACTTGTAGAGCCACCTTTTGCTGCAATCACAGCTCCAAGTCACTTTGGATAAGTCTCTACGAGCTTGCCACATCATGCCACTGGGATTTTTGCCCATTTCTCCTTGCAAAACTGCTCCAGCTCCTTCAAGTTGGATGGTTTGCGCTTGTGAACAGCAATCTTTAAGTCTGACCACAGATTTTCTATTGGATTGAGGTCTGGGTTATGACTAGGCCATTCCAATACATTTACATGTTTCCCCTTAAAAGTGTTGCTTTAGCAGTGTGTTTTGGGTCATTGTCCCGCTGGAAGGTGAACCTCCATCCTAGCCTCAAATCATGCACAGAGTGGTTCAGGTTTTGCTCAAGAATCTCCCTGTATTTAGCACCATCCATCTTTCCCTCAACTTTGACCAGTTTCCCAGTCACAGCTGCTGAAAAACATCCCCTCAGTTTTAGACATTTTGAGTTTGAGATGGTGGGTGGACATCCAAGAGGATATACTAGAGAGGCAGTTGGAGATGTGTGTTAAAAGAGAGGGGAATAGACCTGGTGCAGAGAGGTAGATTTGGGTGTCATCTGCATAGAGATGATACTGCAGCCCAAAAGAGTTTATAAAAGGTACCAAGTGAGGAAGTGTAGATGGAGAGGAGGAGGGGGCCAAGGACAGATCCTTGGAATACACCAACAGACGGGGGTGATGAGAAGAAGAGGTGTCAGAGAAGGAGATACTGAATGATTGATTTTGTAGGTATGAGGAGAACCACGCGAGAGCAGTGTCTCGAATACCGAGGTAGAAGATGATATGGAGTAGAAGTGGATGGTCAACTGTGTCAAAGGCAGCAGAGAGATCTAGAAGAAGATGAATTGAAAAGTGACCTTTTGAATTGGTGGTAAGCAGGTCATTGGTGACTTTAGTGAAAGCTGTTTCAGTGGAGTGTTGGGGCCGAAAGCCGGATTGGAAGGTGTCAAGAAGGGAGTTAGAGGAAATAAAGCTGATAAGGCGGTTATAAACGAGCCGCTCCAGTAGTTTGGAAGCCAGGGTAAGCAGAGAGATAGGGCGGTAGTTAGTTGTGACGTCAGAGTCAGATGAGGGTTTTTTTGAGGGTTGGGTATAACTACGGCATATTTTAGAGAAGACGGAAAAATGCCAGTAGTAAGGGAGAGGTTGAAAATATGTGTGAAAGCTGGGATTAGTGTGGTAGAGAGGGGAGATATGAGCTGAGATGGAATAGGATCTTGAGGACAGGTAGTGAGGTGAGTGGATGATAGCAGTTTGGAGACTTCATCCTCTGTAGCTGGATCAAAGCAGTTCAAAGTGGCAGTGGGATTAGTTAAGGGAGAAGACTGGGTGTTGTTGGTTTGTTGAGAGGGTGGAGTGTGTAAACCACTATGAGATAAGAGTTCATTGCGGATGTTTTGAATTTTATAAATAAAATGGTTGGCAAAGTCTTCAGCTGTGAGAGAGGAAAGGATGGGAGGAAGTGGTGGGGGCGGATGAGAGTATTGAAAGTGGCAAACAGACGCTTTGGGTTAGAGGACAGAGTTGATATTAGTGTTGTAAAGTACTGCTGTTTGGCAAGGTTAAGGGCAAAGGAATAGGAGAATAACATAAATTTGTAATGGAGGAATTCTGCTGAAGTGCGTGATTCCCTACATAGCCGTTCAGCAGTGCGGGAGCACCACTGGATGTATCGTGTTTGTGTAGTGTGCTATAGTTGTGGATGGGAGCAAGGGCATCTGTGTGTGGATTATGGGGGCCAGAGTGTCAAGGGTGGAAGAGAGAATAGAGTTGTAGAGTGAGGTGGCAGTGTCAGGGCAGTTGAGGTTGGTGATGGGACTGAGAAGGGGTTGGATAATTGTGGAGAGCTGAGTAGGGTCAAGTGCTCGCAGGATTCTGTTCGTGATGGTGGTAGGGGTTAGAGAGGGGTGGAGAGAGGGTGATGTGGTGAGGTTGAAGGTAAGGAAGTGGTGGTCAGATAGAGGGAGTGGACGGATGACCTGGGTTGGAGGTTGTGCTGAGATTGGTGAAGATAAGATCAAGAGAATGTCCAGAATGATGAGTAGAAGAATCTGTTAGTTGTGAGAGGCCAAGGGAAGAGGTGAGTACAAGCAGTTTGGCTGTTGCTGGGGAGGTGGAAGTGTCAACAGCAATGTTAAAATCTCCAAGTACCAGTGATGGAACATTGGAGGAGAGAAAGTGAGGGAGCCAGGCAGAAAAGTGATCAAGAAATTGAGGAGTGCCTGGGGGTGATAGATCACAGCTACAGATAATTTCATGCCAAAGTAAATGAGCGAGATTTGAACTTGAAAATAAATAGTATGTATATCCTCTAGTACAGTAATATGTAATATCTGCTCTCATACTCACAATTGTCCTCCATGCTGCATGACATCTTTCCTTAATATTTGCTTTATTTCAGTTCAAGTTTGTGAACTGCAGTATTTTGTTTTTTTGAACAGGAGATCATTTTTATATTTTTTACACAGTGAAGATCCCATAGGCAGCTGCCTAATTAGCCTAATGCATAACATGGCCAGGGACTGATAGAATGTCTGGAGATCTTTGGACCCAAAACAGCATCAAATAAAGTAAATAAAGAAGGCAAACTTGAAATTGAAAGGTAGTGTAGATAGGAAAATATATGTTCAATTAAATTCAAAATACCAGAATATAGCAAGAAGAGACAAGAAGACATTTTATAATGAGCGATATAAGGATATAGAAGAAGATAATAGAGAGGAAAAGTCAAAATATCTCTTTATGAAAACTATGTATATCAAGAGAACATTTCAAGCCAAAGACAAAAATGGTAGGGACTTAACAGAAGCAAATCAGATAAAGTATAGTTGGCAGAAATACACAGAAGATTTATAGAGAAAGGATCTTAACAGCACTGATAACTTGTTCAATGATCTGGAGACAGACACTTTGGAGAGTGGTGAGAGATGAGCAGCCTTGTTGATAACAGGGCTGTAGGAGTAGACAAAATCCAAGCTGAACTGTTCAAAATCGTACTGGAAGATGCTGTGAAAGTATTTTTGTCATTATGCAAACACATTTAGAAAATTCAACAATGGCCAGTGGACTGGAAAGGGTAATTCCCTAAAAATGGAAATCACAAAGATTGCTCCAATTACGGAACAATTGTACTCATTTTACACGCCAGCAAGGTAATGCTTAAGATCCTGCAAGTTAGGCTCCAGGAATATATGGATCACAAACTACCAGATTTGCAAACCTGGTGGGACAACCTACTACTTCTGTTGGGCTTGATGAGAACCTTGTTCAAGCCTACCCAGTGTGACCATCTGGTTCGTTGTTTATCCCTGATAGCAGGAACAGAACCAACCCAGCTTACATACACCCAATAGATCACGGGAACTAATAGAGCTACCCAGTCAATGTTACTGAATGTAACAAGGCCCAATGCAGATTCAGCAGTAATAATCCCAATGGTAGTTATAAATGAAACATACATGTAAATTAGGTAGTTCAAACTTTCAACTAGTTTTATTGATGTTGGAACAGCATATTTATGCATAACACAATCCAGTCATATTCAATCACCAACACAGTCCCACCAATTCCCATCATCCCCAACCTGACCACCTAGGAATGCCTACCCATCAAGTGATGTTACCCCTCCCCCATCAACTCCCTGGTCCTGGAGCCTAACTGAACACCTAAGCTAATTGGTCATTTGATCCAATCTTTACAGTGTGTATCCAAACAAATCAGGAGTGGAGACACTCTCTCTGCTGGTGTGTGTGACCCTCCATATGCCCCAGTACTTTTAGATGCATGTCCCTTATGTTATTTAGAACAATAGTAATTAGTTCCAGCTTGCTTCCCCATTCACACTTGAGTGTCTAGTGTCCCCTGGCAATGGCCAGCTCTTCCTCTGTGCTGGATCCTCTACAACCAAGCACCTCGTAAATAGTGACACCTGTTTCCCAGGGACCCTGGTAATATACTTTATTAAACTCCCTGGGGTAAAATGCAACATATTAATACCAATAAATTCACACAAAATACAATGATGATGATTAACTCCATATTGAGGTCCCCACCATAAAAAACATAGCTTACCCACACAACATGGGCACAATAATAATGTAGCTGTCAAAGTGTCCAGGCTGGGAGAACAGTGTCAGGGGAGTGAAGGAAAACAGTCCCTCACAATATTGCCCCCCCCCCCCCCCACCCCGGACATCACACCGGGTTTCACAGAATCAATAGCGCAAGAACTGGTATCCACAGTGTCACAGACCCCTTTTTCTCAGCCTGGCTGTTGGCCCATTATGCTTAGTAAAGGGAAGACAGCTTGGCTCCAGCCACTGGATTATGTATGTAAACACCTCCAGTGTATTTATAATCCACTCTGGCCCATTGTTAGCAAATTAAGTTAATCCCTTCTGCCATGTACTCTATCTAAGGTCTGGACCACTCAGACACAGAGACGGCAAGATGTGGATTGAAAGTTAAGCCTATTGATCTCAGGAAGCTACTGTTAGACCCCATGTGGAGTTTATCTCTTGTGTTTGTCTGTCACCCCCTCTCATTGTTACATTGTGTACACCCCCTCTGTATCTATCCCCTATAAATACTGCTTTCATTTAAAAGATAAAACAGTTCACTCTGAGACATATAGAAAGTGTATGGTTCACGTATAGTCAGACATGTCTGAAAGGCTAAACAACAACAGTATTATGTGACATTGCTATGGAGACTACTGAAATTAAGGCTCAGAGTCTCCTAGGGGTATATTTTAAGCAGGCTGAGACCACATGTAAGAGCTACAAGCTACACACCCTGGGTGCAAGTCAGTAAATCTTACAGAAGTTTTCTTGCAGGTGTCATGGAATATCGCTACAAATTTGCTTGTAACAACTCCCGCAACTGATTATCAGCCTTGCAGGAGATCCTGCTGAAGCCATGTAATTAAACTGAAAGTTAGGGGCCAAGAGGGATCATGCTTTCATGTAATTTTGCTTAAAAATCTAGATTTCAAGCTCAGTCATATAACACTTATTGTTTTAATAACAACCAACTGCAGTTATATTTATTTATATGTGTATGTTTAATTTCTGCAGAACTTTTTTTGTGTCCCTTCGCATGTGTTTGTTTCTGCTTTAGCACATCGCTTTCTTAATTTTATTATAAGCTTTTACAGATTCCATGGATGGGGTTAAGGTTTATAGAATTTTCTTTAACCAAATCCAATGAATATCATGCTATTAAGAATCTGTACATACTGTATTTGGCAAACATGCAGCTTAAAATTGTCAGTTATTTGATAGATCTGGGTATATAAACAATAGAAAAATATGAAATTCAGAGAGAAGTTGTAAGAAATCATGTATTAGTTTAAGGAAAACGTTTCCTTCTATACATCATATGGTTTCAGCTACAGAGATATTAACCCAAGATATCAGTGTGTATTTGTCAAGAATTGAAAGTACATTGAGCAGATGTCTTGAAACTGCAATCACAGTAATAGAGCACTGGACCATTTTCTTCTATCTTGGGTTGTCAATTGAAACAACAGACATTCATCAAAGATTCTTTGTCTGAAATTTGACTAAAATATTTCAGCTGAAGTTGATGATAGATATAATATTTTCTCAGCAGTAGAATTTTAATTATGTTAGCTGAAGAATAGGTGTGATTTGAAATAGTTTACCACCAATTATTGCTTTGATTTGCACAATAAGTATTTTGCCTCTTGGTCATTTGACACAGACATATTTTACTCAGTCTAGTTTTTGCACCTGGTATATTGGAATAATGCAGTCCTAGCCAGCTTTTGTTATATTTAATTTGTTGATTTAGTATTGCTTGTAACTAATGGCATAGATGACAAAGGAACAGCACTTCTTTTAACAAGTACTGATTTGTATAGGAATTGATAACATTTATAAAATGTTAACAAATGTATTTGGATTGACTTTTGGTAAATCAAGCCCTTATTTCTAATTTTTCAAGACTTAGAGCCCTATTCAGTTGGCCAAATCACAATTACTTGAACCCATAATATAGCAACAGATATTCAACTGGATACATTTAGCAACTTGCATTCCAAATGCAAGTTACAGGCTCAAAAACACTGCGATTGTCAAAATCTTAACTCTGTCCTATCTCTTCCATTGATTTTTCAATCCTGTAAATGTTACCAGTGTTAAAGACACAAAATCCATATTCAATTACAAAAATTCAACAAGCCCGGAATTGCCTTCAAACCTGTAAATCGCAAATGTATCAAAAAATGATCTGAGTACTAGATAGGACTCGCAAGTAGGTTAAACACCTGTTTGCATAACTGCAGCAGCAAATAAACACACACTACTGTACTTAAAAATACTAGAAAAGCAATGAAAAGCATTAGAATGTATTGCACAACAGTCTCAAACTTGCAAACATGCAATAAAAAATCATTATTTGTATCTTTCATTTTTGTGTTGTAATCAAGGGGTTAATACATATTGCGAGTTTGATCACACATTTTACTTCTAAACACTAATAAATTGTAGTATTAACTCCATGTTTTAAATTACGGGCTTACTCAGATATTGTCAGATCATACTTACGAGTGCATGGTTCGTGGGTGGAGGCTGTAAGAGGGCAGGTGCGAATTAAAGACAATTGAATACATCTACATTTTTAGAAAAAATGTAATCCACAGCCAAAATTTCTGGTTACAGGTAATTGCGGATTTGGGTTCGAATAAGGCTATTTGTTCACATGTTCTGTATCACAGACAAAAAGTAAATATGGAACCATTGTTTGGGAGGGGATCTAGAGCAAATCCAGGAAATTATACACTACTAGTAAGGGCTACAAATGCTGCTAAGGGTTTGTATTCAGGAATATATAAAAATTAATAGTATAACAAGAGGGGCCAGCATAGGCCATAATAGATCATGTCAAACTAATCTAATTATTTTGTATGAGGAGATATAGCAGGAATGTGGACTAAGGCAAATTAACTGATATTTAGTTGGCCTACACAAAGGCTTTTGATACAGTATCACATTTAAGGCTGTTGTACAACATGTAGAGCACAAGGAATACATGTAATATCTGAGCACAAACAGAAAATTGGTTAAAGAATAGGAAGCCAAGAGTTATTTTGAATGGAAGATACTCAGATTAGATTAACAGGAAAAGTGGTGTTCCTCATGGTTAAGTACTTTGGGCCTCATTCAATTGCGATTTGGCCAATTGAATAGAGCTCTATATATGCACAGAGCATATTTTTTTACAGAAGTTTTAAGTTAGTGAAGTCCATGCGTTTGGATAGAAGTTCACTAACTAAAAACTTCTGTAAAAAAAAAAGTATGCTTTTTGTTTATATAGAACCATATTTAATTGGCCAAAATGCAATTGAATGAGGTCCTTTTCTTCTTAATACTTTTAATGAGGATTTAGAAGAAGAGAGAGACGTCTACATATTTGCATATAACCAGGAAGAGTTTTCCCTGCAAAGGGGCTTGTTTACACTGCAAGAATAAGCCCACCTCATGTGCTCAATATTAGCCAACAGCTGCAAAGAAAAGCAAAATATCAGCTCATTTAGATGTATTTTCTATAGAAAATAGGCACTTACAAAGTGATGTGGTTAAAGGAAAAAAAAAATCACCACCTTCCCTTTACTGCAGTGTTTTTTATCTAGGTGTTGTTACAAAGACAACATGGATTCCTTTACTCATAAACAGAATTTTCAATCAATCAAATTTCCCCCAAGAAAGTTTTTGCTAATATCTCTTGAACTACAGGTCCTTTAATCTTTGATTTCCAGATAAATCTCTTTTATGATTCAAACAAAGACAACAAAGCTGTACAAAAAGGCAGTAAGATGTATATATACAAAAGGCTGTTCATATATTAAGAACAGTTTAAATGAGCATCACTAAAATGATGTGTGGTCAAAAGACAAAGCTAAAAAAAGGAAAAACTTCATGGCCTTAAAATGTATAGCTTAGAGGACAGACTGGAGTTAGGTGATATGATATATTGGTTTCATTTTTTTCTTTTGTAGAAATGAACTTGATAAAGGGCAAAATGTTAGAAAATAAAAAAACATAAAGACAGCCTTTATATTTTTTAATTTATTAAAAGCAATTATTTTTTACTGCAGGTATTTTATTTACTAAGCCTGCTTCATGCAGCTTTTGTTTCAACAGGGTGTGTCTTTATAAATGAATGAGCATACAGTTAGAATTAGAGAGAACTGGGAAATGTATTTGCCACTTTCCCATTGTGCAGATCAAAGTTCATATGTATTCAAAGTCTCCACCCATCTCAGGAAGTTGATCACTTGAAAGTAAAATGAAAGCTTCCAAATGGCAGCTTCCATCGGCTTAATTGCATTTATAATTAATTAAGAGATTAATTTTACATTTTTGACCACAGTGATCCTTTAAGACATTTACAGTAGCTATAGACGTACCTGCATTTAAGATCTCCTCTCACCTATATGAGTAGATCAAAATAAACACAAATTGTAGCTCCTAATTTAGCATAATTACAAATAATATTGGATAAATTATATAATGTATTGTTCTTCTTCTCTTTTTTATCTTCTAAAAACATATTGGTGATTATTGAGTCTATTTCTTCAACACAGTATGGCAGGGCCCAGTACTCATATCACCTCTTATATAGTTTAATATAATATTATTTATTATTATTATTATTATTATTATTATTATTATTATTATTATTATTATTATTGTTGTTGTTGTTGTGGAACATCAGAAACATGAGATTATCTTCCCCACCCCATAAAAGAGCAGATAATCACTAATTTTCTGTGGTTGTCATGCACTGTGGAACTTAAATAAAATCACATAAACCACCCTGTGTCATTCAAGGGTTTGTGGATTCACTGCACTGATCACATTATTCAGTGTTCTATATATATATTACAATATTGGTATATTATAATTATTGCTAACAGCTTGTCATATTGATTATGTTAAAACATGTCTGATAGTTAGAATATATATTTTGTATATGCAGTTTTGTTGCATTTTTTAAGATTTGTGACATTTGTATATTGCTGGGATCCCAGAGTCCATTTAAGGCTTGTCAATCTTTATAATGATTGAAGGTGGCACTAAACACTATAAACTGAAAGACTCACAATAGTCTGAATCTACCTCTGCCTGAACAATATTATTTTAATATATGAATATTATATATTCCTAAGTGTGCCTTATAATTGCACTAATTTGGCTCTAACATTGAGAAGTTGGAGAAAATGTGAGATCTGAAAGTGCCTGAAGGAGTATTGTGAACCATTAGGATGGAAAAAGAATTATGATGGTTTTAGAAAACCAATACTTATGGGATAAAAGAAATTAAGCCACCTGGTGACTATAACATATTGCTACTTGTACAAACTTATATGCACTGCAAAAGGGTGTGTCCCAAATGAAAAAGTACTACATACTATCAGCCTCATTAAATTGGAGGCCAGTAACTCCAATGTGAGGCCCGCAATGGCTGCAGGCTTGAAATTCCTCCATGTTACGGGGCTATTAAATTGGAAGGGGCCGCAGGCTACAGGCCAGAGACGCTAAACCGCAACCCAGTCTGCCGCACGTTGGATGTGCGGCCGTGAACAAGATTGTGATGATCCGAGAGTAGGGCTATACAAGCCCAGAGCCACCTGCTATAGACTACGGCTTATCTACCCACAAGGACCGTTGGGTTCTTTGAAATCTCTGCATCAGCACCTTGATATCTGGCTTCTGTTTCAGTCATAGTCTCTCCATCAGGAATCAGCACTTCCAGGAGTCCCAGTAACCTTCCTGTGGTAGTGATCAGGACAGGTTACTTAGAGGGCGGATATAGGTTCAGTATCGCATCCACCAGGAACACAATAAGAGAACATACACTTTCTATATGCCTCAAGGTGAACTGTTTTATTTTTGAAATGACAGCAGTAGTTATAGGGGATAGATTCAGAGAGGGTGTACACAATGTAACAATAAGAGGGTGTGGCAGACAATCACAAGAGATAAAGTCCACATGGGTCTAACAGTAGTTTCCTGAGAGTAATAGGCTTAATCTCCAATAAACATCCTGCCGTCTCTAGCACATATCAGATGGGATTAGCTTTATTTGTTAACAATGGACCAGAACAGATAACAGTACAGTAGAGGCATCTGATCACAGCAGACTCTGCACACCCTGTTTTAATCCCATCATGATCACTCAGTCAAAGTTTAAACATAACACAGAATAGACTAATATTAAGTGGGGAATTACATACAGTATACAAGACAAGGTAGAGACATATGCCATAAGACCACATGAACATTGGGGGTACACTATGGCACTATGTCTTGGGGCTATTCACCCCACCACCCACCTGTTAACATTTACCATGTGCCAAGATAGTTCTTCTACCCATTTTCCAATGGGGCAGTCTGTCCTCTATGGTCGCTCAATGCACCAGGATCCTGGCCCTGGAAAGGGTTCCATGACAAGGATCAATTAGTCAAGACCGTAGTAACAGGTTAGATGTAGCCAATGGCAAAAGAGATTGCCAACATGGCTAAAGGAAGCCTGCAGGAGTACTCCAGGACCCTCATGACATAAAGCCTAAGCACTACACTAAGCTATTAATCCTTTCTTACCCAATCCCATTCTATTAACCCCCCTCTACCCTATCCTATTAACGCCCCCCTCTACCCTATTCTATTAACCCTTCTCTACCCTACCCTACCTATTAACCCCTACACTACCTACCTAACTCCTACACTACCCTATTAACCACAACATCACATACTTAACCACTAATAAAATCCCTAGTAACCAACTAATTACACACATTAAAAAAAGCTACTTACACAAAATAATAAGCCTATATTACATAAAATAAAAAATCCTACATTACACAAAATAAAAAAAACTACATTACTGAAAATAAAAAAAATCATTACAAAAAATAAAAACAAATTACTGAAAATAAAAAACCCTACATTACAAAGAAACAAATCCAGCCTTACTAAAAATAGAAAAAAGGTAAATTAGACCACTTACCTGTTTAAAATGTATCTTCAGCGAAGCTCTGGTATTCAGTTCTTCTGTCCACTGGTCCAGTAACATCTAAAAGAAAAAGAAACACTACAGTTAATACAAAAATACATACAACATGGAATATAATAAAGGCTTTTTAGTCAACTTACCTTTCCAAAATGCCCCTCCAGCGATGCCCCGTTTTAAATTCAGTCATCGCAGGCAGGGCCCCTCCAAAAAATATCCCAACGCTCTAAAAAAATAAAAAAATAATAGAGCTCCTCCTTTGAGTCTAATGGTCTAATTTACCCTTTTCTATTTTTAGTAAGGCTGGGTTTGTTTCTTTGTAATTCATGTAATGTAGGGTTTTTCAATTCATGTAATGTAGTTTTTTTTTATTTTGTGTAATGTAGTGCTTTTTATTTTATCCAATGTAAGTATTTTTAATTTGTGTAAGTAGCTTTTTTATTTTGTGTAATTAGTGGGGTGCTAGGGATTTTATTAGTGGGTTAGGTATTAATAGGTGTAGGGGTTAATAGGGTAGAGTAGCGTGGGGGTTAATAGGATAGGGTAGAGGGGGTTAATAGGATAGGGTAGAGGGGGGGTTAATTAGTTGGAGGGGGGGTTAATAGAATGGGATAGGGTAGAAAAGGGTTAATAGTGTAGTACTTAGAGTTTGTGGCACTTATAGTGTTAATATAGGGGTTAATTGTGTGCTATAGGTGTCTATATAGACCCCTATTGGACTGAGGGGGGGGGTAATTAGAGGCTCACGAGGGTCTAATATAGAGCCCCCTGACGAATGGGATTAATTTTAGGTGCCGCAGGTCCTTTAAGGCAGAAATTTGAATCAGGACTCCCTTGCAAGGGGTAATATGGGGACACTCTGGGGGTCCCAATGGAGACCTCCAGCACAGGGGAGTTCATTGTAGGTGCCGCGGGGTTACTTGAAGTACTCCCGCAGCAGGGGTTAAAAGTTTAACTGCTGCAGGGGTCTCGATCGGGGTAATATTGGGAGCCTGCGGGGGTCCCATTCAGGACCCCTGCAGCATGGGGATTTGTTTAGGGAGCAGGGGGTAGTTTTAGGGGACAGAGGGAAATTTGGGGGCCAGAGCGGGGTCTCTTTTGCTGCTACTAAGTGCTGTAGAAGCCTTTGAGAGACCTTCCCAGCACTTGTTGGGCTTTGTCCTCCATTCGTGCGATACAGGCTAGCTCGGGGAGGACGTTGTTGCAATTTAATAGCATGATACAAATGTAGCGGGTACAGGCTTGACAGATCAAAGGGATGCAGGCTGCAAAGTTTTTCAAACCGTCCTGCGTTTAAACCAGCAAATAGTCTGTGGGTCTGTTTACAAAGCTAATTTAATAGCATTCAGTCCTACTTTTTTAAATACGGGCTACGTTTTACAGCGTAGTCCCAACTTAATGAGGCTGCAGAAGTACTAAGTAAAGGGATACTGATTAATACGAAAACAAAATACCTACAATTGGTTCAATGTTGACCTCTATTATGTTGTCTGCATTGCAACACAATAGGAGAACATTTTCTGAAGTTTGCTCCTAAAAACTACATGGCCACTTATTTAACAAAAAGCAACATATAACTCTCTAAAATCTAAGACTAAATCTTAGCCTGGACTTATCCTACAAGTGCTGCTTATATAGCACTTTTGGCACTGTATCCAAAAGATTTAAAGAGGGCTATATTTTTGCTTCAAGGCAAAACACAGATTGTTGGGAGCCTTTTGTATGGGACACAGGTTACAGGTTTAACCCTGTGAGATCTCTTAAAGTAAAGAGACACTAAAGAGCAATAGACTAAATGGCATCTATAGATTGTATAAAGTTTTTACAGCAACATCGGGGGTACTGTTGCAATATGATACAGAACTATTTCCTGGAATAGTCTTAAGGACATATTTCAAAAGCTAAAGAAAAGAGTGAACTAAAACTTAACGTATGGATATGAAAATCTCTTGAAACAATATTCAAAGATTTTTATTTTCCTTTTTGGAAAATACTCTTATACTAACATCTATGTAGTTTGCCTATTAACAGACTCTCCTTCTTGAGAGGAGGCTTCTATGCTATTTAACCTTTTATGTTACTTTAATTGGTCTATTTACTTATGGTGGTCCATTCTGTTTATCTATTTTAAATATTAGAATATAAAACTATATTTACACTCCATGATTTATACTTTATGTCTGTTGAGATAGAGGTTTAATTATAATAATACTATACCTATATTCCTCACAGTAAAAATCCTTGATAAAAGAGTGTGATATAGAAAGATAAATAAAAGGAAAGGGAGGAAAAAGGGGAAAAGAAAAGAGAAGGGAAAGGAAAGGAAGAGAGGGAAAGAGGATAAAGAAGAGATGTTTCAAACCCCTAAAAAATATGTAACTCTTTCCAGTAACCAGTTGTCTTAGTAAAAATTAAAAACTCCACTAAAGGAAGGGGTCAATATCAATCCCAAAGTACCCCCTAACTTCTTTTCCCCTAAGGAAAGTCATTGAGGTAACATTTTTGATAATTCTCAGCTTATGGCTTCTACAGCTTCAGAGGCTTCTATAACGCAAAAGGATAACAGTGCTGGTGAACTATTGATCACTCTAATATGACTCCAGGATAATGAAACACTATGTTACCACTATGGAAAAACAACTAGAAGATTTTCAAGTTTCCCTGAGATTTGAAATTACCCAGGAAATAGCAAACAATACTAAAACAATAGCAAGTTTAACAACTCGGGTGGAAGAGAAAATAAATGGGAATTAACATTAACGAAAACTTTAACCACAAAATTAACAAAAAAAAAAAACTTTATTGAAATATGTGAAGCACTTAGAAGAAGAAGTTAAAAGTATAAAGACAAAACACTGTCAATAGATTTTTCTAGAAGGAATAATTTAAGATGAAGAGGAATTCCAGTGAGGAACATATTGAGCTTATACATAGAATTCCACTTTCTAGAAATGTCTCAAAGGATCTTCCTAGAGATGTCATTGTGAGATTTCATCACTATGCATAAAAAGAAAAATACTTAAAATTGCTGGAGAAAAAAGTATGTTTTAGCATCCCTATGAGAGAATATTTTTTTACGATCTGGTGAAACATTATTGAAAAGAAGAGAACATTAAGTGATCACAGAAGCATTAAGAAAATAAATCGTAACATACATATGGGGGTTCCCTACAAAATTCAAAATTAATAAAAGAATGGAATATCCCCTTCAATCCCCTCAGCTCAATTCAAATTACAGAAAAGAACACTACCCAATTAGAGAGTTGGATTAAATCCTATATATAATGAGATATTTGAAGGGGTTGAGTAGAACGTTGAGTAGAGATTTGTTTTGGGTTGCTTTCTTTTATTTTCTTTTTTCTTCTTCACAATAACTTTTTCACACTTTAGCTTAAAACGGTAAACATTATATAATTACACATTTTTAGACACTCAGTACTTGATGGCTTGTTATATACTCACGCCACTTTGATTACTTTTATTTATACACCTTTATTCACAATTGATTTATTCACATGTATATATTATACTAAATCTTTTCTCTTTCTGTTTAAGAAAGAGATCCTATAAACCAAATTCAGATCACAACACACCACAAACATTATGTCTACCTTAACTATAATTTTTGTCTATTAATACTTTTATAATTTTAAGAATAGATATGATTCATAGTTTTTAGAAATCATAAATAGATTTCACTAAATGTATACGCTTTACAGTATAATTGGAAGTTTACATTGTTAAATATAGACGGCATTGGTGTAGGAACTGGGGCTAAGGAGGGTGACAAACCCCCCTCAGATTTTTCAATGTGTGTAGAGAAGAACTTGCATGGAATTTTTATACTATATGCAGTATCCCCCCCAAATTTTCTTTGGCTCCTACACCCATGATAGATGGTTACTGAATATATTATCTCACTCTCAAATTCTAAAATAAGTAAAGGGGAAAAGAGAGAAGGATAAAGTAAGAGAATAAAGAGAGAAGATGAGAAAGTAATATGAAAACTTGCTTATAGCTGCATCAGATGGCTTTTAAGGAACTTTTTCTACAAATAAACTAGATAGAAGATAGATACTGGAGGAGCTACCTGAGAGGAGTGAATATAGTAAAAGGAAGTTTTGAGTACTTCCCAAATAGAAATGATCTTTCCATATATTGGTTGGAATAGTTAACCTAGCACTCCTCTCTTGCTGGTTATTTTATTTTTTAGATATGGCACTTGCTACCATCTATTCAGTGCCTAGTTATATTAATGAGATTAATAATCTAATTTGTAAATTGTGTGACAATATAATATTTTTTCTTTTTTTTACCCTTCTTTTTTGTTTTCTATGTACAAATCCCTAGTACGCCCTCATTTGGAATATGGAGTACAATTTTGGGCACCACTTCATAAAAAGGACAGTTTACAGCTAGAAAAAGTACAGAAAAGGGCAACAATACTAATAAGGGGAATAGAGGGGCTAAGTTATAAAGAAAGACTAAGCAAATTAAACGTATTTTCTCTCGAAAAAAGGCGTCTACGAGGGGATATGATTACCTTATTTAAATACATCCAGGGTCAATATAAGGCTTTGTCAAGCAAACTTTTTATGCCAAGGGGTTTTTGAGGTTAGAGGAACAAAGATTTCACCATAAAGAAAGAAAAGGGTTCTTCACAGTTAGGGTGGTTAAACTGTGGAATTCTCTACCAAAGGAGGTGGTGACAGCGAATTTGATAGATAAGTTTAAAAAGGGGTTAGATATATTTTTGAATAAAGAGGACATTCAAGATTATCCTAGATAACTAGCGAAGGAATATTGATCCAGGGAGAAATTAGTATCTGGGGTCAGGAAGTAATTTTGCTTTTTTTCCCCTTATGAGACAATTGGCAAAGTTTCAATAATTTTTTTTCTTTTTACCTTCCTCTGGATCAATTGACAATTATTAACAAATAATCCACATATTAAAAGGGTCAGAAAAGGTTTAACTTGATGGGCTAAAAGTCTTTATTCAACCTCAAATACTATGTAACTATGTAACTATGTATATGCTATACTATTTGTATATTCTTATTTGTGCAAGAGGGTTACCTGTTGGTCCAGTGGTTAGGACTTGGTGCTTCCACTGCTATTGACCTGGGTTTGATTCCAAGTCAGGGAACCAAGAGGTCACACCACCCTAAAGCTAGCATGGTTTGGCCTGGGATGGGAGACCAACTAGGAATACCAGGAGTTGTAAGCTGTGGCCCACTAGAGAAGGAACTGACAACTCACTCCAGTATCTCTGCCATGAATACCAGTGGATCAGCATGACCATGGAAATAAAGATATTCTGGGGTGTTAAGGTTCATAAGGTCACAGAGAGTCAGAAACAACTGAATGATGCAAAAAAAATTTTTTTTTTGTGTACGGCAAGGATGGATACGGAGGAAAGTGGGGTCAATAAAATATTTGGTATAGGCAAAAATAGAATTTCTGGTATAAATGTCCCGTAAAATAGTATGTCAAAATGTTCAGAGACTAAACTCTCAATTTAAGAGATATTTGGCTACGGAATGATTCCATAACGAAAATGCAGACTTGGGGCCTAATTCAATTGCAATCCTGCAACTGGTACGATGTAGGCTGTATGTCTGCGTATGTGTTGTGGTCTCCAGTTCATCTCCGATTCCGGAGCTATTCAAATGCTCAAGCCCGCAAGTTACTGGCCCAAAGCCAACTCTGTAAACCATGCACTGGATCGCAGCAGTTCAGGGCGGGAACATGATGGCCTATAACCTCTTATTTCAAACTAGCCAAAATGAGACCATCAATATTACGGCAGTAAAACATGGAGATCAATCATTTAGGTTTGGGGGTCCCATATGCGATCGGACTCGCAAAACAGCAAAATACAAAATTATGAAAAACAATGCCAATACTGTTCTAGTCCATATGGGTGGCCTGACATGTATTAACTCATTGATACCAAAGATCAATTTAACCCCGAAATGACAAATAAAATTTAATCCTATATACTGCCGATTTGCGAGTTTGAGACTTGTGCAATTGATTGTAATGTATTTCACGGTATCCCTGTTATTTACATGGCAGTATTGTTTTTTTATTTGCATTTACAGTGCTACAAATAGGTGTTTAACCCCCTTGCGGGTCCTCTCTAGCACTCATAGGATTTTCTCCTTCATTTGCCATTTATCAGTGTGAAAACATTTGCGGGCCTGGGGAATTGGAGCTATTGAATAGCGTTTGGCGATTTTAGCCATCATAACTCTTGCGAAAGTGACAGATCAAAGGCTTCGTTAGGCTGTAAGTTACGGGTTTAACCATCTCAAAGTTTTCAGGGCATAACTTGTAACCCTTTTGGAGCACGCAAAAAGACGCCAATTGGATATCAAATTAACTTGTGACCTCACTTACGGGCTTCAGTAACATGCGAAAGCTCAATTGAATCAGGATCTAAGATTGCATCCAAGAAACACACTGGATTAAAGAAAAGGAGCCAAAGCTATCTGAAAAGTTTTATACTATTCGGATTAATGCTAGGTACAAGATAAAATAAAGGGAAATTTCTATTCTTTTCAATAATAGTATTAGTGCAGTGGAGGAATATAAAGATTTAGACCCCGAAGGTAAATTTGTGGTAAATATGGTTGGGTACTCTGAATAACATTTGTTACCCCGATTGTTAACATATACGCACCTAACACCAATCAAAATAGATTCTTGAATAAAATGTTAAAAATAATTTAAAAAAAATAAAGAAATGATCAGTAATTATTTGTGGAGATGTTAATATGTGTTTAGTCCCAACTTTGGATAGGAAAGCATCCAAAAACCTTTCTCTAGATAAAACCTTAATTAGAAAAGCAAATAAATCCCTTAAAAGTTTGAGAACCTTTAACTTATATGATACTTGGAGGGTATACCATATGAATGAAAGAGATTACACATATTTTCCCACCACACTTACACAAGAATAGACTATTTTTTTGTGAGTAACTGTATAATAGATACAATTAAGTAGACAGAAATAGGGCCAATTGGTTGGTCAGAGAATAAATTGGTCAACATCCAAATTAATAACCCTCCACAGAAAAGGGGTCACAACATCTTAAAAAGAGTTGATACTACTCTCTTCAAAAGTTTAGAAAATAAACAAAAGCTTAATAAAAAAAAAAAGAGGAGTTTTTTTTATTTGAGTAGCATCTCAGTGGAATCGAAAGCTACAGTTTGGATCTCTCACAAAGCATATATGAGAGTTTTTTTAACCTCATGGTCATTACATAATAAAAAATAGTGGACTTTCTTTGAGATATCTTTACATAAAGTTGTACGACCTAGCAAAGAGCAATAAAAGTTCAATGGATTGAAATAGGACTACAGGGATATATCATCTGGGCAATACATCTGGTAAATTACTAACTAATAAGCCAAAACATAAATTAGGATATAAGATAATAGAGAATTTAAAAGATCATAAATGTATAGAATACTCAAATCCTGATAAAATAGGCAAGATATTCTGTAATTACTACAAATCCCTTTACAATTTGGAAGAAAATAAGTTAGTTAATAAACCCTCTTTAATTCACATACTCTTAGATTTTCTTAGTAAACTTAAACCAAAATAACGGAAGAACTAAGATTGAATTCAGAAAGAGATATATCAACGCAAGAAATTGATCAAGCTATAAATCATCTAAGCATAACAAAGCTCCTGGCCCAGATGGCTTTCCTAACTTATACTATAAAATCTTTGCACCAGTCTTACTCAGAGATTTAAAAAAAAAATGTTAAATGAAATAAGGAATACAGGAGAGGATCCTTAGAATCATTAGAAGCAGAGATAAGTACTATTCCTAATGAAGGTAAAGCTGCTATGGATTGCAGAAATTATCGCCCAATATCGCTATATTAAAATATACGCTAAGATCCTTGCAATTAGAATGAGCCCCTTACTAACAACATTAATTGATACTGATAATACAGG
This sequence comes from Discoglossus pictus, assembly GCA_027410445.1. Classification (NCBI taxonomy): domain Eukaryota; kingdom Metazoa; phylum Chordata; class Amphibia; order Anura; family Alytidae; genus Discoglossus; species Discoglossus pictus. The sequence goes on along the minus strand of CM050165.1, from coordinate 123,329,425 downwards.
CTTTATTAAATCCAAACAGGGAACTGACAATATTAGAAAACTGATAGACTTGCTGGATTACTCTAATATAAAGAGAATCCCATTTTTTTGCTCTGTCTTTAGATTCTGAGAAAGCATTTGGCAGAGTAAACTGGGATTTCTTACGTTCAGTACTGAAGACATTTGGATTAGGTAACTTTGGCTCTAAGGCAATTCATGCCTTAGATAAGGGTGTTTCCGCCCCCGGTTATATCCATGGACTATAAATCCAGAAACGTTGAAATTAATAATGGTAGTAGACTTAGTTGCCCCGATTCTCCTCTAATTTTTGCTTTGATAATAGAACCTCTAGCTGTGTTAATCAGAGACACAAGTGAGATTAAAGTTATCAGATTCATTAATATTATGAACAAATTAACAATGTTTGCTGATAATACTGGGATTACGATTACCAACCCAGTACATTCCCTAAAATATCTACATGAATGTATAGAATCCTATAGCAGTTTATCCTATTATAAGTTGAATACCTCAAAAACTGAAGTGTTAGCTAATTAATATTGACCAGGTTGATTATAATATCGTAAAGGAAAAATATCAAAATAATTGGAACCGTGATGGATTTACACATCTAGGTATAGACTTTACGTCGAATATAAAAAAAAAACATACCAAAAATAATTATTGTAAACTATTCAGCCATATCTCTGATTTACTAAGTGATTGGAAGAAACTAAATTTGTCTTGGTATGGAAGAATTTCAGCAATAAAAATGTACATCCTACCAAAAATCACTTATTTTATGAGAACCATTCCTGTTATAACCCCCAAGAATATATTAAAGAGATTCCAATCAGTTGTTGATGTATTCATTAACAAAAATAAAAGAATAAAGCAAAATATAGTACAAACACAACTGGTTAGAGGGGGGGGGGGGGGGGGGGGTGGCAGCTCCTAACATTAAAGCCTACTCAGATGCAATCAATATTTTGCATATCACAACATGGCACAATAAAACATATAAAACAAAATTTAAAGAAATAGAAAAGGCTCTCTGTGAAGATTTAAATCTAGAATACATCTTATGGCAAAAATAACTAAATAAATAGGATCTAAAAAACTACCCATGGTAATCACATCCTATTTAAAAACATGTTATAAGTATAATAAAAGATGGAAATTAATACCATTTCCTTCTCCGTACACTCCCATATATTCTTTATATAATTCTTCTACTGTTGAACACAAAACACAATGGGAAGTGTGGAATCTAAAAAACGTATTAGATCTTTACTCAGATGGTGTTTTGAAATCTTTTGAAACGTTGAGGAGAGAATGTGATATTTCATTTCGATGGTGGCTAAACTTTGAAACGTTGCTTTCAGATTTGAAAAATTCTGACTTTCATAATTTAATAAGACCCTCCATGAAATTTTAAGTTCTAATTACCAAAATAAGGAGGATAAAGTATTTTCACACATTGCTTTAAATGTCTAAGTAATATATCTGAAACAATGAAAACTTCCAAAATTTTAGATTGGGAAAGAGAGCTAGAATGGGAATGGGAGATTAATTATTGGTTCAAAGCTTTTGATTTAACAAACAAAGTCATAAAAAGTTCAAACCTGAGAGCGACATATTTTAAAATAGTAAATGTTGGAGGTGTGATACTGAAATTGGTACATTTAGACATATTTCGTGGGACTGTAGACATCGTAAATCTTTTTGGTACCTCTGCATTAAACACATTTTTAAGATAACCAATTGTGAACTGCAGTTTGCTCCGGAGTTGATACTGTTCCACATGGCCCCCCGACTTTTTGGTGCACAAGACGTGAGCGATGTCATATGCTCTCCGACACATGCTCGCACCCACACCAGCGTGCCCACTATAGAACTGAGGATCGAGGGCGAGTACTGGGAGAGAGAGACCTGGGGTTAGAGGGTGGGTACTAGGGGGAGAGACAGAATGAGTAGTGGGGAGAGAGAGAGCTGGGGAGAGAGGGTGAGTACTGCAGGAAGGAGGGAGAGCTGGGGAGAGAGGGTTAGTACTGGAGGGACAGAGGTTGAGTACTGGGGAGGGTGAAATGCGGAGAGGGTGAGTACTGGGAAAGACAGGGTGAGTACTAAGGAGGGTGAATACTGGGGGAAGAGAGGGTGAATACTGGGGGAAGAGAGGGTGAATACTGGGGGGGTGAGTACTTGGGTAGAGGGTGATTATTCAGGGTTGGAGAGCTGGGGGAGGAGAGGGGGAGTGCAGAGTGCTGTACTGCTGCGCTGGTGTGGGTGCGCGCATTTGTCAGCCTTTGTGGGCGCTCACATGATGATGCGCACTTCTCGTTTGCTGAAAAGTCCTGCTACCGTTCCACATGCTTCCAGACCAATTGAATTTTCACATCAAGTTTATTGTAGTTCATATTTTGCCAGTCTCTAAATGGCTTATCACCATAAATTTAAAGAAAAGAAATGTCCCATAATAAGAGATCTAATTAGTAGAAACAGACAGACCGAGAACGATTTGACGTAAATATTAGAACTAAATCAAAACTGAACTGGATGATGTGGGACATGTATAGTGATAACACAAATAATTAAAGTATCCATTCTCTGCTTTGCTTATTGTTCTGTTTTATTTTATTCTTTTTTTGTATTTGTCTATTTTTTTCTTTGTTAATCTTTTTCCTATGTTATGGAGTCTATGTATGTTATATATGACAATATGGAAAATGGATCTTTGTAAGTAGAAACAGTTTAATTTTTTAAAAAAAGTTGTGTATCCTCTGTTCATGTTTAACACTATTGTTTAATCGTGTATAAAGTACTCTGGTGTGTCAGTAATAAACAATTTCTTCCTGGTTGGAAAGAACAAGCCTGTGAGCTGTCCTTCTTAACTGTGGGAAACTAATTCAGCTACCTGTGGGGATTTTTTTTTAACTGTGAGCAACAAAAACATTATTATTATTATGTGTCCCTTTAACTAATTTGCCATGTGTGTTTTATTACTCATTTATATTTTTATCAAATTTGTTTTAAACATATATTTATTTAAGGCATATGGTATTACATCATGACATTTCACATAATTGAGTAACATAAGTATCTTTAAGTGGTACAGTGTATTTTTTAACAGTACTTTCTAAGTTGTATTGTACTTTGTAAATAAAACATTAAGTACATGTATATTTTCTGCATCTTGCCTTTTTTCACATTTTTAATTATAACAATAAACCTAACTGTAAGAGTAAGAGCAGTAAATCATAATATGATGCAGAGAGAATTATTAATTCAAAGTATGTAACTCATTGTAACATATATGTGAAATACTTCCTCCCAATAAGGAAAACAAGAAGAGTAATGGAGAAAAAATCTGATATGTCTTTACTTTGAAGTCTCTTTCGATGCCTTCGGAAGATGTCCCGACTCGGATTCCCTCCGCCTCACATGCCAGAGTATGAATATGTGTATTAGCAAGTAAAAGTTATATGAGGGATATACTAATTGTATTCATTATCCAGGGTTCCCATGTTTTTAAAAACTGGGGGAGAGTACCCGATATACTATGGGTTTAATCGCTCATTTATTAGTATATAGTTAATTTTTCATATGAGTTTTGGTCGCCAATGCCATAAGTTGGAGTAATTTATTTTGGGATGAGGTTAAGCTATTAACATGTATCCCCAAATACCCCTAAATATTTTGATCTATTTTGTAAAGCTACCATGTACTGTATGTATATGGTCTCCTATACTTTTTCAGCCTCTAAAGTATCAGTTACTCTCTAGGAAATTCATTTTATGTAGTTTATCTGGCCTGCAGTAGATTCTATGTAAGACTTTGATCGAAGTCTCCAACATGCTATAATTCAATGATCCCCTATGTAATTTAAGCATGCTTCTGACCATGTAGTTACTTCCCATTCACAACCCAGATCTTCCTCCCATTGTTTTATGAATTTCAGTTTTTCAATCATTTTAGACCAGTTGAAAGTGTCATAGAGTGTTCCTATTTCTCATTTTTTAATGAATAATCCCTCTGATTCTATCTAGTGCTTTCTTCTGGAAAAATTAGTTAAAAAACTTCACAATCTTTTTTTAAACAATTATTACACATTTCCAAAATCCTGGTTCAGCATAAAAATTCTGATCCTGGCAGTTTATTTGACATGCCATCTAGCATGTACTGAGCATAACGTAGTATCATTATGACCTGATTCAGAACTTGCTGGCAGATGCAAAATCCCAATGTACCTTGTCAGTGGCCACCCCTGAAATCAGTCTGAAAGTTATGTGACTATTAATGACTTACTGCACATATTACATATTACTACTACCAATATTTATAATTCTAGCCATAAAATAAAAGTTATTTGTGTTGATACCGACATTCCCGTGGGTAATTAATAACATTTTTTACTGAAAGACGTATATTAAAAGAAAAGTTTACTCCTACAGTCTAGGTAGTTTATAGTATTGCATAAAGATGTTTACATCAATATTTATGGTTGTGCGAATAACTCTCTCTTGGACTACCCGTCACTAGTTTGTTTCTATTCCAATCCATAATAAGAATTTCAGCTAGATTCATCCACCATACTCAACGCTCAGTGTCCACAGCACCTCTTTTTCACGCCATTGGTTTCCCATAGCCTCCAGAATACAATTTAAAAGCCTGATTCTAACATATAAAGCCCTGAATAACAGTGCACCCCTTACTGCTCTCATCTCAAAATACTCGGCCAACCTCCCTTTTTGCTCTGCTAATGACCTTCCTCTTTCCGACTCTCTTATCACTTCTCTCACTCCCTTTGGGACTTTTCCTGAGCTGTACCTACTCTTTGGGAACTCCTGGAAAATTTTCAAAAATTCACGAAAAATACATTTGTTTAAAGATGCTTATTTATAATGCCCAAACTATATACGATAATATCAGGGGCGGCCCGTCCATTGGGGCGTCAGGGCAAACGCCCCCCCAAATATTTTCTTCACCCTGCAATAAAAAAAACACAACAATGTATTAGTATAACCCAAAAACAAATAAATATAAGGTGTACATCATCATTTCAAGTCTAAATAGTATTAAAATGAATTAAAGTTAGAAAAGGGACACTGTCACTTTAAAATAACCCTTGCGCTACATTAACTAATGCTGTGTATCTATCGCCCCCTGCCTGCACCCTGTGTGATCAAATTACAATAGTTATACACTGTGTACACTAACCTTTAGACTCTTCTGCATCTGCTCTCTCTTCAATGAGTCCTGGCCTGGCCCACTGACCGTTAATGCATGCCGCCCACCATCACAGTGACGATATGCATGGGCGGTCATAAATGTATCAATTAATAAATGACAGTCTTCCATCATTGACCAATCAATGATGGAAGGCTGTACAGTTACTAAGTGATCAATCTAAACCCACCCAGACCGTTAGCCCTGAGCGCCCGCCAGCAAATAGAGCCTCGAGTTTGATTTTGATTGACTGATACAGTCAATAAAACCACCAGTTCCCTGTCCCTTCCCCCTTTCTGTTTCCTGACCCTGGTCACGCTGAGACTGAGAGACCTCCCTGGCTGAATCTACTCATCTGCTCTGCCTGCCTAACACAGTAAGTCTACACCTGCCTCTGCCTGGCACCTGCACCTGCCCCTGCCCCTGGCCAAACCAAAACCCCTAGTAGCCCCTAATAAAAGTTAGGGGTGACCAGTTACCCCCAGTCCCCCACTATGCCTGCCTAGCCTGCCAGTGCCACCTACCCAGCCACCCACTACCACTGACGACCCCAGCCATCACCCCCATGTGGCCTGTGCCACCCCCGATCAGGCCTGCCCTATGCTAGCCTAGCTATGCCATCATGCCACCACCGGATTACACCGATCACGGGATCGGGGTAGTCGGGTGGTGAGCGGGGTGGCACAGGCCCACATGGGGGTGATCGGATCACCCCCTTGATGAGGCCTGTGCCACCCCTGATGACCTCCATGTTGCCGCCCTATGCCACCCCTGAGGCCCGATCACCACCGGGCCCCCGGCACCACCCCGATGCGGCCTATGCTACCCCGGGTATTCGGGCAGTGAGCGGGGTTGACCAGGCCACATGGGGGTGGATGTTCACCCCCATGAGGCCTGTGCCACCCCTGGTCGTGGCCTATGGGCGACCGATGGGCGCCTGACCGTGACCGACCCCACCCTGGATGAACCATTAACCAACTACCTACCCCCCCCCCCCCTATTTTTATTCCATTTTTAGAAGTAACAGGCATGTATATGTGCATGTCACTTCTAAAGATAAAATAAAAATAAGGGAAGTGAAAAAAAAAATACAGTAACAACATTATTACAATTAAACACACAGTAAGCAAACACATTGTTAGTACAGTTAGTAACACAACACATTGTATACAAAAATAAACAGCTTTAAACAAACATTAATAAAAAATAAAATAAACAGCACATACACACATTGTTAGTACAGTTAGTAACACAACACATTGTATACAAAAATAAACAGCTTTAAACAAACATTAATAAAAAATAAAATAAACAACAGCACATACTTACCTGTAAAATTGACCCCTCCAGCGTTGGCCTTCTGTCCTCTCTGGATATAGTCATGATGAAAAATAAATAATCCATGTTGATTGAAGCCAATGATCAAAAATTAAATAATCCATGTTGATTGAAGCCAATGATCAAAAATAAAATAATCCATGTTGATTGAAGCCAATGATCAAAAATAATCCAATCTTGATTGAAGCCATTGTCCATCCATCCATTCTGGCCCATTTAAAGAGGCCACCAAAAAAAAAAAACCGACGCTCTAAAAAAAAAAAAACAACACACTAAAAAGAGCTCCTCCTACAAGGAGCCCCTCCCGCGATTAATTGTTTTTTTCCCACGGTCTGCTATATATACTAATTTTTGAAGGACTCTGATTGGCTGAAATTTTTGATTGACATCGATTTCAACCAATGAGAGTCTTTAAAAAATTAGCAAATCAGCAAGCAGGTATGGAAGCCTGTAAGGGTAAAAAAGGTTAGTGTGAACTTGTTTGACCCTGTATGTATTATACATATTACAGGGCTATTTTATGTGATATACATGTTACAGGATAATATCCTGTAACATGTATAGCCAAAAAATAGCACTGTAATATGTATAACAAATAAAGTGTAATAGAAATGCATGAACAATATAATATACCATGTAATAAAGAACATCAATTAATCAAATAATAAATATCAATTAATATATATTGTTGTATGTATATGTTTATGTATATTTATGTGTAATTTTTTATATATATATATATATATATATATATATATATATAAATTAATATCAAAATATCACAATAAATAAATATATATATATATATATATATATATAACAATTTGATATATATATATATATATATTTATTTATTGTGATATATTGATATCAATTTTTATATATATATATATATATATATATATATATATATATATATATATATATATATATATATTATTTTTTTTTTTTTGGGCCTATATGTTATTTAAGGTTTTTAAGGTACGGTTGGGGCCTATATGGTCCCAATTTGTTATTTAAGGTTTTTAAGGTGCGGTTGGGGCCTATATGGTCCCAATTTGTTATTTAGGGTTTTTAAGGTACGGTTGGGGCCTATATGGTCCCAATTTGTTATTTAAGGTTTTTAAGGTGCGGTTGGGGCCTATATGGTCCCAATTTGTTATTTAGGGTTTTTAAGGTGCGGTTGGGGCCTATATGGTCCCAATTTGTTATTTAGGGTTTTTAAGGTACGGTTGGGGCCTATATGGTCCCAATTTGTTATTTAGGGTTTTTAAGGTACGGTTGGGGCCTATATGGTCCCAATTTGTTATTTAAGGTTTTTAAGGTGCGGTTGGGGCCTATATGGTCACACTTGCTCTTTTAAGGTTTTAAACGTTACGGTTTGGGTCTTAAACGTTCTAATGTTTTTTTTTTTGTTTTCTATAACTTCCCAGGTGCAAACTATCTGTGGAATCAGATTTCTTTGGACTCGTTGGTTGACTTACTGGGCGTGAATACCCCGAGAAGGAGCGTCAACTGTTGGTGAGTATATGGTCACACTTGGACTTTTAAGGTTTTAAAAGTTACGGTTTGGGTCTTGAGATTTCTAATGTTTTTTTTGTTGTTTTCTATCACCCCCCAGGTGCAAACTATCTGTGAAAGCAGATTTGTTTGGACTCGTTGGTTGACTTACTGGACGTGAATACCGCGAGAAGGAGCGTCAACTGTTGGTGAGTATCATTGCCTTTAATTTTCTGTCCATGTGTATAGGTGCAAATTTGATGGTGATGTAGTCTTGTCACTTGAGGGTTTGCAATCTGTAATGTATACCAATGAAATCAACACACTGTTATTTTTAAGTAATTTTGTGACATAATATAAATTAATATACCGTGATCTCTTTCTTTTATTGGTATCAATATCAGAAATGAATACTATTGACTCTCTACTTGTGAAGCCTTTCGCCACCCTAACCTATGAGGAGAAGGTGGAAGTAAAACGGTTAGGAGCTGACCAACCAGAGATAAATCTGCAGCAAATCGCAAGAGATAGAGGGAAGCAATATGTCCGTAATTTCAATACTGAATGGTACAAGAAGAACGACTGGCTTTCTGGAAGCGTTTCTAGGAAGTCCTTATATTGTTTCCCATGCATCCTATTTGGTGGTGACGCTGCTTGGACCAAAACTGGAGTGACTGACGTCAAACATCTAGCTGACAAATTGGCAAAACACAAAAGTTCTAAAGCTCACTTGGATAACAGGATCAAGTTTGAGATGCTTGGACAGGCGAACATTGCTGTTCAACTGGACCAAGGATACCAAGTCAGCATTCAAAAACACAACGAAGAAGTGGCTAAGAACCGGTACATCCTTTCGAAGATAATTGATTGTGTTCGCTTTTGTGGCGCCTTTGAACTGGCATTAAGAGGACACGACGAGAGTGAAACATCGCTAAATCCAGGAGTGTTTAGAGGCCTGGTGGATTTGGTTGGCAGTATCGATAGTGCAATGGAACAGCATTTGAAGACTGCAACTGTGTTTAAGGGCACTTCCAAAACCGTGCAGAATGAGCTACTGGACTGCATGCATGAAGTTATAAAGGAAGTGATTCACCAAGAGCTTAAGGAAGCCCAGTTTGTGGCAATCCAAGCGGATGAAACAACCGATATTTCCGCTACGACACAGTGCGTTGTAGTCTATCGCTACATTGACAAGAAGCATCAAGTGGTGGAAAGATTTGATGGCTTCACGGAAATGAAATCAACGGATGCAGACTCCATTGCTGCTGTTGTGCTGGAAACACTGAATACTGTTCTCCCAGAGCCAGAAGACAAGAAGAAACTCATAGCTCAAAGCTATGATGGTGCCAGTGTGATGCGTGGAGATCAAGGATGAGTTCAAAGAAAAATAAAAGACGTGTACCCGAACGCACACTACGTCCATTGCTATGCTCACCAACTGAACCTAATAATGGAGCAAGCAGTTTCAAGGATTGGAAGAGTTAGAGTTTTTTTTTCAAACATAGGCGGCATACCATCTTTTTTTTCACGCTCTCCAAAAAGGACTGGAGTTCTGGATGAGGTAGTTGGTAGAAGACTTCCAAGAGGTGCACCGACACGATGGAACTTCAACGTTAGGACCGTGAACGTGATCTACGAGAACAGAGATGCGCTACTTGAGTGTTTCCAGACAATTGAAGCATGTCTAAACTTTGATCCAACATCTATACGGGAAGCCGCAGGTTTCATTGGAATGCTGGAAGACAGGGAGTTCCTTTACTTCCTTAAATTATTTCATTTAATAATGCCACATGTAGACATCCTCTATAGTCAGCTTCAGAAGCGAGACACGGATACTGTTTATATCAAAAAAGTCACAGAAGACTTTGTCGCCAGCATCCAGAAAATCCGGAATTCTGTGGAAGAGATAGAAGCAAGTTTGCCAAGCGATCTAACAGTCAACAGACGGAGTGCGGAGATCTCAACCTTGAGACAACTTTCAAGAGAGGTATGTGACATAGTGGTGGTTCATGCAAAAGAACGATTTTCATTTTCAAATCACCTAGTCAGTGCCAAACTTGTTCAAAGTGACTTGTATAAAACCCATGGCACTTGCTTTCCAACCCAAGCTCTGGAAGACACCGTGCAAGCATATCCAATACTGAAGAAGGAACAATTACGCACTGAGCTGTCACTTCTGTATGGGAAGACAGAGTTTCATACTTGTACAAGTGCTGTTGCTCTGCACAAACTTTTCCATCAATTTAATCTGCAGAATGATTTCACAGAGACAGTAAAATTATTAAGAATCCTGATTACAACACCTATGACTACTGCAGAATCAGAAAGATGCTTCTCAACATTGAAGAGGATAAAAACCTTTTTAAGAAGCACCATGTCCCTGGAGCGGTTGAATGCATTGGCGATGCTCTCAATGGAAAAGCAACTGATTTCCGAGATCCCACACTTTAATGAAAAAACCATTGAGAAGTTTTGTTCTTTGAAAGATCGCCGTGCAAAATTAAAATACAAGTGATTGAAGCAAAGAAGAATGCATACCCCCAAGGTGTGCAAAGATAAACTGCGTTAAGCAGCACCACCTCACACTACCAAACATAACTAGTGGTAAGTAAAGTATGAACGGTGTGTGGGTGTGCATATGGAAGGAGCTATGAAAGGTGTGTGCATGGTCAGTAACAATTGTTGAAGCCTTGGCGTGGTTTGAAGGAATTGGAGGCACTTCCAAGGGTAGCTGTCACTTGTGTACAGGAAGCAAGAATTCCATGTCTGTACAAGTGCTGTTGCTCTGCAGCAACTTTAGCATCAATTTAATCTACATAATTTAACAGAGTGAGTGAAGCTATAAGGAATCCTGCTTACAACAACGAAGACTACTAAAGAACCAGAAAGATGCTTCTCCACATTGAAGAGGATCAAAAAAGTAATTAAAAAGCACCATGGCCCTGTAGCAGTTAAATGCATTGGTTTGAAGGAATTGGAGGCACCTTCAAGGGTACGTAAAGTTCTCAGAAATGGCACCACCTCACTACCAAAAATAACTAGTGGTAAGTAAAGTATGAATGGTGTGTGGGTGTGCATATTGAAGGAGCTATGAAAGGTGTGTGAATGGTCAGTAACAATTGTTGAAGCCTTGGCGTGGCGTTACTGCTCATATGGTTATCCATATGCTAATTCAACGTGTTTGTTTGACATTGATTATTGTGTTGTCTAAACAGAAGTGAAATGTTGTTGTTTTCTTGAATCCCAAGATCCACTGGTTTGGGCCTATGCAGTGCTGATTGGTCTTCTAAGGTATGTTTTGAGGCCTATATGGTCCCACTTGGTCTTCTAAGGTATGTTTGGGGCCTATGGTCACACTTGGTCTTCTAAGGTATGTTTGAGGCCTATATGGTCACACTTGGTCTTCTAAGGTATGTTTGGGGCCTATATGGTCACACTTGGTCTTCTAAGGTATGTTTGGGGCCTATATAGTTCCACTTGGTCTTCTAAGGTATGTTTGGGGCCTATATAGTCACACTTGGTCTTCTAAGGTATGTTTGGGGCCTATAGTCCCACTTGGTCTTCTAAGGTATGTTTGGGGCCTATATAGTCACACTTGGTCTTCTAAGGTATGTTTGGGGCCTATATAGTCACACTTGGTCTTCTAAGGTATGTTTGAGGCCTATATGGTCACACTTGGTCTTCTAAGGTATGTTTGGGGCCTATATAGTTCCACTTGGTCTTCTAAGGTATGTTTGGGGCCTATAGTCCCACTTGGTCTTCTAAGGTATGTTTGGGGCCTATATAGTCACACTTGGTCTTCTAAGGTATGTTTGGGGCCTATAGTCCCACTTGGTCTTCTAAGGTATGTTTGGGGCCTATATAGTCACACTTGGTCTTCTAAGGTATGTTTGGGGCCTATATAGTCACACTTGGTCTTCTAAGGTATGTTTGGGGCCTATATAGTCACACTTGGTCTTCTAAGGTATGTTTGGGGCCTATATAGTCACACTTGGTCTTCTAAGGTATGTTTGGGGCCTATATGGTTCCACTTGGTCGTTTAATGTTTTTTAAGTATGGTTTTGTTCTTGAATGGTATGATTGATTTGCTTGTTTTCTTTCAACCCCAGGTGCAAACCCTATGTGGCTGCAGATTTGTTTCTACTCATTGGTCAACTTAATGAACGTGAATACCCTGAGAAGAAGAGCCGACTAATGGTAGGTGTCACTCCTTTAATTTTTCTGTTAATACGTATAGGTGCAATTATGATATTGCTGTAGTCTTGTCACATGAGTTTTTTCAATCTATATTGTATACCAATGAATTTAACACATTGTTACTTTACTTCTTGACATTTCTGCATTGCAGATTATGTATTTCAATGGGCTTTACAAGCATAAGGTCATTGGGCGGGGCTTATAAAGGTCATTATGACGTCAGGGGAGGAGTTATAAAAATGGGTGTGGTTTGAAAAAGGGGGAGTGGCTATGTTTCGCCCTGTCGCCCCTCCAACTTGAAAAGTCACCAGCCGCCACTGGATAATATTGCTCACACACACAATCTGCAGTGTAACACAAAGCCATCTGCACTTGTATCAGCTTAGCTTCTTTGATCACTGCCATCTTGCATCCTTACCTTATAAATGGTAATCTCTTCGGAGTAGAGACCTCAAATCTTTTGTATACATTTGCCTGCTGATCCATCTCTATTGTATATCTATTGTATTGTACCCTTACTTGTAATTCTAATTACATTAGAATTTGTCATTTGCTAATTGTACCCAGTGTACTTTATACTACTTTGTAAATAGCACTCTGAAAAATGCAATATATAAAGAGTTGGTGGATGGTGGGAGAGAATGCTATAGAAAGACAATTATTGTGAAATGAAAATGTGTGAATTTTTCATTAGCTATGAGATTGTGACTGATTTCTATTGGCGCATTTGACACTGTCTTTCCCCATCTCCAACCTCAGAAGTGATATATCTTGAGTGTGAATAGAAATATCTTATCAGTGGCGGAGCTGGAGAATGGAGAGCCCTGGTGCAAAAAAAACCTTTGAGCCCCCCAAAGGTGGTATTGTAAAAATGTTATTGCTCTGGCCCCAATCTGGCCCCCCCTGGTAACAATTTACTTAGTGCTCCTCCCCAAGACGCCTTTCCATAACAGCCCCTTTCCTTAATGCCCCTTCCCAAAATAGCATCCAATACATGCTGCCTGTGGGTAGCTCCTTTGCCTATAGCACAGCTCCAGGACTTGCAAAGGACCAAGGTAAGGGGCCCCTTACTATCTGTACATAGCACTTAGTCCCTCTCAGCATCCACACCCACACATCACTCACATTCATCTTAACATTCATCCCTACACTACAGAAGAAAAAAGTTAATACAAAAGATGAAATTCTCAGCACTGGCCCCCTCCCAGAGGAGGGCTCTGGTGCACTGGACCACCTGCACCATTGGTAGCTCCTCATTGGCATGGCTGTTTACATTACCATGAAGAGCATTATTGTCACATTTTTAATGCTTGCTTGTTTTAAAAAAAACTTCACTTGGAAATAAAGTACATTTTTTCCGAATCAAAAAATGTATGTTACTTTTAATTGTATGTATTACTTTTAATATGCAATTAAGCTCCTGAGGAATCAAACATTTTGGTTTCATCAGGGTTTTATGAGATTGCAGCCATAGCCTCCTTCTCATGCAAAGCATGCTCCAGGTATGCTGGACTACATAGTTATACTATCTATGATAGATGTATTTGTCTTCTGGACAATAAACTCACAGACGTATTTAAAAAATGAGTGAATTATTCATATTGTACCAGTTTAGATCAATTTAAACAATACATTTAAGTGTCCAGCCTATGACCATAAATGAGGTCAAACTAAGGTTAAGCACATTGATGAAATAGGGGCTTAAATATAATGGTAAGACTCTGGTACTTATATCTGATTTAAACAATAAATAATCCCATGTGCTAAGCGAATGTGCTTTGGACTTGCACCCTTATGATTGACTAAAAGCCTTGTTATTGCTTTAATGTTTTCAAAATAAATGATTATTATGTATTATTATTTCTATTTATTTAATTGAACTGTATATTTCTATATTCATGTTCAAGTCTCCAGCATCAATTATGTTTAGGACTCCACAACGCAGAACTCAAGTGTGTGATGCAAAAGGTAATGCAAAAACCCCAAGTCAGAGATGCTCAACTTGGAGATGTACATATGCAAATATGTCTCAGGTTTGATCACCTTAAGGTTTATAAGGGGCTTCATACTTGTCTCACTGTACATAGGGAGTTCCATTGTATATCACTGACTAGGCCAAGAAAGCAAAACATATGGGGTTGTTGGATAATTCTTTCTGATGTATTAGATTCAATTACTAAAATATATTTTCCTCTCTATTTGGTATGGGCTAAAAAATGTTTTTTTGCTTAGGGGGCAAACTCTGAAGGTAAAGACATAGTAATTTTCCTTGCTCCAGTTAAGCATCACTAACTTCTGATATGGGTTTCATGTGCACTCTAGTAGCTACAGGGAGACTGTGTGGGAGAGACTTATACAAAGTTGAGGTATATTTTCAGCAGAGCAAAGCTAGGGTTGGATTATACACAAGCTAAGAATCTCACCACATACAGCTCTTTCAATGTTACTGCCTCTCATCAGGGCGAGGGCTTCTATCGCTCTTTTGCCAACCATAAATTAAATGATTGTTGTGGTAAACTACCTCCCCAAAATATCCACTACACAAGTAAAGGAACCGGCATTTGCTTAAGGGAAGCCATGTTTGATATGGTTATGGATTACAAGAGTGAAGCCTTTGTGGGCACATTTGCATGTGCCTGCCAAGGATACAAGAATGCAGTACAATAACTGTATTTCTCGGAATTCTGAGCATGAAACAAGTTTTTTAACTTGTTTTAGACATTCGAATGTGAACACAAATGTACTATTTATTTACTATATATATATATATATATATATATTGTGACAGATTCACTGTCACTCTCAGGATCCGTGTCCTGATATCCAGCACCAAAATGGAGAAAGCAGGAGCCCTTTAAATGTTTAGCAGATTTATGCTGTTTATTTGTCAGCATACAACAGAAAATAAAGCAAACAGAAAATAAGTCCTAGCTTCTCCTTGAAGCCCTGCATAACTTAACTGTAGTTCCCTTACTATCTTTCATAGAAGTGAAAACATACAGTCCAAATATAGGTAGCAGAGGTGTCTTTCTCTCTCACCTCAGCTCTGTATCTCTGGCCTCTTTTCCCAAAGCAGATCCCTCCTTTGGTCATTACCTCCAGGGACTTTATGATCCTCTTAACTGCATGCTCGCTTTTCAAAGCTTCTGGCTTTGGTCGTTTAGTTTTCAGTGCGGCTTCTGACTTCAGCCCTGCACACATCAACAGCACTCCAGCTCTGTCAAACAGCTCTCCCCCTGGAGACAGCTGCCGCAGGTCTTGATTGCAGCCACACCCCTGCCTTTTGAGCAGGTTGTTAACTCTCTCATTCCTGGGGAAAAGTCTTGAAGAGCTCTCTTCTGCCCTCTGGTGGCACTTCACCACAATATATATGTATATATATATATATATATATATATATATATATATATATATATATATATAAAAAGCCACACTACTCTCCTAAGCTAGAGAATAAAATAAAATACACTTTTATTTATTAATAAATATATACAGAGTGTAGGGTAATATTCCCTTCCTATGCTTGAAATAATTGTCACATTTAATACTAATGAAAAGACAAAAAATACTTGCCACCATTTTGAAAAACAAAGAAAGAGTTCTGACACAAAACATGAATATCTAAATGAATTTACATTTTTTATTGAAGCTGAAAATGTATTTTAATATCAATAATGAGAAAGGGCAGACGTGGACAGAGAAGCTTCACTTTGCCTTCCTTGTTTGTGACTTTATGTGAATGCTTGATTTTCTTGACTACCATGTGGGCTGAAATTTAAATCCTGCTGATTAGTGGGAGTAACTGCTGAGTAGAAAGAAAAAAGTAAGCTTTTATAATAATCAGTTTCTTTGAAGTTTGTACTTATTTTGTTCCTGCTCTACATTTGCGACAAATGCATGAACACATATCTGAAAAAGCAACTGTGCGCTTCTAAGGCATTAATTTGGTTCCAAGTACAATGCAACATATACAAGATGATGTTGGCAATTCTTTAAATTCAGAACTTATTCTTTAATATTTCACAGCCAAGAGGGCTAATTTCCCAAAAACTGTTAATAGACAAAGGATTCAAAATCAATTTTTCATGAAATATTAATAACCCTTTCACTATTTTGAAAGCTGATAGATTAGTCAATATTTGTTGATGCCTGACATGGAGGAAATATTCATCAAGAATACAGGGTATCTTAATTCAGTTTAACATGAAATTATATCACAATATAAAATGGGGAAAGAGCACCTTATTTTAAAGAAAGCTTTTTTGTGCTTCTTGGAACTGCAATACTATGAATTATATATTCAAAATATGTTTTCTGTCAGTCAGTGTGTTCCCAATAATTGTTACAATACTATTGGCACACTGAAGTCTACTTACTGGAGCTGCCATTTTTTTATTGTTCTGCTAACCACTTATGGCTTCATTCAGTTGTGATTTGGCCAATTGAATAGGGCTCTATATAAGCACATAGCATATTATTTTTACAGAAGTTTTTAGTTAGTCTACTTCAATCCTAAAGAAAGGTCTTCACTAACTAAAAATGTATGTAAAGAAAAATATGCTATGTGATTATATAGAGAACTATTCAGTAGGCAAAATCGCAATTGAATGAGGCCCTTAGAGTAGAAACTCTTAAACGAGAACGACCTTCAGGAATGGTATACTAGAGATTAGTTAACACCAGGGAGAGGCAGGAGGAAGGATATGGTGCTAGTTCGAGATTATAACAGAAGAGCATGTTTCCAAAAATGATGAGATCAAGGAGCAATGTGCTAGCCCCGTGGACACTTAGGTTTCAGACTCAGAAAGTATGGCTGATGACATAACTAGTCATACATCTATTTGCTGGAGCTTGTATTTAGGTGGAATGCGTTGTAGGAAACATCGTTATTGAACATGAATTCAGATGAGAAACAAAGATATCACATATTATAATTGTCAAACTGCGAGACGTCTTCACGCTTTGCGTGGGGCGTACGACTTAGCCAATGAGCGCCGCAAGCTAATTATTCCGAGCCTCGTGAAGCGAGGCGAACTGTTAATGCGTAGCACTTAGGCGATGAGCGCCGAAGGGGCTTATCGCCTGCGAGCTTCGCGTAGCGAGGCGAGCTGTTAAGGCAATTAAACTCGCAGCACAAAGGCAATGAGGAACTTAGCCAAAAAATAAGTAAACGCGCAATCGCATTAGCATTCAAGCACTTGACAAACGCTGGACTTGAAAAAAAAATATGAGACGCAGGACTTTAAAAAAGAAAAACACGAGATAGCAAAAATACGAGGTTAAAGGCCGAAACGCGAACATCTAAAAAACAAAAAAAAACACACACAAAAAATATCATTCACAGCACGGCGAAAAAACGAAAACGAGGCTACACGAGCCCGGACCGTGCAAAACACTGCCAAACGTGTAACACTATCACACAGGAACGAACAAACTACAAAATACACTATTACAAATGACGGAAAGTGCTGGTGAGTCGCGTAACACATTAATAACACTAGCAATCTCTACATTGGTGCTTTACGAGACGCAGGACTTTGAAAAAAAAAAATAAGACATAGCAAAAATACGAGGTAAACGGCCGAACCGCAAAAAAAACAAAAAAACAAAAAACACAAACAAAATACAAATAAATACAACAATAACATCACCCACAGCACGGGGGAAAAGCCAGGATGTCTGGGAGTGAGGTGGAACGCGATTTAAATGCGATTTCGAAGACTTTCACCACACGAAAATCGCCTAAGCGCAAACAAAAATGGCCACCGAATTTTTTTTAAATGAGGCTACAAGACCCCGGACCACTCAAAACACTGCCAAACGCATAGCACTTTCACATAGGAATGAACGGAATGCAAAATACACTATTCCAAATTACGGAAAATGCTTGCAAACTGCGTAACAAATTAATAACATTACGAATCTACAATGTCGCTTTACACAACTACACCAACGGATTTCCCTCGTGCACACAAACAATTTAGAATGCACAGTTGGGACATTCATTACACTTTATCATCAGAGCACCAACACTCACTGTACATTGTATGGTGCCGGAAAATATAAACAGATTGTTAGCTCTTCAGGCTATTATTTGCTGGATATATTAATTACAAATAGGTAAAGTATATTATTTAGTCAAGAACTAATTAATTCATTATTGATTATGTAAATTTAGATACATATATATATCTCTCTATAATGAGTAACGGAGGTGCTCAGAGGAGCAAAAATAGACGAGATAAAAGGCGTTTAGTGCAAGGCTCGCAATGAGTGCCGAAGGTCCTCACAGTACAAAAAAGTTTACATTGTGTGTCAAACAGCATTCCCATGGCTTCAAATTTAATGCAATGCCCGTCATTTTTGTCGGGCAAGTCGCTAGTTTAGTAAAAACCGCAAGAAAATGAGAAAAGAGTAGACCCACTCTTTGTACAGTTGTCTGAGGTACAGGCTGAAAGACCATCTCTCCCTGAACATCACAGTCTAGGGCACAGCGGATAAATGAGATAATAGGCCTAACATTTTTGGAATCACATAAATGAAAAAAAGAATGTGTCATTTGGGGATCATGATGCACCCCACAAGTAACTCTGTTTTTGGGACTCTATCCCATTTGTTTGCTAATATCAAAGGCTGTCAAATGAGCATGGGATGTGTTCTAATGATTATAACAACTTTCGTTTATGTGTCATGTTCAACTTTTGTTTATGTGTCACGTTTAAAAAATGTGTACATATGGTTACTGTCATGCATGTAATGGGTGAATATAGTTATATCATGAATGTAATGTGTGCACATAGTTACTATGATGGCATCTTGCTTATGTATTTGTGCATTTATCTTGTTGTGTGAAATATGGGGATGTGTCCCTCCCCAATTACCCTATTAGTTCTTTTAGAGAGTGCAGCTTAATTTGCTCCATTATAAAGCACTGTCATTGCTATGGACCGCAAGGAGTTGGCCCTCAAGGACTATTTTATTCTGCCCCACTGGTCATCTGGTATTTCTTTATGGCCCCCATATTTATTAAGATAAACAGGAGTTTGTAACTGGGGGGGGGGGGGGGGGGTTATTTTATTTGTGCATTTATTTTCTATTATTGTAGTTTGTGAGGTCTGTTGATATGTTTCCCTTGTGAATTGTAAAACCACATTACCCTCTGCCCCCCTACAGGCCTGGGATAATAGTGACCTAACCAGATAACCTTTAAGTTCTGGTGTATCTGGCAGTGGGCCTAAGTGATGGGGTGAGGAGGTAGTTTTGTTGGGTTTTGATATATCTGTGAAATGCAACAAAAAGTAAACTCAGTCTTTTTGTACTAATCAAGGGTACCTGTTGTATGATTCTTAAATCCTAAGAAAAGGTGTCTGATGGTGCCTGCCTCTTCAGAAATAATGCTCATATCTGAACTGTTTGCTGGGCTCTGAGTTATAGAATGCAAAAGGCACGAACCAGAGAGAGGAAATTGGGATGTGTGCGGTTCCCAAATCCTTGGGTCATCACAGCTGGTGGCAGTGGTGGGATCTCAGCAGCAGTAACCAGCAGCAGCTTGGATGGAGAGCATCTGTTGGCATGTCAGAGGTAAATGAGCGCACTAACCAGAGGGAACAGCAGAGGCCCAGCAAGATGGACTCCAGCCAATGCAGGAAAGTAGCTAAATGGAAGGCGTTCCTGGGATTGTGGTCGGGTCATGAGCAGATGGACTGTCTGTCGTATCTGGTATGGCAATAAATTGATTTAGCAGCCTCACCCAGAAGATCCGACTCTTACGGTTTTCCCCAACTTGGAGGTCAAAGCCCATACATAGCAGCTTCACCCAGAAGATCCATATACTCCACCACCAGGGTCACTAGTACCAGAGCCTCATCAGACCAAGGCTTTATTTTCAGTGACAGGCAACGTGTTTCTATCAGGTTACGTTGTTGCTGGAAAGTCCCTAAGGTGCTGTCAGGATCTGCCAGTCATGAGCAGATGGACTGTCTGTCGTCATGAGCAGATGGACTGTCTGTCGTATCTGGTGTGGCAATAAATTGATTTAGAATACCAATATGGTGCTTGGTGGGGACCTGCCAGTCATGAGCAGATGGACTGTCTGTCGTATCTGGTATGGCAATAAATTGATTTAGAATACCAATATGGTGCTTGGTGGGGACCTGCCAGTGACCCTGATGCGGAGCCCTATTTGCCAATGGAGCTGGAGGAGGCACTCTAGGACCTTGTTTATGGTGATCCTGACAGCACCTTAGGGACTTTCCAGCAACAACGTAACCTGATAGAAACACGTTGCCTGTCACTGAGAATAAAGCCTTGGTCTGATGAGGCTCTGGTACTAGTGCCCCTGGTCCAGCAGGTGTTATAACTAGAGGTGGAGTATATGGATCTTCTGGGTGAGGCTGCTATGTATGGGCTTTGGCCTCCAAGTTGGGGAAAACCCTAACAGTCGGGTAGAAGACAAGATCATGTGCCAGAGACCAAGGGAGCCTTGATAAGTTGTGCTATGGATGAGACAGACGAGGATGGTTCCATACATTAGGGGTACATTCCAAAAGCAGTGGAGTTTGAATCTCAGACAGTAATAGCAGGCCAGTTGGAGGGCCTGGAAGGCCTCTGGAAGGAACCAGACAGGAACCGTGTAATGGGGATATAGCTAATAACCAATGTCAGAAAACCAGCCACAGATCAAGGGACAGACTCAGCCAGCAACCCTGGGAAAGTGGCAAACCAGGGGCCGCCACCCTATCCAGGTGATGGGGGCACCATTGCAAATGACAAGGCAGTGGGGCAAAAATAAATGGACTGTCAGATTGCTGATGCAAGGTAAAGTCTGGATCAGAGCAGGGAGATCCTGCTGGACAGAGACCAAAAGAGGAAGCTAGATTGGAAAAGCACTCCATATTGTGTGCCCAAGCAAGCAGAGCTGGAGCACAGTGCCCTGACTGTGGTCCCTGGAAAGGGAGAGTGCCATGCCCACACTGTGGTTCCAGGCGAGGTGGAATACTGTGCGTCCAAGGAGAGGCTGAAATGGAGTCCCGTGCCCAGAAAATTGTTCCAGTTGAGCAGGGGTAGCATGCCTAGACCGTGGTGCAGGAAAAAATTAAGTACAGTGACCTGCCCATCCCTGATGCCAGCCAGCAGATCCAGCTGACAGGGTATGCACTGGGATTAGTATGTTTGTACTAATCAAGTGTACCTGTTGTATGCTTCTAAGATCCTAAAAAAAAAGTGTCTGATGGTGCCTGCCTCTTCAGAAATGATGCTCAGATCTGAACTGTTTGCTGGGCTCTGAGATATGGAATGCAAAAGTCATGACCCAGAAAAAGGAAATTGGGGTGCTGGTGGTTCCCAAATCCTTGGGTCGTCACAGCATGTTTAAATGAAAATTGATTGTACACTATCTTGTAAACAAATACCACACAAATAATTACCATTCAAGGTATATACATAGAGAGTGTTAGAAGATGTGAGGAATGTTAGTTCCCATGAGTGTTTTCCACTCTTCATGCATTAATTTTATATACAGAAGGGAAAAATAAATATTTTATTATTACTAATTCACAACGGCGATTAAAATGTTAAAAAATCCTGGATTGGCGTGATGGATATAAAATTGGGCTGATTTTAGGACATCCAGTAACCTGTAATTCTATGACTTTAGAGTATATGATTTATGGTTTATACTCTCATAGAAGTCAAAGAATTACAAGTTACTGTATGTCCTAAAATCAGCCCATTTTTATATCCATCACGTCTATCCAGGATTTTTTTATATTTTAATTGCCATTGTGAATTAGTAATAATAAAAATTTTATTTTTCCCTTTTGTATATGAAATGAATATATACATAGAGAGCTAGAAATGTACTTCAAATGTTGATAGACACAATAATATTGCTTTTCTCGTGCAAAAAACAGCCTAATACTAAGAATAAAGCTACTCAAAATAGTGACCCATACATGTCACAATGTATTTTTTATTCATCATATTAAAATAAATCACAAGTGATTAAATTACGGCAAGGGCGATATAACCATCTCAAGTTGCCTCACTAATAAAGGACATTATAACCACCAACCCTCCTTCATAACATGATACAGTTACTACCTGGTTACAAATGTTAACACATCTTCAATAATAGTGTGCTATGTTGCATTCTATATCATATTCTCATACCAAATATCATAAATTCAAAAATAGGAGTATACTATAAGCTGTCAGTAACTATAACCACCCCTTAAAAGCAAGGCTGAATACTGTTGAGACTGCTGTGAACTGGCAAAGCTTTAACCAAGATTATTGTGTAGAAAATGTATCAAACACACATCATTGTAATGCAATAACCACCACCAGTAGCTGTAATTAATCAGTCTCCTTTGTAAGTGTCCACATATACGAAATAACCACCAACAATAAATATATGTACACCTCATACAGAGCTAATTTATGAAAATGCATCAGAGTGCTGCGATCTAATGAGAGGGGGACCAGAATACAATAATCAAAGGACTGTCTAAAGCCGTTCTTTCAAATTATGGCGACTTACCTACTAAGAAGGGAAGCTGGCTGAGTAGATTCACTCTGGGACAGCCCTGTGACAGACCCTACCTTGTAGCCCAAACTGAGCAACCCGGTAGCTAAATATAGTTGTTTAGCTTTGCTCAAGAGATAATAAGGCAGGTGACATTTAATAAGCAATTGTCTGTCCCACAAGCGCAAGCACACTTGGTACTGATGAAAGGTCAGCAGTCCTAGAGACAGTTCATCACTTTCCCCTAATTGGTAAGCCCAACCCTATATATTAGCCCTCTAGGAATGTTCACATGTATATACGTTGGTATGTGTCTTAATAAAGTTATTGTTTATGAGGTTATTCATCTTCTGCTGTATTTCTTAAAGCTTCTGGATCAACTTCTATCTCTTTTCAGAGCTGACTTCATGTAGTATTTTCTACAAATTCCAGTGTTCAATCTTGTGCTGGCAGAGGTGTACCCATTCACAACAGGTTGAACTGCTTTGACCAATAGTTACCAGCAGTCATCACATGCCTAATGTACAAGTTATTAAGCCTGTCGATCATAATAAACTTCTCCTTCCACTCGGAACACTCTGATTTTGCTAAAGCTAGGACACTCTGATTTTGTTTAACACACACATATACCATAGTGAGTGAGATAGAAGATCTCTTAACCAGACCACCATCAGACAAATTCTCCATTTCATCTTTCACTCACTCTGCGTAGATTCTAAGTGCTCCCAGCAGTCTTTTCCAGTCTACTGGCAATTGTAGAGGTTTCCAAATGTGTTGGCATAATGCAAGCAACATTTTCACAGCATCATCTTTTAGGCATTTGAACAGTTCAGCTGGGATTCCATCATTTCGGAAAATGTATTCCATGGAGTACAGCTCCTTTAAAATACTTTTTATTTACTAATGGTGTACTGAATGGAATTTGAACTTGAATTGTTATGTGATAATAGTATAACAAAACATTATTATATACAAATATATATCATAAATGTATTCAACTGTTCATTAATATCATGGGTGTGGTGTGGGCGGATCCCGGAAGGACAAGAGGCTGTTTGGGAAAAAGGAAACCTGAGGAACCTATATACATTTTTAGGAAGGGATGTCATTGATGGAAAGTCTATCTGATTTCCATTGCTTGATTTTGTAGTAATGCCTGCAGATGACGAAGTTTTCTTCAAGGACGTGAATTGTGCCTAAAATCAAACAACACCAAAAAAATACTAAGGCCTGAAAAACAAAATAGGGACTGCACCATTTCTTCTCAATGACATTCCTCAGTGATCATCAATTGGGGAAATGATAAACATAATCCTACATGTCCACAGAGAAGAGGATCATGGACCATGTGTTGGGGGTAGCCATCTGCTTACAAAATATCACCATCACATTGGCCAACATCCTCTACTTAGAAGCCACGCTAGATTATGTTATCCATTGGACCAATAGATTGTCACTGAGGAGTAATGTTGAGAAGGTCCACAACTATGTGCAGGCCCTACATCCACCTCCACCTTGCCACAGGGCCCCCACCTTATATGCCCGTACGCCTTCTCCCAAGGTGAGGAGGGGTGGATTGAAGGGGGAAGCATCCCCACAGGAGGCAGCAGCACTGGAGGTGGCAGAGGCATTGAGGGAGGTGAGGAGTGCCCAGGCTGCGGGTGTGTGGGGGAGGCCTTTGCGGTGGAGGAGGCAGCACTTGGAACCAGAGCATCAATGTTCAGTTGGATGAGCACACTCTGATTATCTGACGACTGGAGCAGCCTGGACATGTAGGACTCCATCCTGAGGATGTGCTACCTCACTTCCCTATAGAGCCTCTGGAGGCTGCTGTCCACAGAGATCTGGTTTGTGGAGATCCTAGTCTGGAGGAGTGAGTAGGTGGCAGTGGTGGTTGCCCAGTGGGAGGGTCTGGGCCCGGATGGAATCTGTGATTGTGGTGGTGGGCCTTTGTTGGTGGGAGCCAGGTTGTACTGCTGGTGGGAGGAGGAGGTGGTGATGGGGGAAATTACCTCTTTTCCATCCTGTAGGAGCACCCGATTGGAGAGTCTATTTGTTGGAGGAGGGGTGCCAGTGGGGTCAAATACCATAGGTGTGGCAGAAGGTCCAGCAGGTGACCACCTAAAGTGTGAATCTTCCTCCTCATATCCTTAGCCCTTTGATCCTCTCCTTGCCTCTTTGTTCCTGTTGGTTGGAGGCACAGTCCTGGACATCCAGCTATGATGGAACCAACCCCTCTGCCTATGGATCACTGGTGGACCCAAACCTCCTGCCAGCTGAAAAAGAGAGAAAAATTATATTTGTGTTAATTATATTGAATGATCCTCTGGTTGCTGTGTGTTCCTATCTATCTGACATCTTGATGTCTGCTAGTTACCTATCTATTTGTGTCACTCTGTGTATTATTACTCTATGTGTATGTATATTTTGTGTTATCAGTTAATATGTGTTGTTATGCATCAAGTGTAAAATAAGAACCCGTATATACTCGAGTATAAGCCGACCCGAGTTTAAGCCGAGGCACCTATTTTACCACAAAATACTGGGAAAACTTAGTGACTCGAGTATAAGCTGAGGGTGGGAAATGTGATGTCCCCTGTGTCCCTCTTGTGCCCTCTGTGTGTCCCTCTTGTGCCCTCTGTGTCCGCCTTTTGTGTGCCCTCTGTGCCCCATTCTTGTATCCCCCCTCATTCTCCCCTGTGTCTTTCCCCCCTGCCTCCCTCCCTTAGTTTCCTCATCCTCCCTCCGCAGCCCCCCTCCTCACCCTCCCTTCTTATCCTTATCCTCCCTACTCATCCTCTCTCCTCAACCCCCCTCCTCATCCTCCCTCCGCAACCCCCCTCCTCAACCCCCACTCAACCCCCTGCCCTTCTTATCCTTATCCTCCCTCCTCATCATCTCTCCTCAACCCCCCTCCTCATCCTCCCTCCGCAGCCCCCCTCCTCACCCTCCCTTCTTATCCTTATCCTCCCTCCTCATCCTCTCTCCTCAACCCCCCTCCTCATCCTCCCTCCGCAACCCCCCTCCTCAACCCCCCCTCAACCCCCTGCCTCATTCTTCCTCCTCAACCCCCCTCATCAACCCCCTCCTCATCCTCCCTCCTCAACCCCCCACCTCATCCTCCCTCCTCAACTCCGCTCCTTATCCTCCATCCTCAACCCCCATCCTCATCCTCCCTCCTCAACCCCCCTCCTCATTTTCCCTCATCAACCCCCTCCTCAACCCCCCTCCTCAACCCCCCACCTAATCCTCCCTCCACAACCACCCTCCTCATCCTCCCTCCTCAACCCCCCTCCTCATATTCCCTCATAAACCCCCTCCTCAACCCCCCTCTTCAACCCCCCTTCTCATCTTTCCTCCTCAACCCCCCACCTCATCCTCTCTCCTCAACCCCCTCCTCATCTTCCCTCCTCATCCTCCCTCCTCAACCCCCCTCCTCATCCTCCCTCCTCAATCCCCCTCATCCTCCCTCCTCATCCTCCCTCCTCAACCCCCCTCCTCATCCTCCCTCCTCAACGTCACATCATTAGCATATGCTTGGTCCCGACACAGCCGGAGGCGCGGGGAGGAGCGGAGGAGCTGCTGATGGAAGGTAAGAGAGGGGAAAAGGAAAGCGGGAGGTAATTAGAGAGGGGTAAAGTGATGAGGAGGGCTGTTGAGAAGGGAGGATGAGGAGGGGGGTTGAGGAGGGGGATGAGGAGGGAGGTTTAGGAGGATGATGACTAGGGGGGGAGGGAAAGAGACACAAGGGAGAGGGGGGAAAGAGACACAGGGGAGGAGGGGAAGAGACACGGGGGAGGGAGAGACGCGGCGGGGGGGGAAGAGAAACAGGGTGACTCGAGTATAAGCCGAGGGGGGGGGGGGGGGGGGGCGTTTCAGCCCTAAAAATAGGGCTGAAAAACTCGGCTTATGCTCGAGTATATACAGTATTTTAAAAACAGAAATCAATAAAACCCGGTAAACTCAGTAACCTACTCTCCAAAATCCCCTACTCTTACTCTACAAGACCTAAAACCTCCAGCTCCGGGACCCACATGCTAATTTGTCAAAATCTACAACACAATCAATGCATTGGCATGTAGCTCACAGCTTTATTATCTCTCCCTGTCATTCGCTAACCCGTTAGGTCATTTTCTATTGGCTTATAGGGCTGTGGCGCACACTTAAATTACGGGATTGGTTTCACAATGCGAGAGTCATATAATCACGCCACCTTAAAAGCTTGCGAGCACAAGCAGGGTTTATTGCTTGAGGACGGAAATTGCTGGCTTGTGGCAATAGAATACATCTAAACATTTAGAGAGAGAAAAACACAGACAAAATTACGGGTTAAAGGCATTTGCAGGCTTCTAATAGAATAGGGCACTATCTAGCAAAGACACTGGAGTGGGTTACCAGTTCCATCTCCAATGGACCATCATTGTTATTACTATTATTATGTTCATTTAAATTACATGAATTTTAATAAAAATGTGTAAAATCATATCAATTACACCCTGCCCCTCATTTCAGCTGCCAGCTCAAGGGTACTTTTTTTTAGAAATTGCTCATTTGAAAGCAACTACCTGAGTATGAAAAAAATGTGTAATGTTGTAAATAAAAATAAGACAATATAATGCCAATTTACAAATACCAAGTTGAAACTTTACTTTTGAAAAGAAGATTTCAAATAAGCTTCATTTTATAATAAGAAGTGGATGAGTTATTGAGCAAGAGATGTTAAACATGTGAAGATCGCAGATGCAAACTTTTTCACAAAAACACATTTAGAAACTAAAATAATACCGATAATGGTCCCTATATAAATCTCTGCAAAATCAATTACGGGTCCTGTAGCAGCACTTTAAATTCTACCTTGCTATGTTAATCCCCCATTCCTAAAACATTTGAAAGGAACTCCTACGAGTCACTGCCACGAGTGAACTTAACAACAAAGCCAAAAAACAAGGCATTTATATTACAGATCACTTGTAAATTAGGGCACTGCCGTAACTGCAAAAAGCAGAAGAAAGATTTGCAAGCTCCAAAAATCACTCGCAAGTGGTTTTCAAACCCCCAGAAGCATTTAAAGTGACAGTATAGCACCAAAAGCACCACAAAATTATGACGTTTAAACAGTATTTGACAATTAACAATCCAATAGCAACATATGTGTAATTAAATAATGATATGTTAGTATTATGCCTGTTTTATGATAACAAAATTCAGATTAACACACAAGCCAGTGCTCAATGGGTTAATACACATCACAAAACCATGATGCCTAGGAACAAACACTCTAATGCATTGTCTATAAATATGTCATATTTTACCACAAAATAAACACATCTTTATTTATTGAAGCTATAAATACAATTGTCACATCTTTTCAATATCAAAATATATTATAAAATAAAAAAACAATTACTATATATATATAATGTTTCCTTGACGCAGCCTAGTTATGGCATTTGTTACGACACTTCCCACTCTTTATAATATTCATGTTTTTCACATTTCCTATTGGCTTCTAGAGCAGTGTCTCAGCCATAAAGCTTGGTTTGGCTACCCCCTACACAGAAATTTGTTGTGTTCAAAGAGCAGAATTTACTGCTGTGAGCTGAGTGCCCTAACCTGGGGGAGCAAAATATTTTATTTGGCAGCCGTTTTACGGCAGTTTCCTCCCTTAGAGTACTTGATTTACATAGGGCGTGGTGTTATCAGAATAATAGGAGTAAAAAAATAATACACTAGAATATTTACACATTTGCAAATCTGTCAAGAAAATCTGTCTACAATTATTGTACAGTATCCAATGAAAATGGCTCTCAAATACAGCTCCATCTCCACTACTTACTGCCCCATAGGCCCTGACTAGTGATAGTGCTTGACCCATCCTAACCTTGCCCTGGTCAGATTTACATTTTTAGTTCACAACACATGAAGAACTGACCACTCCCTCTGATAGATGCAGGTAAGAGGTTAGAGACAGCTCTGCTTGAGGAGAAAACAGACAGTTTAAAATAAAGTTAATATGTTTTTCCTATTTTCAACTGCATACAAACATGAGCTTTTGCCTATAATGCACTACAGTGGTGCTTTAAATATCCAGATCCATGGTATAAAAAACTTTTTATCTATTTGACCTCAAATTCATCAAATTACAGATGGAATCTTTATGATTGTTTTATGGATATGTGGAAAAAGGTAAAATATAAAATTTCTGTTTATAGGAAATGTAGGATCCTCTTGTATGTCGGCTGCACTCAATGCTGTACTTTTCTTGTGATCCAAATACAGTTTGTGTTAGCATATAACTTAGATACTTAGATACTTTCACTCTACTTCTCCTAATGTCTGGGCATAAAGTGCTATACTACTGACCCGGACGTTGTCTCTGCAGGAAGAAATGCACACATCACTTTTTGCTCAGCCTATAATGTTGTTCAGCAAAATGTACTCTATTCTCCAAAATAATGATGTACACCTTTATAACTATATAATCTTATCCACCTTCCATCTTTAAAATATAAGCACATTATTACATTATAAGCATTCACAATTATTGTTGGATCAAAACGTTTGAACCCTTTTATACATTTCTATACTTTCAGACTGTCTCTTTCTCTCCTGGATTTACAGAATTGTCAAAATGTGTTTCCTATATCTTCCTTTTTGCTGTAATAATACTCAAGAAGAGAAATGTATTCTCCTGGACATGAGAGTAAGAGCCTAAAAAAATATGGGGGGGACAAAGTTTAATGAGACAAAAAAACAGTGGCCCTGAGTGGTGATATTCAACTCTACTCCCAGGACAGATAGAAGGGGTGGATCTACCACGGGTTCACCCCATGCAATGCACTGGGGCCCTGCTCTGAGAAGGGGCCATAGTGCTGCAGTGCCCCTCAAAAACATAAAAAGATGTTTTTGTTTAAATTCTCAATGCCTCTGGGCCCCACACATGTACCCAGGCTGCATTTAAAATTCACATAATCATCCCCTGAGTTCCTACGCCCCTGCTCTTGGAGCAAAGAAACTGAAATCAATAATCAGACAAAGCTACCCACTTAATGAGTGACTGGGTAGCTGGGTCCCACTAGAACTTGGACCCTCTTTCCCTTAGAAGCCAGCCAAACATCCCATACAGGTTGTGCTTAATTAAATAGGCACTGTTTTTACTTCAATTGAAAGGTTTTAGGGGAACTATAACTATACCACTACTAATATATAGGATCTTTGGTGTAATTGGGCAATCCATTTAGCCTAGATCTGCTCATAGCACAACAGAATACAGTATTTTTCAATAAGGGCAACACTTGCTTACCGAAATACACATGTAAGGATAGAGTAAAGTAGCAAACCCAATATTGTTTATAGTATGCATTTATCTTCATCTTTATCTCAATGTTTATGTGATTCTTCATTACATATCTATTTCAGTTTCAACAACAATTGTAGATAGTATACTCTGAGACAAATATACCAGCTTTTGTGTGTTAACCTGTATAAAATTCAATTTCCAACCTCTGAGAGAGATTTCTGCTGGAAATCTTATAAGATCAAAGTTGCTGTTTTTATATGATGCCATTGATAATAATATGTTCTATTATCACTTCATATTGTTTTAATATTATTAAAACTTAAGTTGTAATTGACTACTCTCACAATCAAGAGTGCACCATGAAGTTATCATCTCTATTCTCTTAAACTGAATTTCCATACCCGGATATGAAATTAAATTTTTTATAGTGTTCAACTTGCATATATTAATATTTGCTATTGCCTCCTTAGCACCTTTTATTCCATTAGCTAAACCTAGGATGTTCTAGACTGAGCTAGCACAAGATTACTTCTTTATGTATCATTGTACCATAGGGTTTACTCTTGGTAATCACCCTAATATGACCCACCACCCTTCCAGAATTGTATAACTGTTCCTCACAATTACAGTCAAACATGTAGCAGGACAAATTTATTCCTTTCCCTTCTCTCCCAAACCTACACTAAGAACCCCACAACCAACATGGTTGTTGTGTACATGAAAGAGTTAGATTTGAGCATGTGTCTTTTTACAGTCTGACAGTTACATTTTTTTATACTATAAAGTTAACTAATCTTACAATATAAGGATTGGAAAGTAAAGACAAATATGATTAAATAAGAATAAATACAACTAAAATTGAATAACAAATAATAAGATAGCATTGATGAAGTTATATCAATGATTTCTATGAATGTAAGTAAAGCTAATGGATTTAGTAAATAAAAAGTTAAAGGGACATTGAAACATATTTTTCTTTGTTGCATTTAAAAATAGGTGATGTTCTCAATGCAGAAACATAAATGTTTGTGTTTCTTTAAGGACATTTGGAGAAATTAAAAAGCAAATAAATAAACAAAAATAAATAAATACATAATGTTAAAAAAGGTGCAATTTATTAGATTTAGATTTTGTTTTTATTCAATATATTGCACATTGCCACATAGATAAGTATTTATCTGAATTGTCAATTAGTCTACTGTAAAACTTCCCATGTTTGGGCATAATCAACTTTTGCTATTAGTGACTCTATAGTTGGAATAGATATTTGTATCCAGTGTGATGCAATAAGCAAATAAGCAGCTCAATTAATGTTGGAGATCTAGTGTTGTTATATTTTCTTTTTCTTTAGTTTTTCTTTATTTATTTATTTTATTTACTGATAATAATTTCATCAGTCCTATTGAAAGCACTGCCACTGAGGATTGCCATACAAAAAAAAAACAACATAATGAGTGAATGTTTCCCTGATACTTATATGTTGGTAGCTATGATCCTGTTTTATGAAGGTGCATTAATATAACTTTGCTGAAATCTATTGAGAATTATTTAACATCATAAACAGAAAATACAGTATGACATGAAAAATGAAATTGACATGAGAATGCTTTTGACTTTATACAATAAAGCAGGCAGACTCTGTGAATAGAACAGATAATCGTAAGCCTTGACTGACACAGTTCATAATGGGCTGCATTCACTTACTAGTTCAGGCACTGCAGATGGAGCTCTAAAGTACTTTGTTTGGTATCTAGGAAAAGTAATCTAATTTCAGAAAATGTGAAATTTGCTCAAGTGCACATATCAGAGTATGATTAGGTAATTATTCGAAAGCTTTGAATGGCTCTTCAACTTCTCCTGGCAAAACATAGTAAGATATCTTTACCTTGCCAAGGAAAGCTAGCAGTATGAATTTAAGTTCCTAGAAACACATTTGCATTATGAGAAGACACAGCAAACCAGTTTTTAAATCATTTGGATTCCAAAAAACCTAAATATAGGCTTTGATT
This sequence comes from Discoglossus pictus, assembly GCA_027410445.1. NCBI lineage: Eukaryota > Metazoa > Chordata > Amphibia > Anura > Alytidae > Discoglossus > Discoglossus pictus. Next base: position 123,297,351 of record CM050165.1, on the reverse strand, counting down.
GATAGAATGAGTTGAATATATATATATATATATATATATATATATATATATATATATATATATATATATACTGTATATATCTAGGTCCTTACCTTTTATAAGTGCACTGGCACAGGCAGCTGCTGTGGCAGTAAGCACCTGCAAGATGGCGCTGCCGAATTTTGCTGCCGATATCATAGCTTTAGGGTTAGGGTAAGGATTAAGGGGTTAGGGTAATGGTTAGGGTAAGGGTTATGGTTTCAGCTTGAAAATTGTATATGATCTTGTTAGCTCTTGCAAACTGTACTTAATTTCGGCAGCACCAAATAGCAGCTATGTGCTGCAACTGCTGCTGCTGAGCTTGTGCTGCATTGGCACACCTTTAAGAGGAAATATTCTATATTTTTATATAAGTGCCAAAGAGCACATTCTTGGCCACGCCCAGGAAGAGTTTAGCAAGCATGATGTGCAAACCGGGCGAACATCACCAGTGCTCCTCAGGAGTTATGTGATGATCCCTAAGCTTAACCCATAAGATAATATGCAGCATCCGGCTCTTTGCACCTGACATCAGTCTTGCATCTTCGGAGACGGCTGCATAGCTCTTTCACGACTGCCAGTAAGGGTGTGCTGGTGCGCAGAGAGTCATCTCGTTTACCTCAGTCCTGGCGGGAAAGGAAGAGCATCACCGATGATGCAGGCTACACAGGAGATGCTCCCTTAACGATTGAATCTTGCAGGGACTGTACAGACGGGACTGCTGGAGAGACTCCCCATGCTGACGCTACTGATAAGAGGAAGAAAAGTGGAGTGGATGCCAACTTATTATGGAGGTACAAGGGTAGTGCCTGCTATATGTAGGGTACCCTAATTATCAGCTTGACCTTGAAGATCGATATTAATCCAGATAGGCTCAGTTTATTTAATATCTCTTAGAAAGAGCAAACTGATTGCCTTTGAATCTAGCTGGCAAATATATAGTAGCTAAAAACTTTCTGCAGTCATCTTTTCCAAGAGTCTTTTTTGGGGGGGGGCAATTGAGCCATTTGAGCGATCTTGAATTGGATCTATATGGAGGCCTCCGGGAGGCGATATATACATCTGGGGACACACAGTCTGTACAGGGATGTTTTATCTCCATGGACATCTACCTGCAGAAAAACAACTTTCATTAGGTGTTAGATATGAATATATGACCTAAGCAATTTCCTAGTGCTTAACACTAAATTCAAAAAAAGGGGGAAATAATTTAATAGGGAAAAAAGTAGGATAATTTAGTGTTCTCCAGGATAAAGCAAGATAAGTAACTACAAAATTAAAAAGCGTCTATCCTGAAATAATGGCTGCAAGTCAAGAAAAATGTGTGTCACTGTCCCATAATACTGTGGGATTAGAAATAAGTGACCACCTTTATTATGACAGATGGAGTGGTATAATATTTTATCTCTAGAGCTTAAAAATAAGCATCATAATGGTATAATAATAATAAAGTGATGCTGGTATGCAAGCCTCATATGCAAAAGGTATTTGCTAATCATAGGGATGCAGCAACATATATTATAGATGAAAAGTTTGAGGATAGGCGCTGTTTATTTGTAAAAAAGTGCACTAAACTAAGAAAAGTTTAAAAACAACAACAAAAAGGCAGGGGGTAGAGAATGGTACCTAGTATAAATATAAATATGAACGCAGTATACTATAATTTAATTTGAAGTATTGAGGGGGGGCAGATATCACCATCAATCCTTAAATAGACATATGTATCACTTATAGCATTATCAAACCACTGCATAAAGTTAGGCTTTTACTGCTTAAGTGTGAGAAAAAAAGGATAGGAGTATCTTAAGTCTCCCCTTTAGGACATAAAGCAATACATGTATACTTGCGTTTTTTGAAATACCACACAGGGGTGTAGTTGTTCTGCTGTGGCTCACAAAGAGCATAGAATAAAGTGTACCATCTCACCCCTGCTCCCGACTGTCCGTTTCACCACTTAATGGGGCTTACTCATGGGCTAGTATGTGTAAGAATGAGTGGCCTATTTAAGGCCTAGGCACTATGGCGTTTACTTTCTGGTTGTTGTGTCACGTGATGAACGTTGGTCACGTGACATGCATGTGATGTCATGACGTGATTTGAATGAATAAAACTTTATTCTCAATGGCAGACGCTGAAACAGCATCCATAGTAATTACATGCTATGTCTATGTGTGTTTAGCACCACCCACTCAGAGTATGTGGTTGTATAAGAGGGTATAATTGTATAAGAGGGTATAATTAGGTGTTAGGCTTATTTTTATGGACATTTGTGCCAGACTTTTTGATTAGATCTTCCTGACTTGGCTAAGCCAAACAGAAATATTTCCTTTCACATATATTGGGCTATTACAACATATGTGGTCAATTATTATTGGTTGGGAAGTGTGTACACAGCCTTTAGGATTGAAAGAGGTGGGGTGGACCCACATACAAACCAAATATATACGGTGACAGTGATACCTACTGCTAGTAATTCTGGATGATATCCTTCCCTTTTCACTGTGTAAATAGTAAATTGAAGACTCAAGAGTGTTCACATTTTAAAATGTATTGATATCCAGTTATATGACCCTTGGTTCTATAATCTACATATTACAATTTTTGTAAAAACTTTTGTATTTTTTGTTTTTGGATAGATACCTCTAGTAGAATGACATAAAGTACTCTCTACATTGTGTGTGTGGCTTTATGGTATATCCTATCTTCTCCGGTTCCAACATTTTTGTATGTCTTCTACTTAGGGGGAAAACTTATTTCTGTTGTATAGTTAATATGATGAAAGGCAAGGATAATCAACCTTCTCGAGACAAAGCGGGTAAAAGGAATAATAATAATTCCAAATGCACAGCAAATTTCTTCTCCCCTGTAGAAAAATCTAACAAAGAAGAGAAAAGATATTCATTTTCCCCTTCACAGTCTTTATTAGAACCCTCTGAAGCTCTTTCGGAATTAGATGTAAATACACATTTAATTGATCGGTCGGTGTGAGAGACTCCTAAAGAGGAGCCTTTAACTCTTACTGCAATGAAGACTACAATGATTTCCCTGCTCAAAGAGTTTCAGATTTCTATTAAAGAAGAACTGACTATGGAAATTAAAAATAATGCTAAGGATATAGGGGAATCTAGCAAGTAGGACTGAGGATCTTGAACGGGCCCATGATAATTTAGCTAAACACACTGATGAATTAAAACTTGAGATTGCAGGTTTAAAAGATGAAATACAGAGACTAAAAGGCCAGTATGATAAATTAGCTGAGTTGGAAAAACTGAATAATATTAGAATTCGTGGTATTCCCGAATCAGTTTGTTTTAAAGATCTCCATCAATATATTGAATCGTTTTTGACAAGCTTGGTTATTAAAGAACAATATGGTGAGATATGCATTGAGAGATTTTACCGTATACCTCTTTCAATTAATATGGGGAAATATATTGCTAGAGATGTGATTGTAAAATTACACCATTTGGCATATAAAAAAGCTATATTAAAAGCTTCCTTTAATAAAAAAATGTTTTGATCCTCCTTACAAAAATATAATTTTTTTCCAGACTTATCAGGAGAGAATTTGTTACTTCGGAAAAGGTTCCAATTTACTGTATCTCAAAAGTACATGAGAGAGAAACAAATCTCTTATAAATGGGGTAATCCACCCAAATTGATCTTTTGGCATGATAATCAAAGATACAACATCAATGAAGAGGGAGACATTTTTCTAGCAAGACTGAATCGGTTAGCAAAAACATATTGCTTTGTGCTATGGTTTGAGGCGGGCAATATTAAACAACACCTTATTTGCTATTTGGCAACACTCAGAAGAGTGCTTGAATAACTAAAAGAAATACATTTGAAATTCATCTTTTAATAGGTGTTACTCAGGGGTATTAGAGGATACATTTTTATCTTGGGTTGGAGTAAGATGTACTGAAATAGCGATATTATGCAATATATGCAATGTTCGAGGGTTTTTATGTTTTATTGACATTACACAATATACTGAATACTTTAGCAGTGAAAGGTATAACTAGGCATTCTAATATTTAGAACACACTTAATTTCTAGAAGAGGGGTTAGTTATCCCAATACCAGTAACAAATTATTTCACTTTACTAATTATAATTCTATAAAAATAAAATATAAAAAAATAACATACATTGATTTTACTTATTATTCTTCACTTTTGAAAAGTAGTGTCTTTTTTGTCCTTTTTATTAAATCACATATTTTAGATAAGTGATATGAGAGAAGAATGATTCTAATATTTGTATAATTTAACTGATTCAACTCACTAGCTTTAACTAAGCTTCATAAGTAAGTGTGTACTTTTTTTTTCTTGCTCCCACTTCACAGGAGCCCAGATTCACTGATTATTTAGTGGTATTTATATAGAGTGCACAATTTGACTTTTTGCTATGTACTTTTACTTTGTGTATAGTTAACCGCATCTAGCTAATGGTATATTTCTATTTTTTTTTTTCTTCTGATATTTTTCACCAGCTTAATTTTTTGACACTCTTATTCTTACTCTATCTCTGAAACCTTTGTAGGAGAATATTTAATATTGACTGTTGTCTTCCTTCTATCTCATTTTACATTCAGGCTCTGAGAAGTTTGGATTGCAGTTTAACTTTAGTCTTGCTAACTTTAATGGCCTGATCTATTTACGGGTCGAGTGTTCTAGTACTTTTAGATTTTTTGATTCCCCAATTATGAGCTGGAGGAAGATAGGGGTCAGATGTATTATAGAACTAACTTAGAGCTTGTATTCATCTGACAATGTTGCATTCCAGGTTGGACATCCCCAGAGTGAAGGGAGGAACAAACAGGAATGCACTATTGAATTTTGGTATTGTTGTGCTTTTATGATTGTGATATTTGTTTGAATTATTTTGTTTATTTTTGGACTGGGATTAAAGGTAATCTAAGGAAACAGAGTTTGTTTCATTTTACTTTTGAGTCTTTGATAATATGACTTTGAAGATAATAACACAAATCATCCAAGGTTTGAATAATCCTGCCAAACGTAGTTTCTTTCTTTAAAGTTTTTTACTTTTGCAAGTTTTCACCTATATGATGTATGGAGAGTATTACATACTAATGAAAGAGATTGCACTTTATTATTCTAGGCTTGACTTTTTTTTTGTCGATATATCTACCTTAAAAAAGAACTTTAAAAGTGGACATTGGGCCAAGAGTTTGGTCGGACCATGTTTTAGTTAAGTTGGAACTTGCTTCCAATTACCCTCTTTCCCATATAAAATCTTGGAGATTAGATCCTATATTATTGGATACTGATATAACTTGTTCTCATTTGAAGAGAGAAATAGATCTGTTTTTTTTATTTGAACACTGCCTCGGTTAGATCTAGGATCTCAAGGGGAATACACACAAGGCATTCGTAAGGGGGATCCTGATCAAATTAATCAAATCCCCATTGAGGGAACTCTATATTCAGCTGTTTAATCTGGAACATAAAAATAAAAATAACCCCAATAAACTTGACTTGAATCTGATTAAAAAAATACGACTGCAGATTAAATCTATTAACCAAAAGAGAACTGACAATTCCATATGGCTGTTACAACAGAAAATGTATAATTATGGTAAAAAAGCCAGCAGAATGCTGGCAAACAAACTTAATTAAAAGTTTTTGATCAATATAGACTTACCTCAGATCTCAGAAATTGAGCGTTTGAACCTTAATGCTGAAATCTTGGAGAATGAAATTATTAATACAATTTCTAAATTGAAACTGGGCTTGGCCCCAGGTTCTGATGGTTTTGCAAATCCCTATTATAGGTTCTGTGCCTCGACGCTAGCTCCCTACCTGGAAGATGTTTTTAATGAAGTTATGAGAAAGGGTCTGGTTCCCCTAGATATGACAGAAGCTCTGATCACTACAATACCCAAAAAGGAAACTGATAAGCCAAAATGTAAGGACCCATTTCGCTACTGAATGTAGACTTTAAGATCTAGGCAAAAATCATAGCGGACAGACATAATGCGGACATAAATAAATGAATATCTGTTGACCAATCTGGATTTATACGCGTTTGGCAGGGTTCCGACAATACAAGAAGATTATTTGACCTGATATTGTATACTAAGTCTAGTATGTCCCCTTCAGTTTTCCTTTCAATGGATGCAGAGAAAGCCTTTGACCGAGTCGGATGGGAGTTTATAGAGCACGTGCTCCTAAAATTTGGTTTTGGAACTTTTGGTTCCAGGGCCATTGGGGCATTGTACTTTCTTCCATCCGCCTCAGCCATCGGCAATGGATTTAGGTCAGAAAAGTTTAAAATTACAAACGGGACGAGACAGGGGTGTCCCCTCTCCCCCATAATTTTCGCCTTTATAATAAAACCACTTGCTGTTTCGATCAGGAACCAATGTCCAAATACAGGGAATAATAATAGGAAAATCCGAACACAAAATCATGCTTTATGCTGCTGATGATGATGTGGTGGTGTTTGTATCCAACCCTGTTAAATCCCTAAAAAGTTAACAATGAACCATAGATAATTACAGCATATTCTCTAATTATAAACTAAAAATATCTAAGTCTCAGGCTTTAGCCTTCCATTTATCCAATTCTGAAAAAGATAATTCAAAATCGAAGTATAAATATAACTGGCAAGCTAATAGCTTAACACATATCAGTATTTTCTTTTATAGTGCTACTCAGTTAAGAATTACATTTAATTACAAATTAATATTATCTAAACTATCAGATATTGTCTCTTTGTGGAAACCTTTAAATCTATCTCTTTCCGGTAAAATTGCGTCTGCTAAAATGTTGCTTCTACCGAGGCTTAATTACGCTATCAGATCAATTCCTATTCCCTTATTAAAGACTCTTTTATAACAATTTCACACAATAATAGATACATTTACTTATCAAGGGAAACGGAAGAGGGTCAAAAAATGCATAATTTCTAGAAGGTTTACTAAGGGAAGCCTAGCCTAGTCCATGATTCAAACTTATCATGATGCAACTATGATTTCACATCTGCTTAAATGGACCGATGTTTCTGTATCTGCTAGGTGGTGGCAAATAGAACATAGCTTAGTAGCTAAGGACGCATTAAGAACTGTGCTATTTAGAAAGTATATAAAGAAGGATTTGTTACTGGAAGGCTTTGATACAGTTAAAGAAGGATTACATTTCTGGCATAAATAAATTAAGATCTCAGCTAATGCCATTCCTTAGTCCCATTATTCCACTTTTTCTCCTAGAGGAGGATTTAAATTTATCATTTTTGAGAGACTGGAACAGATTTGGTATACATTGTTCAAAAGATCTCTTTATTCGAAAATAATGTGGGCCTTTTTCGAAATTCATGGGCCTTTTTCAGTGATTTGGTTAGAAAATATAATCTCCCTCATAAATACTGGCTTGACTATAATAGTTTTGCATACAGACACTCTGTGTATTTTATGCCAGACTGTAGACCTCTAACGTTCTTTGAAAAACTAATTTTATTGAAAGAGAAGAAGCACTTAATTTCAAGGTGTTACAATATACTAAGAGAGGAAATGGATAAGCTGGTCTCATGTAAAATTAAGAATTGGGAATACTATCTTAAACATTCCTGATCTGAGGATGAATGGTTTGATTCACTGTCCTTAGCTGAGAAATTAATTAAAAACATATCTTATAGGGAGGTTCATTTTAAACTTCTCAATCAGTGGTGCCTGGTCCCTACTAAAATGGCCCAGATTGCCAAGGAAGAGAACTTAACATTTTGCTAGAGGGACTGGAGGCAGTATTATCATAGCTGGTGGGAGTGTCCCATGATTCAACAGTTTTGGACAGAATGTTTCCATCAGATTGATAATCTTTTTAAATTTCCGACTAGTCTTTCCTCAGAAGCTGTCCTGTTTCACATGTTCCCTAATGATTTACCTATGTATGTTAGAGCGTTTATTATACAGATATTTATGGCTGCTAAACTTTTAATAGCAGAGAAGTGGAATCAATCTTCTGTTCCCTGCTGGAATGAGATATTAACATAACACTAAAACGTGGAAAATATGGGATCAAAATAAAGATGTACTTCAACTTTAATATTGATAATAATTCCTCCCACAATTTTTGAAGATTTGATATGTAACTTTGTCCCAGATCCTAATGTATATTTTTTAAATTTATGTTATGTTTGTTGATGTATTTTTAAGTATGCAATTTTTTTATATATGCTGTAAATTTTCTATTTAAAAAAATAAATAAAATAAAGAAGACACATCAAGCTAGCTTTTAAATCAATTGGATTCCTTAAAACCTACATATAGACTTTGATTGATAAGATGAGTTGTGTATGTATATATATATATATATATATATATATATATATATATATATATACTGTATATATACAGTGCCTTGCAAAAGTATTCACCCCCCTTTGGCATTTTTCGTGTTTTTTTTATTAATTAATTGTGAAGCAAACAACAAATATGACAAAATAACAGAATAAGTCAATGTGCATAACTATTCACCCCCCTAAAGACAATACTTTGTAGAGCCACCTTTTATGGCAATCACAGCTCCAAGACCTTTGGATAATCTCTATGAGCTTGCCACATCTGACCACTGGGATTTTTGCCCATTCCTCCTTGAAAAACTGCTCCAGCTCCTTCAAATTCGATGGTTTGCGCTTGTGAACAGCAATCTTTTCTATTGGATTGAGGTCTGGGCTTTGACTAGGCCATTCCAACACATTTACATGTTTACCCTTAAACCACTCAAGTGTTGCTTTAGCAGTGTGTTTGGGGTCATTGTCCTGCTGTAAGGTGAACACAGGTGGACATCATTTCACTAATTAAGTGACTTCTGAAGGTAATTGGTTCCACCAGAGCTTTTTATGTGCTTTATAACAAAGGAGGTGAATACATTCGCACATGCCAATTTTCTGTTTTCTATTTCTAAAAAATAGTTTTATGTATTCACTTCAAAACATTGAACTTAAGGCTGTAATGTAACAAAAGAGGTAAAAAGTCAAGGGGGTGAATACTTTTGCAAGGCACTGTATATATATTTAGGTCCTTAACCTTTTATAAGTTCCCCCGGCACAGGCAGCTGCAGTGGCTTTAAGCATCCGCTAGATGGAGCTGTCGAATTCGGCTGCCAAGATCATAGCATTAGGGTTAGGGTAAGGGTTAAGGGGTTAGGGTATGGATTAGGGTAAGGGTTAAGGTTTCAGCTTGAAAATTGTATATGATCTTGGCAGCGCTTGCAAACTGTACATAATTTCGGCAGCGCCAAATAGCAGCTCTGTGCTTCAACTGCTGCTGCTGCTCTTGTGCTGTGGCTGGAACACCTTTAAGAGGAAATATTATATATATATATATATATATATATATATATATATATCTTGTGACAAAGGCAAGCAAGGAGTGCATGTAAGCCTGAGATTAAGCAGAGCTGCATATCCAGTTTAAAGTGGATAGGGTTAATTGAACTGCAGCTAAATCAAACCAATACACCTGATCTTAATCAAGACGTTTTTTTAAGCCCTACAGCCAGATGATGTGATAAGTAATTTGGATTGTGAAAATGAAAGCTGTTTGAGAATAAAGTCTGGTCTAACAAGGACTGGTTACAAAGCAATGCTATTGGATATTGAAGCCTACTTAACCAAGGACTGGTTTACAGAGTAAAGCGGTTTGAAATTGAAGCGTGCTTTATCCGAGATTGATCGCAGAGAAAGCTGTTTGTTGCACTTTGCATACAAGGTAGAACTGACAAACTACCTAGAGACTGCGAGTAAAGGACTATTTCCCCTTACAAGAGACTGTATAAATTAACCCCAGGGAAACTACAGTTGTATATCTGAGAAATATACAGCACTTTGCTAAAGACATGTTAAGGGTACCTAGAGGTTAGGGCATTTGGAGAGTAGGGTGGGCCAATGCCCCACCCATATACTTGTGAGAATATATCCATGTTGTGTGAGGAGGAAATGTCCTGACAAGCAGAGTATTTTTGGAAGTGCACTATACCATCCAAAGTGGACTATTACAAACAGAACTGCATTTTGCTTTATAATTCATTTTGCTGATATAAGCTATTTCCTTTTGAATGTTGGACTTTTTAATAAAAAGAACAAAATAATATGTGAACTCTCTGCTGTTTTCTGTATAGTTACGGGTCAAACTACAACTATATACAGTATATATACATGTATACAATGTGACATACCAAATAAAATGTGTTATAATTTATATGCAGCAGCAGCATGTATAGTTCTTTGTAATAAATAATCTTATGAATTGTACGTAGAAAGGTTAAAGAAAAGAGTAGTAAGAAAAGGAGTGGGAGGGTTGGTATGAGATAAGAAAGAAAATATAAAGAAATACACACATAAATATATCCTGTCTCTTTTATCTCTCTTCTTCACTGTCTTTTTTCTTTCTCTGTTCTCCCTCCCCTCTTGTCCCTCATTGTCTCGTCCTCATTTTCTTTACCTTTCCCAGTTTTTCCTCCATCCATGTTTATCTTCTCCCTCACTGTTTACTCTGGTCTTCTTCTATCCCTCCCAGTCTCGATTCTCCCTTACTATCCTTTTCACCTCCATCCACCTCTCTTTCGTATTCCTCTACCTCCTCCTCTATTTCTCACACCTCAACTCTCCCTTTGCCCCCACTCACTCCCCCACCCCTCTCTGTTCCACTCCCCCCAAATATCAATATTGGAACACTAAAATATTTGTAACTTTTTTAAATCATTTTTTCAGAAAAATTGTCACATATTTCAAGAAATGAAAGGTACTTTTTCATACAGTAGTTAAGTTGCCTTAACTAGGTCCAAAGAACTCATAGTATGTCTAATATTTTGCTAGTTTGGAATCTGGTAAAATAGATATTTGTAATTTAGATATTGTGTTTGAGTATATGTTAGTTTATGAGATTTATCTGCAAAGATTACGGGTCATTGCAAAAAGTAGGTTGATAAGCCACATAGAAAGTTTGTGCTTATTTTTTTCACACTTATATACACTTTGGTTGGTTAGTATCCACAATTTCAAGGACAAAACTTTATAATATATCTATTTGTTCTTGTTTGACTGTGCTCACAGAGTCAGAAATTCAAAGAAGCCAATCATGAGTGATTATAGACTGGGTCATGCATGCAGTCTTGTATTGCTGTGTTTCAGCAAATCCTTTGAGGTTCATACAGTGGTGTGTTTCTGCCTAGGCACACAATGTACATGCATAGGACAACATATTTTCAGTGTGCAGTAGCTTGCCTTAAAATGCTAATACAATCAGGACCATAGGGGCTGGGGGGATGGGGAAGGGACATACCCCCCCTAGAATATATGCAAGAATAAATGCAAAAAAGCAAAGTTAAACAGAATAATGCATTACTAGAATTTGAAACTAGAGAGTGTCAGTGCTATGGAGCGGTATGTCTCTCCCAGGAAAGCTTTTATCCAGCAAAGCTTTTGGCTCCTCCCCTTTTCAACTTCAACCCTGGAGGATGCGATGCACAGCTAAAAAGCAGTATTTGCACAAAGGTACACACAACATTCACAGCTGTGACTTGGGTTCGATTCAACTCAGAGAACCAAGAGGTCACACTACCCTGAAGGAATACAGGGTTGGGCCTGGTCAGTACTTGGATGGGAGACCACCTAGGAATACTGGGAGCTATATGCTGTGAACCCCTGGAGGAGGAACTGCCAACCCACTTCTGTATGTCTGTCATGAATACCAAGGGGATCAGCATTGTGTGTTGTGTGTTACAGTCCATGAGGTCGGACATGACTGAAAGATGCAAACACACACACAACATTGTAATTAGAAAAGGCTAGTATACTTTTTCAGGCATGTGTCTTTGCACCACAATACCTGATTATTGCATATATTTTTTGACTCTTGCAATAGATACAGTTGATTCATATCTTTCCAACTCACTTATACTGTGTCTTTATGCTGATTTTTTTCCAGTCTTCACTTATTCCCATCTCACTTTCTACCTCTCCATTCAGCATTCTGCTTCTTGCTCTTCACTAATTCCTCTTAGTATCCTGTAGCGATTAAAATTGGAGGGAATTGAGGAGGGGGAAGCCTGTCCCAGTGATATGATAGTGGTACTATACATTAGCAAAATATGGATAGTAGATTTGAAGCCATGCATGACTACAGCAAAAATACATGTCTGTTTTCCTCTCACTTCTTTCTCTCACTTATCTGTCTGTTTCTTTCTCCTTTTTTCTTGCCTCCGCCCTGAATTATAGAAACATATGTTATGCCAACTAATTGACTTTTTAGAATTCAGAAATAACCAAATATTTAGGAATGTATTAAAATAACCCGAACTGACTTTGTTTATTTTTTTCTATTTTTTTCTATTTTTTTGCCCTCTGCTCCAATTTTTTTTTCCATCAAATTGATTACTCTGCAGAGAGGTCTCTCAAAATCTTCAAATATTAAATTCAAAATCTTCAGGATAGGAGTTCATCATTTCTGCATACTTAGACTTGTACTGATACCATTAGAATGGAGAATATGAAGGAGAATATGTATAGCTTCCACTGGTGGTGGAGAAGTACAGAAGTACCATTCCTTTGATATTCTTTATAGCTGTGGGTTTGCCCCCCCCCCCCCCCCCTTCCTTGGAGAATGCTTGTCCTTGGAGTAGAGCTGAATTGCACCACTCAAGGACACAGTTTTTTTTTTTTTGTTTGTTTCTTCAAATGTTATTCACGTTATTCCCCCCTAGATTTTTTTGGCTCTTGTGCCATGAATAAAGTGTTATGGAAAGGTGTGTCCAGATTCACAAAAATGTCTTTACAGTGACATTTATCTTCAGTGTAGCTGATACTTTTTTACATACTTTATATAAACAAAAACACACATACATTTGTATTTGTATATGTTTACTCTTAGTATAAGGGCATAACAAGGGAAAATTATTAGTAGTGAATTGGGCATTGAGGGGTGCACAAATCTGAATGGGCCACAGCAAGCTTATAACCCAAATATTTTCCTTGTTTCATGGATTGGTTCCTTGGTATTGGTTCTACATAGATTGTTATGTAAATTAGATTGCTGAAAAGGCATAAACTAGTAAGCATAATAAACAAAGTTAGGTGGTAATATTCTAGTGTGGAATTCTAGCTCATTGTGCTGACATAGCATCCCAGTATGTTAAAGTTCATGAAAGTAAATTCCAAGACTCTATTGTATGGGTTGTTTACCCAATGTCAGACTTGTGGGGTTTCTTAGAGTAGTGCTGCATGTTGTCATTAACAGCAGTGAGGTTTTAAGTGCCTTTGCAAGTGCAGAAGTTATGTATGCGTACATCTATGTTATTAGGTTTTCTTTTTTAGCAAATACCTGCACAGATTACGAAGTATACCTTATGTGCACATAGTCACATAGCTCAGTCACAAATAAAGGTACAGTCAGTGTGTTTTGTCAAATCATACCTGCTGGGCTAAGCAGAGACTGTGTGCTCAGAAAAGGTTGATGAGTATCTTCTAGCAAGGGAAACTTGCTGCATCAAACAATGTCTACCTTGTAGCAGTGACCGTTATTTCATTTTTGTTGTGGGAGGCAGATGGTTTGTTTAACTGCGTAACACTCACTTGTCCCATGTATTGCCTATCATGGGTAAACTCAGCTCTGGGAGCTAAGGTTATCTCTGTTTGCATTCCTTGGGGCCAGATTTGATTGTTCATGATATTGTGGCATAGTGACTTGGGGGAGGCCTTTGCAGGCTTAGATATTTTTCATCAACTTCTTGGGGGGTACCTAAAAATTCTCCAAGTAAATGAGGATTTCAGGGGGTTTATCACTATTCCCTTGTCTTGTAACATAAAACACAGCAGCATTTTGTGGTGTCTCAGGCTGTATAGAGCCTAGAAGCTGCTAGAATGCATCATGAAAAATTATGAGGTATAGTACTGCAACAGCCAGGAAGCAAACATTCATGAAGACAAAGAGGAGTCATGGACCCAACAGAGTGAGCTCTACCAGCTAAGAAAGAGGGCAAGAACAAGTTCCAGCATTATAAGTCACACTCTAGGGTTGCAAGAGACCCACACTGATTTCCTACAGAGAAGTGCTCCTAGAGGGAACAACACTTGTGTACTTATTGTTTGAAATCGTGAAAAGTATACTGTAATTACAAGTAAAATAAAACTTTTACTGTCAGGAAAATTATTTTAGGATTCAAATTAAATGCATTACTCTATGGATACAAAAGTAACTAGGATGGCACCCAAATTATTGTTCATTATATGGCATGGTCAAACCATTTCTAATATTGAAACAAGCGTATTTAAAATTCTATGTGTATTATTAAGCTCTCATCCACAGTTAAAGACAGACTTCTTACAATTTGAAGATGACATTTGCTACAATTATACTTTATAGTGTCAGTCAACCAAGTGGCTGTAACAGAAAGTGAAAATCTAAAGGAGCGGTCTTAATTTGCTATTGACTGCAAATATTATCTGCAAAGGAGTTAAAGGATCTCTGGGATAAGAGGAGCTAGATGTATTAATATATTGTTGTTTATTGTTATGTCCAACTCTCCGTGACCCAATGGAGCCCAGCACACCGACACATCTTTCAGCCACTGCCCCTCTGAGCACCATCAATCTCAGGTTCATTGCTACACTGATCTCATCTATCCATCTCTGTCTCTGTTTCCCCCTTCTTTGAGAGCCATCAACCTCTCCCAGCATCAGAGTCTTCTCTAGGGAATCATGTATTCTCATGATATGGCCAAAATATTTGAGCTTCAGCCTCATGATCATATCTTCCAGTGAAGTGTCTTGATTTCCTGTAGTACTGGTTTATTGGATCTTCTTGCTGTTCAAAGGAGCAGCTTTTGCCAACACCACAATTCAAAGGCATCAATTCTACAGCGCTCAGACTTCTTTATGGTACAGCTCTCACATCCATATGTTACTACTGGGAATACCATACTTTTTACAATGCAGGCCTTTGTTGATAATGTAATATATTTACTCTTTTCTAGCTTGTTCAAGCTTGCCATAGCAAACATCTTAATTTCATGGCTACAGTCACCATCTGAAGAGATCTTGGATCCCAGGAAAATAAAACCTGTCACTGCCTCCACTTATATTACCATCTATTTGCCAGGAAATGAGGTTGCTGTTTACCATGGTCTTAATTATTTTTTTTAACATTGAGTAGCAGGCCAGCTTTTGTACTCTCTTCTTTTACCCTCAGTAATAGGCCCTTTAGTTCCTCAGCATTTTCATCCATCACAGTAATATCATACGCGTATCTGCTAAGGTTGTTGATATTTATTCCAGCAATATTGATTCTGTCTTTGAATTCATCCAGCCCAGCCTTACGCATGATGTACTTTTCATATAAGCTTAATATATAATGTTAATATTAATATATAACCGTGTTGCACTCCTTTCCTGATCTTGAACCATTCTGTTTTCCCATGTTTGGTTCTGACCATGGCTTCTTGGTTCACATCCATATTTCTCAAGAGGCAGATGAGATGATTTGGTACTCCCATCTCTGTAAGAACTTGCCACATTTTGTTGCAATCAACACGGAAAAAGGCTTTACAATAATCTATGAAGCAGAAGTAAATGTTTTTTTCTGAAACTCTATTGCTTTCTCTACTATTCAGCAGACACTGGCAATTTGATCTCTTATGCCTCTTCCTCTGCGGAGCCTAGCTTGAACATCTGGTAATTTCCAGTCCATATATTGTTGGACCTGAGCTTGTAGGATCTTAAGCATTACCTTGGTTGCATGTGAAATTAGTGTAATTGTTCAATTACTCGGAGCAATCTTTGACAATGCATTTTTGGGGATTGGGATGCAGACTGACCTTTTCCGGTCTATTGGCCACTGTTGAGTTTTAAAAAATCACCTGGCATAAGACAAGCATCACTTTTACCTTGTAGGATTTTGAATAGCTCAGCTAGGATTCCATCAACTCTTACAGCCTTGTTATCAGCAAGACATCCTAGGGCCCATATCACTTCACTCTCCAAGATGCCTGGCTCCAACTCATTGGCCAAATTATTGAGGTCATCACTGCTGTCAAGATTATTCCTGTACATATTGTCAGCATATTCCTGACACCTCTTCTTTATCTGATCTTCTTCTGTTAAGTCCCTGCCATTTTTATCTTTTGTTTTTGGCATGAAAGGTTCCTTTGAGATCCCCATTTTTTTAAAGAGATCTCTTGACTTTCCCATTCTGGTTTCTTCTTCTATCACTTTACATTGCTCATTGTAGAAAGTCTCCTTGTCTCTTCTTGCTATCCTCTGGAATGCTGCATTCAGTTGGACAAATATTTTCTTATCTCCACTACCTTTCGCTTTCCTTCTTCCCTGGGCTACTTTCAAACTCTCATCAGACAGCCAGTATGTCTTCTTTGTTCTTTTTCATTTGGCGATAATCTTTGTTTCTGTTTCCTAAATGTCGCAAAATTTGGTCCAAAGATTTTCAGGCATTTTATCTTCTATGTCTAGTCGTTTAAATCTATACTTTACATCCACTGCATATTCAAAGGGGATATTATTTATTTTGTAACTGCTTGGTCTGATTAATTTTCCCTCATTTAATTCTGAACTTTGCAATAAGGCGTTCATGGTCTGAGCTGCACTCAACTCATGGTCTTGTTTTTGCTGACTGTACAGAGCTCCTCCAAACTATATAGTCAATCTAATTTTTATATTGTCCATGTGTATAGTCGTCTTGGTGGCAGCTGGAAGAGGGTTATTGCTATGACCAGAGAATTATCTTGACAGAATCTCTAACTTGCTTCAGTTTGTACTCCAAGGCCAAACTTGCCAGTTATTCCAGGTATCTCTTGGTTCCCTACTTTAGCATTCCAATCTCCTATGATGAGAGTAACATATTTTCTTGTTATTATATCTATGACTAGCGACTTGCCCGTCAAAAAATAACGGCAATAGGATTGTAAGGCAGGTAATGTTGTTTGCGTGCAAAATTAATTTTGTTGGTGTTTTAAGATCCTTCGGCGCTTATTGCGAGCCTCACGCTGAGCTCATCGCGTTGCTCTTGGTTGTTTGTGTGCTATGAGCAGCGTTAATTATTTTTTGGGTTTGGCAATGAATAATTAATAAAATAAGAAATTAATGTACTTTACCTATTGTGAAGTAATATATGCAGGAAGCATTGTGTTGAAGAGCTGGCAATCTGTTTTCATGTTGCTGCAGCATCAGTGCTGTGGAGCTGCTGTGTAAGCATCATGAATGTGTGCAGTGTGTAGTGTAATAGTGTGCGTGCGGGAGACAAATCCGGGGTAAATCAGGGTAGCTGTGTACTTCCGGAATGTATAAGTTAGTGTTCTAAAATGGCGCCTAATGTGTGGTACGCTGCTGTGGCTGATTTAGCGTCCTTGTTTTCGGATTTAGTCCAACTTTTTCAGAAAATCCGTAGGTGTTTGGTGGTGTTTTGCGTGTTTAGGGTCCTTTAGCCTCGCTTTCGTTTTGTTCGGCTGCCATTTTTTCTGTCACTTACGTGATTTTCGGGTGTCTAAACTCCGAAATTTGGAGTTAAATCGAGGTGTAACTTCAGTTGCAGAGGTCCTGGGTGACCCCTCTTGCTGTGGGTAAGCTTTTTAGCTATTTATTGTGTGTATTTATTGTGTTTCTAATGTTTTTGGGGTCGCGCCTGGTTTTCGTATCTCGTACGTCTTTTTTGGAAAATCCGTAGGTGTTTGGTGGTGTTTTTCGTCTTTAGAGTGCTGTAGCCTCGTTTTCGTTTTTTTCGGCGGCCATTTTTTATCTCGCTTAGGGGATTTTCGGGTGTCTAAACTCTTTTATTTGGAGTAAAATTTAGGTGTAACTTCAGTTTTCAAGGTCCTGGGTGCCCCCCCCCCCTTGCTGTAGGTAAGCTTTGTATGTATTTGATTTGTGTATTTATTGTGTTTTTCATGTTTTCATGAGCGGGCGGTTTTTGCGACGTCGTAATGGGTCGTAACGCGTCTCGTATTTTTGTTTCTTAACTCCGTAAATTTTGCAAGGTCTGCAGTTGCTGGCAAAGAGGCACTGCATTGACCTCCCTTTCATTGACTATTAGGACTATTCCATTTCTTCTGCAGGATTCTTGACCACAGTAGAAGATCTGGTGGCCGTCTGATGTGAAATGTCCCATTCCAGTATATTTAAGTCTTCTAATTCCCAGGATATCAATGTTTAATCTTGTCTTCTCATGTCTGACTACATCTAGTTTGCCTTGGTTCATAGTTCTAACATTCCAGGTTTCTA